>JARDYJ010000010.1:24614669-25214669 GCA_029215755.1 Spea hammondii | reverse complement strand
CAATGGCTGGGTGGCCCTGGCACTTTCTGGTCAGCAGCCGTCTGATAACGAAAGTGCGGCTGATGGCTGGATATGCGCGGTATGTTTTCATACTCATGTGGCGTGCAGCCAGGTATTTCCAGCCACAGGCCGCATGCTACAGCACCTTATCTGCCGCTGGAGTGTGTGGCTCTGTGGCCTGGTGTGGCTGATGGCCGGTCCAGGCCTGAGGCCTAAGTACTAAAACAGATTTCTTTGTCAAGACACACATCTCATTTTATCTTAGTAGGGGTTGAGACACTGTAAACTTTCCTAATTGTTTTATGGGTTTGTGCTTTCAGTGGTTGTTTAACAGACACATTTCACTAAACAAATCCTCTCCATGTGCCGTCTAATAAATGGATTCACTTTATAATTGATGGTATCACTTGACATTTTGGAATTCTCTCAGCAAGGATCCTCTTAGAGATAGAGCTGCAAGTCGAAAGACATCACTTACTTTTTTCCTGTAAACCAGCTAGAGATACATTTGAGTTTCTCAGCATGTATGACTCACCCTGGTGTCACCAATCGATTCTTTACAACTTCAGGCGAAGTTAATAAAGGACTGCATCCAGAATCTGGAGAGATTGTGGATCAGCAAATCCATAGACAGTCGAGCTTCCTTAAATTTGTAAAGGAGGTCTTTTACTGATGGAGTCTAATGTGCCTATTCTCAGGTGGCGTGTATGGCTGGTCTTAATGGCAGCTGGATAGATAATTTGTTCTATGGGCATGCTTCACCCATGTTCTCCCTGTTTCTCAGAAAGTATCCCCAAATATATCTGATGGTTGTCAATGTTGCAGTTTCGATATCTAATCCAAGAATCATTTGCTTGGGTATTTATTTTCTGTATATTTTACAAGAACTCCTACTATTTTGCTACGATTCAATTACTCTTCTGATTATGATAACAGACCATGCATTTTTCATGCATAAAAATACTAGTAAATGCACAAACCAATTAAAATGAACTGACCAAGTTTACAAAGAAAATACTGTCTTTTGCCACATAGCTTCTGAAACACAAAATTCAATTCTGTTCAATAAAGATGATGGATAAGCAAGTCTACCTACTCAAGAAAATTGATGTTTGATGAGATAGGAGGTTATAAATATGTCTTAGAAACCAATGCATTGGAGGCCAAGGCTTCACTATGACTTTAAAAAGATTTATGACTATTTGTATGCGCCCTGCCTAAAATACATAGCATGTAGTTAGCAGGAGTCCATATGTCCTACATGCTACTATCTCATGGAGAAAAGCTATCCATTTTAGACAGGGAAACTGAGAGCAGTATTTTAAGCAAAATAGGCTGTAGTTGTAATGCAGTGCTACACAATTTTGTTTTAGTAAGTTTTAATTCTTGTTACCATACAATATGGTAAACAGGAACAAGGACTATCTATTCAATGTTATGGTCCACAGTTGTCTCTTCTTATCAAGTGACGTCTAGAATTATATAGATTATTCTCTGATTAGGCAAAAAATTTATATGATATAAAAAATATCATAAATATTTAACAATCTTTCAACGTAATGTGGGCGGTCATAAGGGACACCATATGGGTATGTAACACCAAAAATCAAGATGTGTGAAATTAAGATCCAACTGGGTAAAAGATATAGTTCAGTCTTCTAAACTATTTTTTTTTAAATGGTTATTGCTTGTTTAAAACGTTACTTTTGCAGTTGACCCACCATTTAAGAAAACTATACAGTCTTCCATTGATGGCAATTGCTGCAAAGCACCGAAAAGCCAGTCATAACACGAAAGTACTTACCCTGCTGAATGCCAGCAAGAAGTCCAGTTTGCCAGAATGTCTCATACAGTGACGTAACTTCCAGTATATGAGATGCTCCCATGCAAAGACCAAAAGGCTCAGGCCCATAGCCACAAGCAGCATGTAGAACACGCCAGCCATGTTGTCGATGTCTAGTTTGCTGCTCATCACCTCAATCTTGTCGTTGTGGCAAATGCCAGATAACCACAGCCTTTCCAACATCTCAATCTCATCTGTCAAGGAAAATAAACAGCATATAAATCTGAACAGATAATGGAGCCAGTGTTTATAGTATGACCATAATCAATATTTTCCATATACATTTTTACAATTAAAGTTACTGTTCCATCTCTTCTGCTTAATTAAACACTTCAGCACCTAATAGAGCATTAAAAACACCATTCTTACGACTGCTGAAAGCTGAAATCCTTCCCAGAAACATTTTTTAATTATAAACACAAAAGCAGGTTGTTGCCATTAAAGTTAAAACCTTAACTGTTTCAGTAAATAATATTAATATTAGTTATCACATTATAAGATAGTATGCATTAGGTTATTATTAGATATCAGGTTACAATATATTCGATTATTAAGTTAGTTTGTGTAACACGCTACAGATTTTAATAATTTTTTTGTCTAAAGACAACAAAGAAGGTAACACTTAGTTCTTCTTCCATGAACAAATCCTAACTCCTTCTTGCATCCTCACTTATGCCATCAATTTTTAAAAACATGCTTTCTTTATTTTAAATATACAAATAGTGAAACATGAGTGTCAGGAATTATTGGAGACACAATAGTTACAGTTACTTAATCTCATGAATACATTGTTTTTAAATAAAATGCGAGACAATTTATGATACTGCATCTATATAAATGAAAGTGAAACTGTCACTTGTATACATTTATTGAAAACATATCCATCTGACATTGTTTGAACAAGGCAGCAAACAAATTAAGGGACAAGTTATGTCAAAATCAGGTTTTACATAAATCTATCAGTCTTCCCTACTTTAGCAAACTTTGAGCCAAGCAGTCTGCAGATTATTTAGCAATGATTTGGTCACATGGAAGGCTAGCATCTTCTGGCAAGCAAAGTTTAGTGGATTCATACATACACACACTCTCTCTCTTATACATACACTCTAACACTCTTATTCACATACATGCCTACATAGACCTAATCTTGCACTACCAACTCCCATAGCAGGCCAGCTTCACTTTAGACTTTACAACTTAGACCGGCCCAAAGGGCGATAGTCCTCCTGGCCCCTAGGCCAGCCTGTTCCTGTTTGGTGAGCTATAATATTTGAACATGTCAAAACTTTCTGTTCAATAAATGATCTGTCCTTACATAATACAATGAAAGTTGCATAATTCTGTAATACCAAATGTACTCATATGTATGATTCTCTCAAATAATGCAAACAACTTGTACGTTGTTGGGCAAGATTACATTTTTCAAATATTAAAAGAAACCTCTTATTGTTCCATGTACAATTGTTTTTTCTTTATATTTTCACACAATTTGTATGCTATAAACATGGAAACGGCCGCTGAATTTCAAGGGAAAAAGCATAGCAACTTTAACATAGAACAATATTTCTTCATATTATTTGTTTGAGTTTAGAAACAGCACACTGGTTTAGCATCTGTATATGAAGATAAAACATTACATGGTTTCCCCACACATCACAGCAGCATAGCGTTAATTGGACACCGTGGTCCATTAGATGGCTATAAATTTAACGTATCCATCTAGGTTGCCTAGAATGGCCTGGTTGCACATTTACACCAAGACAGCCTCCGTAGTATTGCAGGAAAAGGTGCCGCATGACTTTAAAAAAACAGAACATTAAGATATGATGTCATACCCCAACACTCAGCAGTAATGACGCTGGCTGCAATTGAGGTGGCCGGGGTGGCTTCTCTGGGTCAGGCCTAGGACATCACCCAAGGTAAGTACATTACTGATTATAGGCATGGCAAAATATCATAGGGGAGATTAAACAAAATACGAGTGAAATGTGTATATGAATCTAACAATTCTGTTTTGATTTGGTAAGAGCTTTTTGTAGCAATTTACTATTGTTCTTTGGATTTCATCATTCTACAGTGTCAAATTCTTGGACTTGCTAATGTAGCTGTAAGAAAGGTGTCTCTAAATAAGACATAAGATAAATCTCCAGTACCTGGAACAGAAACCGGTGCCCATTCGAGAGCCATAATTGCTAGTAAATCCGACACACTGGACCAATATACATATTCACCAAATTTATGATCATTTATCACAGTGAAATATTCTAAGAACATTCACCGAGATGTGATGAATGCAGCATGATGTGCCAAGACGTTCACATGGATTATGTATAAGAATATTTGAGAATTCCACCTTTTTATTGCTTACCAGGTGCTCAAACAATACTTTTTTCATATACATACGGATTGAACTTTAAAATAATTTGTAGATTTTCCCAATTCTAAACATTAATTTCAGAGCTGGTTGGATAGTGTAATCAGTCAATAATAAAACATATCCATTTTTTTTTTATTATTTATGTAAATTAAGTAATTTTGGTTTTAATTAAGTCAGGGAACAGGCAATGGAAATTTGCATAAAAATTATTAATTATATTTTAATAAACAAATCCAAGAAAAATGTTCCAAAAGCATTAGACATGTGATAAGAGTTTTGGATTCAATCACACATAATGATTCCAAAACTCACTGTTATTAATCTAGAAAGGCATTTACAATATCTCATGTATTGGAACCTACTTTACCAGTAACTAATAAAAGGTTTATTTTAGAATAGAAAAAAAAAAGATTTATTAAGATTTCTATTCTGTGATATAAAGGAAAATATATTTCAGTTGATATTAAAAGTCATTTTCTTCTTTAAAAATATATAATTAGATAAAAAAAAAAAAAATAACACATCTAAATGCAGGAATATGACTTATTCTCCAACACAATGACGTTTAAAACCCTGGGGACTCCCTAAACTTCTGTAATATAGAAATGATAAATGTTATTAAGGAACATGAGAAAGCTCTTAAACTACATGAAAAGGGAACATGTAGGACTAAATCGTGACCTGTGTCGGGCTCCCCAAGGAACCAGTTATAGACCACTAGCTTACTGAAGTCAACAGAAAAATAACGTTTTCAAATACAGGTTTCATACTGTGCTGTAAAGCATGAACATGCCTCGTCTTGATTGAGTAATTACTATAACAGTGCCGTCTTAGAAGACTATTTATAAACAGCAACTGTATGGTCGAAAATAAAGTAACATTTTGAAGTAATGGGTACGCAGGTGTGAAAGCATAGACCAAAAAAAAACAGAATTGGTCAATACAATTGTTGGCCAATGCATTTAAACTTAAGCTGAAGAAAACAAAAGCAAAAAAATAATCTCTTGAAAGCGACACTCCAATACCTCATTTAACTTCGTCAACAATGTATATTAAAGTACTTTGTGTATTCTTTAATACACATGATTTAGCTGAAAGAAAAAACAAATATTGCTAGGAGAAGCTGAAGCTTAGGAGCTGTAGCAGCAGGCTTTAATCAGCCAATCATTGTCAGGATAGAGCACTGGCTAGCAGAGAGTATAGGGAGCCCTGGTAGCCATGCGCAGCTGGATGCACAGGGCCCATGTATGAGCGCGGGGAAGTGTGAGTGACTGCTCTGGGAGAGGGGCTGTGTGTGAGGTAATTAGGTAGGTGCTTTCCTGCCCTTGGCAGCCACTTTATGGCTCAGTCGCGGCTGATCACCCTCCCTCCCTTTGCTCTGTGTTATTTTTATCTTTGTTCTTTTTTATGTGATTAACCTATTTTTGTCGTCACAGCAGGCGAGGGTGTCTGTCCTTGCCAGTTGGAATTGGTAATAGAAGGAGGAGGCGTTGTGGTTACTGGAAGGTGATTTGAGGGGGCTTGTTCCTCTCCTGAGCTTTGCAAGGTAGTTGACCTACTATTGGACGTACCCACTGAGCTATGAGCCGGCTAGTAGTTAGCATTGATGGTCGGTAGGCGTCAGAGAAGTGACAGGTTATTGGATGAGGGTAGAGCATGTCAGGGTATATGTATAGTTAATTCAGTGATTTGCAAGGACTAGTCCCCCATCTGAGGCTGTATGCGTTTAGATAGAAAAGCTGGTGATTGGCTGATGCAGCACCTAACTCTGTATAATAAAGTGATGCGGCCTATTGTACGCTAAAATTGTACGCTAAAATTGTACGCTATTGAGGACTGCAGGAGATGTGTTCTGCTGAGAGCCTCTACTGCAACATAATTTTTTGAATCCCTCTATACATCTGCAAGGGAGACACTCGGCTATAATATGCATTAAAGTGAATATGACGGCTGAAGTGTTTAATTAACAATAAAAAAAAATGCAAAATTAATGTTGCTACACAAAACAGTTCTTCAATTTTAGTGAAGGAGACAACCTACAACATGTTATGGAACCATGATGAACAAAAGAGGCGTCTCAGCTTTTTAAGACGTTAAATATAGCTATTGGTTCCTCTTTAGGTGCCATTGGTGGATGATTTACAAGATCCATGTGTGTCTCCAAACCTAACATGAAGGACTACTATTAACCCTTTCCATTTCATCTCCTATGGAACACCTAAAAAACATATCTTATAGATATATGCCTAGTCTGCCATCTGGCCCTGCTTAAACTAAGACCTTGCCAGCAACATACAATGTTCAACACTCAGAAATGCATAGTTACACATTTGCAAATTGAAACTACTTATTAATATCTTTAACTATGAAATTAGCTCATGTAACATGAACCCCTACTATTGGACAATTAGGGGATACTGATAAGTATAAAAAAAAAAACAATAAAAAGACAGCAAGCGCTATTTTGACCCTAGGCAAAGGACTAGTAAAATCTCACTTAGAATAAAATAGAAGTTTTGGACACCAGTTCATAATGATATGACATTGGAAAGAATACAGCAAAGAAATGGTAATTAGCAAAAGTTTTGGAACAGTACGATTTGGAAGAGCATCTACTCGAAGGATTTAATGACACTGGAAACGAGGCACTAAAAAGTGATTGCAGCACTACAAAAGATATGCATAGAATTAATTCAATGTCTTCTATAATTAACCATTCACCCCACAGACTAATCAATTACAATTTAAGATTGTAGCAATAGCAATTTGGTTTCGCAAGAAAAAAAGGATTCTTTAAAGTGGCCATGAAACTATTGTCTACAATAGGAAGATGTTTTGTTTTTGGTTCCACATAATACTGAATAGAATAATTATTAGAATTTCTAGAAATCAAGTGGAAACAGTGACTTGGCCGTACAATTATTGTAACTATTACCTTACACAGGAGGAGCTTTTTATAATAATATTTAAAGGAATTAAACAAATGTTGAAAATGGGAATATTTAAATAGATATGAGAAATAAATTGTTGGGGGGGCATGTCTTTTTTAGTACAAAGAAGGATGATTCACTGTAATACTGGAATAGGAGACACGTTCTGGTATTAATCATCTTTAGATTGGTAGGGACTTTAATGGTACGAAGATGAGCGTGAGTCATCTGATATATATAAAGGTGCTCCATTTATTCGTATCAGCTCATCACGATGTTCTTGTTACACTGCAGCTGGATATCAAACTAAAACCATTATAACACTTCAGAAATAGGCAACAAATGGGAACAGAAAAAGGGAGACAGTGATTCTTATTTTTGTCGCAAGAAGAAAGGGTATTAAAACAAAGAGTCCATTAAATATCACAGTAGTGCATTGTACTTTAGGAGACATAAGTCTATTTCTGTGGGAAAAAAAGCCCTTTCCTCTAAAGTGAGTGCCTGCTTAAGACACATAGGCAGTTGTGTTTTTTTTTTTCTTGGGAAAGATCATTTAACCCTCAACCATCAATATAAATAACCTCAATTTAAAAGACATAAGCAAACTGGGTGGCAATCCTCCAATACGTAAATAGATTATTTTGAGGCTCAGTGAATATTACCAATTATCAGACTGCATGCTAAATTTATAAAACAAACCAAAGCCAATAAAATGCCCTCTTTATTTAAACATTATATAACATTTCTAGAGACTTACTGTAAAATCTCAGGTATAATACACACAACTTACTCTCTGTTCAAGGGTGCTAGATAGTGGTGGTGAGCATGGCTACCAAGAAAGTCCTCTCCATCAGCTTTCCCTCGGTCCCAGCACACTGACTAAGAATGAGCATCAGGATACGACGTCAATTCCTGACGCTCAGACACAGGCAGAGGGGAAGGAGTGTGAGGGAGCAGGAGATCGGACCCGTCACTGGACAACCAGGGAGAAGCCTCCTCTGGGTCTACAAAGGTAGACAATTTGGGAATATACCGTATATGTGCAGTCTATTTTGCAGTCTATGCAATCTATATATTTGTGCAGTCTAAAAGGCCTTTTCACTGTTCCTTAATGTTTCTCAGCCTTTGGCTATTACACTGGGGGAAACTGGATTTCCAAAAGGTTAAGTAACACTGACCTCCCTATAGTACTGGATGCCTTAATCACATGTTAGCGTCATTAATAAAATAATACTGTAACCCATCTGACACTGTCAACCCTCAGGGAGATGCTTTGTTGGAATTTCAACACATGTGTGGGTCCCTGGGGTTGGACATTTGAAAAAAAAAAGGCAAGTCAATGCACCAACCTTTGCAATAGACTGGATGTCCAAGCCAGGTCTGCATAATCCAGTCTGCAACGGGTGCAGGACATAGACATTTAAACTCCCTGAAGTCTCACGATCAGATAAACTGTTGAAGGGAGAAGAAGTTCTTTTGTGCAGATGTCCCTTTTAGGTCACCTGAGATGTTGGGGGTATGTACATATAGTTATCATATCCCTTTACACTGAGTTCAGAGGCTGTTAAGTGCCTTATTTGTGGAATTTTACTGCTTACTCTTGCTGAAAATGTTTGAATTTGCTACAAAGAAAAGGAATCACCAGAAAGGAACACGCCTCAATGAGGTGAAAAATTATTACATTGCAAACTAGCTTTTAAGTGTCACTCCTCGTTAAATAAAGGTTTGATCTGTTGGCGTAACCTATACTTAAGGCTCTGTAAAGTTGTTTAAAGTAACCCCACGTTCTTTATTTCTCACATGCACGCAGAAAATCAATACACTCATCTGATGGGGAAAAAAGCCAAATTTTCTCCCCTGTTCCACTGCATTTGAGAACACCCAACCACAAGACGCTATGTTCTAATTCTTCAGCTTGATTGGCTGGTTCTTCCTTTAACCATTAGGCCGCAGGCTATGAATAAGACAAGAAGTAAACTGATTTATTTTCTTTTTCTAATTTGCTGTGTGTCGGGTAAGCACTTCTATTCAATGAGAATGTATGGACCAACTTGAAAAAAACCAGATAAACTTGTGCATGACTTTAGCAGCTGGTAAAAAAAAAAAAAATCATTATTAGAACATCTGCTGTAAACTGCATTTCTGTCCCTTTCCCTTTTCAACCATACCATAAATACATGAATTTCAAAGCTAGTCGTTAACAAGGTCTGTGTTGCAACTGCACAAACTTCCATTGATTTTACAGCTCCCTGGGTTGGTCCATCCAGTCCATGATCCCCATATGGGAAAGCAAGACAGCCCTGAAACCCAGGGGCATTTGGTAGGTATCTTTTATATACTATTATATATATTGTATCGCTCCAGGGAGAGGTTGTGTCTGTATGTAGTACACAGGTTATGGACAATTCATACTTCCAGCATTACCAGTTTAAGATTTTGGATGCATTGTACATAGGAATTCCCTGTAAAGAGAGACATTATCTGTCTGGAGTGATGTTTAAGAATTCCCAGGCCAGGATTGGCTGGGACTGGAATGGTGACAGATATTACAAGGATGTTCAGGCTGATCAGCCAGGACTACAAAAGTATAGACCAGGGAAGGCAGTGGCGGGATTTTTTTTATGATTTAATTTTGGAATTTGTACTTTTTTGTGGTTTATTAACTTCCCAGGTGTGGAGCACTCCCTCTTCTGCTCTTTATTGGCAGTTTGAGTGGGCGGGTATAATCACAAATGGGATTGGGCTGAGCACAAAAGACTTAAATTGGACGGGGAGCGGGCAGATCCAAAAGCCATTCCCACTAGCTCCACCCCTTTATGCAGGTAACCTTGCCCTAATGCAAAGCCACTCCCCTAAAAGGAAGAGCTCCACAGTTCCCAGGTATGGAGATTCGTACATACACTCTGTTAAAACAGGTTCCATATTTAAAAAAAACAAAACATAATTTTTTAAGAAATATGAGTTTGTTTACTTCTTAAATTGGATGATGCAATCCTGTCCTATTTTTAAAATGTACTTTAAGACAAAAAAGGCCACTTCTTAGCAAAAAACAAAACTGAATGGAGTAAACAAAAGATCTAAGCATCGTCTAAAAGATCTTGTTTTTGACCATCTGAGAACTGTGCATTAATGGAAGGGAACATGTTGAAGTGGAGAATGCACAATATCAGGGGCTTGCTAAAAGAAGACTTAATATTACAAGGAAAACAACATATTCAACAGGGTAAAAATGATTAAAAGGACAGAAGAGCCAAACATTTTGTCTGCTTTTTTAAAGCGTACAGTACTTTTTTAGCATCCAGACATCCCATCTGATAAGTTATGTTGATACGATTATCACACAATTAAAAAATCTCTCTTATTGTTTTCTTGTTTGCATTTAAGGCAGGATGCTGATGAGTGAAAAATAAGATCACTATGGGTGCTCCCTGCTTTACTTTGCTTGCAAGTTTCACTGCAGGTTTTGTCTACATCTGATGGTTTGAAGGCAGGATGAAGCCAACCATCTCCACATAGATCGGGGGACCACTGATAACGAGGGACAGATCTCACTCGTATTTGCATATTAACAGGACACCATGTATATTTTATGTGTCTTTTGTGTATAGAGTGTCCACTAGATATAAACTATAGTTTGAGTTGAAGCATGCTTCTACTAAGCTTAGCTTAAATCTGTATTTGAGGTTCAAGCTACCCATGCACTAGCCGATTTTATTGGTAAGAATCCATTGCTGAATCCATCAATATAAGTACACACACACATACAATTTGTGTTATTTGTATTATTGTTTAAATAACTTATAAGAGGGCACTTACCGTCACCTAGAAATTGTAGCAATGCAAGGTCAATGGGGCGTTTCCACTTGGAACCTTTCTGTAGAGCAATGCCATAACCCGTTGTAGCAAATACCTTCCCACTGCCAATTGTCACAAGCTTGCAACCTTCATCTTTTCTGGCCATATAGTTCAGAACTGCGGCATCATAAATAAAGGCATCTAGTTTCCTACAAAAATATAAATAATGCAAGGGAAGAACATTGAGCAAAAGGCATAAGTACTACTCAAAAACTCAAGACATAAAGGAGCATATTAAGAGCAGCATCTTCTATAGACTATGGGTACTTTTTTTTGAGTCATAAAGTCCATTTGTACTGGTGAAAGGTGATACTTTACTCTACGCTTTGTTCCACTTTATCTCTCCACCAAAGTTTTAACTGAACAAGATTTCCCTATATGTGTGTATATAAACTATTTAGACAAAATTATTGAGACACCCCTCCTAATTATTGAATTTAGGTGTTTCAGCCACACATTGCAAACAGGTATATAAAGTGAAGCACATAGGCAGCCATCTCCATGGACAATCATTGGCAGTAAAATGGGTCGTACTAAAGAGCTTAGTGACATTAAACGTGGCACTGTCATCAGATGCCACCTTTGCCACAGGTCAGTTTGTAATATTTCTGCCCTGCTAGATCTGCTCCAGTCCACTGTAAGTGCAATTACTGTGAAGTTGAAATTTCTTGTAGTAGCAACAGCTCAGCCCCAAAGCGGTAGACCGTACACACTCACAGAGCAGGGCTGCCGAGTGCTGAAGAGCATAGTGCGTAATAATGATCTGTCATCTACAGCATTACTTACTAAAGAGATACAAGCTGCCTCTCAAAGCAACATCAGCACAAGCATTGTGTGTCAGGAGAGTCATGAAATGGGTTCCCATGGCTGAGCAGCTGCACACAAGCGCAAGATCACTATGCGGGTGGAAGTATGTTCTCTGGAGCGATCAAGTCTGATGGCAGAATCTAGGTTTGGTGGATGCCAGGAGAACGCTACCAAATGGAATGCATGGTGCCTACTGAAAACTTTGGTAAAGGAGGGATAATAGTCTGGGGTTGGTTTTCAGTGTTTGGGCCCCAGTAAAGGGTAATGTTAATGCTACAGCATACAAAGACATTTGTATGCTTCCAACTTTGTGTGAACAGTTTGGGGAATGCCCTTTTCTATTCCAGCATGACTGCACCCCTGTGTACAAAGCAGGGTCCATAAAGACATGGTTGCATGAGTTTGGTGTGGAAGAACTTGACCGGCCGGACACAGCCCTGACCTCAACCTCACTGAACTGGAACAAAGAATGCTCAAATGGATGCAAAAATTCCCCCAGAAACTCTCCAAAATCTTGTGAAAAGCCTTCCCAGAGGAGTGGAAACTGTTATAGCTGCAAAGGAGCTGCAAATGTCTATGTGTTTACAATGGAATGCCATAAAACTCCCTGATGCTGTAATGGTCAGGTATCCCAATACCTTTCTTCATATAGTGTATATAGCTTCCTAGGGAGATTTCCATTGCCTGCAAAACGGAACAGTGGGCCAACTGCATGGGACAGTAGGACCCAGCCCAAAAATTGAGATTGTCCCATGAAAACAAGGACGCTTAGGAAGGTATGATATATATATCTTTTCCACCAACCTTTTTCGCCCTTGCTTTCTGTATCCCATGTCAGCAGCCCCTTAGATTAATCAAACTTATACAAATACATTTAAAAGTAGCATGTAATAAGTCATCAGGTCATAGGAACATGCAGGTGCCCTAGAATAGCTATTATTATTATTATTATGAAATTTAATTTACAGAATATCCGCACAAATCTGAAGCGCTATAACATTACAATTAACTGTAAAAAAAAATAATAATATAAAGAACATAAGACATATCTGTATTTAGGGGATGGGGTCCTGCTCTTGTGATGTGATGCATCAGCTGAACGATGTTACTTACCCAGTTTTGAGATTTTGTAGGGCATCCTCGACATGCCGCTGGTTGTATTTTATCATATAGGCGTGCATGTCTGGGTAATTGCTACGGATGTTCTTTTCAGTACTGCCATTAGGAACAGTTCCAAACTTCAATGGCGGGTATTGTTCTTGAGGCCTCTGAAACTATTTAGAAGTAAAATTATTATTAAACAAAGGAAATTTAAATTACAGTGGTAACATTTTAAGTTAGTTCATCTGGAATATGAAGTGGAATCTTGCTCTATAGAGATTACAGTATAATTACAGTGTGCTGACCAACAAGGAATGTACGAGGAAACGTACAGTTGACAATGGGGGGTTCTGCAGAACTTGCAATAAAGACCACATCAGGGCCAGACTGAAGTTGACGAGGGTGGCCCTGGCACTCTCGGGCTAGAGACCGCCAAATTATATAAGTGAAGCTGCTGGCTGTTTTTTTGCTTACATTGGCTGCAGCCAGCCATATCCATCCGGCAGCTGCACACTGCAGCACCCGATCTGCTGCTCTCGGTAAGCAACCAACAGGGCATTTCGGTTTGGTGTGTGACAGGCCTTGAATCCATGAGGGCAGGCAGCTATCATATGCATTAAACTGCATATGATCCCTGGAGTGTGCCTTCAATGACTTTAACTCCTTTTCGGTGGGACTTTCTGTGTTTTTCATTTAATGTACACCCACAAACTAATTTTCTTTCTTTAGGACACTTTTTCATTGTGTTCATGATAAATTGTATACAATTACAAAAAATCATTTACTGAATAAAATTTTAAAAAATAATTACAAAATACACTGTTCTTGAACATATTTGATTTTTATACTAGATAAGTGGGATAGTATTTCCAGCAGAAATGGTCCTTAAATCTTTAAAGGATAGCCATAAAGCCATAATAACCAAAGACTGTTTGTGGACAGTCTAGAAGGGCTGGATTTTCTTATGGTTATTTCTGTATTTGTATTAATTGTGATCATTAAATAAAGAAACAAGGCACCAGAGAAAGTGCTACACGAAATAATGTAGCGTACAATGTGACCCACAGAGATACAACAAATAAATGTAAACAACAAGGCATATTATATACTCATAAACCAATAACAGTATGTTTTATAATAATGTTTGGTATCTAGAGATATCAGTCAATCCTAGCAATAAACTGCCTAAAAATAGTCTTAAACATCAATGAGACATTATTGTGTACATTCCATCACAAGTTAAAGCAAGCCTTGTGTGTTACGTGGCCTCCATTTAATTTCAGACAAATTACAAAAAAAAATGATCACATTCAAAAGCAAGACCGGTGATTTCCTGAACCGTCTCCATTATTGATTTCCCAAGTACAAAAAAAAGAAGTTACAAGAATTGTATAAAATCGATCTTGTATTTTCTTGTTTTATAATAGATCAAATCTCATTTAGCGTTGTGTAGTTAATCTCAATGTACGTCTCCCTTTCATAATTAAATATCCACTGCTGAATAGATTTGGGACCAGCGACAAGATTAGATTTATTAAGATAAAGTAAAGGTTGTAGTTAGGTAGTTTTTGGGACTGATTGTTCAAGACAATGAACACGATGAAAAATGATGTCTCTGGAGACGAGGACACACTTCAAAGAACTCACATGACAAGGACTATTCTTCATCTGCAATTTTAAGGATTAGAAAAACCACTAGACTTGTAATATTTGGTTTTGTAAGTTAGCAGAGACAAAAAAGTACTTTGGATCAAAAAAATCCAGCCGACAATGAAAAATCACCTACTTCTTACAAGAAAAGAGAGATTCAGAATCCAGGCCTAGGGTGGCAGGTCCAGGGGCAGGCAGTCCCCCTGGCATAAAAAGGGGGGGTTGATCGCACAATAGGCCATTTACAGGGGAGGTCTTTGATCCCCCCAACCACCATATTTACAGCCTCCATAGACCTTCTCGTCCAACATCAGTGCCTGACCTCACAAATGTTCTACTGGATGAATGGGCAAAAATCCCACAGAAACTCCACAAAATCTTGAGGAAAGCCTTCCCAGAAGAGTGGAAGCCGTTATAGCTGCAAAGGGGGACCAACTTTACATTAATATCTATGTACTTAGAATGCGATGTCATCAAAGTCCCTGTACGTATAATGGTCCATTTAATCTATATGTATACACAGACAGAGAGAGAGAGAGGAGGGGTGGATTAAAATGTTTATATGATACTAGTACGAACATTGCAATTGTCACTTTGGTCTATTTGTAGTGACTTTTTTACATTATAGAAGTTAAGATTTTTTGTAAAGAGGCAAAACAGCATATCAATTTCAATTTTCTTTCCTGATATTTTCCTACCACTTCTTCCCTACTCTTTAAACATCAAGTTTGAATCAGTGAATAGTGTCTGATTTCTGCTACAAAATTGTCCTGTAATGGGTTTTCAAGTTTTGTTTGATGAATTTAATTTTTGATTACGGTAATATTTTAAGTGGTGACATTGATTTCTAGAAGCCAGGTTATCATCACGACATTTTTAAAAGCATTTAGAAGGTGGTCATTATAGTTTAATATGAATTATTAAGGAGGAAATATTAGTTTCCCTAAATATATCCCGAGATTTGAAAAATACTCTAATTTTAATGACTAATGTTTGCTTTTTTTGATACATATTTTCTATAGAAACAATGGAAAGAAAGTATGTATAATTTATGTACGTGCAGTTTTTTCTAAAAAGATATTATTCCTACCCATGTTACGTGTTGTCTTTTTTAAAATAACATATTAATTCAGTATTTGAATATAGGACGATAAAACAAACAGCAGACATTGTAGTGCGCCTATCTCTTTGGGCTCCCGATTGAAGGATTTCATTACTCCCTGACCGACATGGGAATTTCTGCATCAATAAAACATCCGCATCAATTATTTTCCTGTATCATTTCAGTCCTCCTCCTATTGAATTCTATGTTTAATATGCTTCTCGTTTTAGGAGGTATATCTTGGAAGATCATCTCGACAAGTTATCTGTAATTAGAATGTTGGATGGGAGATTTTCCATTGTATGTGACTCAAGCCTTATTTTAAATAATGAATTGGCATTAGTGTGTATTTTTAATTCTGAGTGACTAACCACCAGCTTTAAATGTTCCAAAATGTTTTTCTTCCTTTTCCAATTTGGCTTCTGCATAATAGAACCAGTTGTGATGCCAGCATGCACCTGTTCGATGCCGTGAAGTTCATGTCACTGTTTATATGTTTCTTAAGTACAACTCAGTAGGCTGAAAATAGAAGGCACTTTAAATGATATGTTGTTATTCTTCTACCCATAATAGCACCAGCCAGCTGCCTATTTAAGAAATGATGTCATAAGCAGCCAAGTAGCATAAGAATGGCAAGCCTAAACTTGGTCTAACCAGTTAACTGGCTACTGAGAGCTATGCTGAACATCATCAGTTTGCGTTTACTGTCTATTCACGGACAAGGTAAACAGCAGTGAAGAAGCATAAGGCAATAATTCTCTTATTTTTTATGTCAATCAAAACTACATATGAACACTGCACTGGAATCATAGGATCATATCCATCTATGTCACTAAGCAACAGATGGTCTAGTACCATAGGGCATCCCAGTATAAGAACTTCAAATATCAAATCCTTCTGGGTTTAAAACAACAAAACAGTACAAGAAAATGCAAAACATAAAAATTCCATACCAAATTACTATATATATATATAGAGAGATTTTTTTCTTCACTGATAGTAAATGGGTGATGTTGGTTGTAGATCAGATGTGGCTAGATCTGGTCTTTTCCCTCTTCTTGGTAGGGACATTATTTCATGTATTTTGTTTTGTAATTCTAAGTTCCAAAGTATCTCAAAGTTTATCCATTTGAGAATAACCCTACACAAGGTTTCTAGAATTGATATATACACTCACTCGCCACTTTATTAGGTACGCGTTGCAAGTACCAGGTTGGACCCCCTTTTGCCTTCACAACTGCCTTCATTCTTTGTGGCATACTTTCTAAAAGGTGCTGGAAACATTTTGGTCCATATGGACATGATGGCATCACACAGTTGCTGCAGATTTGTCAGCTGTACATCCATGAAGCAAATCTCTCGTTCCACCACATCCCAAAGGTGCTCTAATAAATTGAGATCTGGTGACCGGGGAGGCCAGTTAACTCAATGTCATGTTCAAGAAACCAGTTTGAGATGATATGGGCTTTGTGACATGGTGCATTATCCTGCTGGAAGTAGGTATCAGAGGTATCAGAAGTTGTTTGTTGTAACAAGTGGATATTTAAGTTATTGTTGCCTTTCTGTCATCCCGAACCAGTCTGCCCATTCTCCTCTGACCTCTGACATCAACAAGGCATTTTGGTCCACATAACTGCCCACAGGATATGTTCTCTTTTTCAGACCATTCTCTCTAAACCCTAGAGATGGTTTTGCGTGAAAATCCCCATAGATCAGCAGTTTCTGAAACACTCAGACCAGCCCGTCTGGCACCAACAACCATACCACGTTCAAAGTCACTTAAATCCCCTTTCTTCCCCATTCTGATAATCGGTTTGAACTTAAGCAAGTTGTCTTGACCACGTCTACATGCCTAAATGTTGACGTGGTCAAGACAACTTGCTTTGATTTGATTGGCTGATTAGCTATTTGTGTTAACAAGCAATTAAACAGACGTACCTAATAAAGCCGCCAGTGAATGTATATTTTGGTGGGTTTTTTTTGTTCCCACAGCTCAATAAGTCAAAATATTTCATGCATGTGGTTTTTAAAAATAAAATAAAAAAGGAACAATATAAGTTCTTACTTTTTTATCACTGAGTCCAGACACAGTATCAACATACTCCTCCTGGATCATAAAGGCAGCCAGATTGGCAGTGTAGCTAGCCAAGAAAATAACAGCAAAAAACGCCCAGATGAGTACCATGATTTTGCTTGTGGTTCCTTTAGGGTTTTCTACTGGAACAGAGTTATTAAAAACCAAAGCCCATAACAGCCAGATGGACTTCCCAATAGTAAACTTGGAACCACCAGGACCTAAAAGTGAAAAGGAAAAGAAAATCCAAATTAAAGTCATATTTCACCAGGTTATTATTTATTACTAATAAAATATTGAAAATATGCTTTAAAATATTCGGCTGTTTTCTTTTTTTTTTTTTTTTTTTTTTTAGAACAGTTTAAGTTTTTGCATCATACATTTTCACACAGCTGTATATTAGGCATGTATATAGGTACGTGTTCTAGCGCAGTTATTTTAGCCTCCAGATCCACACACGAAGGGAGTTTATTGGACCAACACCAGCTTTTTGTCAATGTTAACCTATCTAATGTGTACAGCACTGGATTTTATGTTCAATGAAAATGTGATTCTCCTTTAATATCTAACTTATCTTGTTAGGCTTAATTATACATTTTAAAACGTGTCATCATCATTGTGTTTTACAGAGCTATTCTATATCCGCATGGTACATAGTGTCCATTATAAAATGAGGAAGTAATTGATATGGTCTATGGTATATATTCTATATACATTATTGTGGCTTTTAGTGCAGCAGAACACACCGATACTCTCACACTTAGGAAGCACTTTGAGCTCCAAGAAAGATGGACATCAGGGGTACTTGTTGGGTACTACAAGTGGTACTTGAGGCACTGTCCTCCATAAAGATAGACACTTGGGAGATAGATTTTATTAAAGGCAGAGACAAAGAACGGCTTCCCACATGAACGGCCAAGTTGAACCTAAATTAAAACGTGGGTTTTTTTGTAAATCAAGTGGAAAATTAATGTGGTAGAGGTGTTGGGGTAATTTTATATTGAGAAGAAGATTCATTATAAAAAAATGTTTATTCGGTGTACCACTATAAATATCATATAAAGGACCGAAATTAGTCTTATTCTGATATAGATTTAATCTATATAAACAAAAATCTGCAATATATAGATATGTTGATATTGAGAGGAGTTTGGTGATATTAACAACTACTTACAGCATTTAACCACTTCTAATAGAGAAACGATTAGGTGGACCAATACAATAAATACTTGTGTCAATATACGACTAAAACAAATTCACACGTAACCACTTTTTACACTGAATTATTTCGTAGGTCCAATAGATAATTTTTCAAACTAAAAGAGACAGCAGCTATTTGCTGTTGGGGTTATCTAGAATTGAAAAACCAAAGCCGAGCACATAAATCTGAGTGACACTAACTAAAATATTGTGTTCCTGCAAAAACCAAAAGTGCCATTTCAACTGTAGATCCTACAATAGTCGCTAAATCTACAGGGAACTGGTTAAGAAAGAACATGGGAAAATAAGATTTGCCTTTCATCCGCTGTGCTCAAAGCTACGGCATGACATACTACATTAAATCTATAACACTTTATGTAACTGAAAAAATACTGTGTGCGGAATGACAGAAACTAATTTTGTGCTTAAAGTGAACCTGTCATGCAGCGAGACTGAGTCCTGTTCCAGCTTAGCATTTGTTCTATACATTGTGCTAAGCCAGGACCGGAACCAAGAGATCTCCGATGTACTTATTTATTTGCAGCTTTAAGAAAGTGTAGACTCTTTTACCTGTTTGTAAGCACAGTTGCCTAGAAAGTTTGCCCATGGGAAAAGTTTTCCAATCTGTTTTGGATATACATTTTAGAGTTCCTGACTTTTTGATTAATATATTGGCTCTCATTTACTAATACTCATAGCTGGGAATTGTCCTGGGATAACCCAGCATCTTAGGCAGAAGACCTGCTTCCCCATGTCTTATGTTTTGACCATGACCACTCCTCTATCCACATCTTGTCTGCTCTCAACCACTTTCCTCCCATCCTCTATACACTAAAGACTAGCCCTGCCCATATGACTGGTGGAGCCCACCAACATGGATGACTAGCCATTCCCCACAGGTAGCTTACCTAGGGAAGATCACAGGTATCTGGATACTTTGTTGACCTGACTGACATCACATTATTGTAATCAAAGAAACATGCCCGGATTATTGGCGCATTTCAGTTTTTACCTATTCTACCGGGTACACATTTTATAGGTCAGCATGAGTTCCGTAGCCGTGAACATGCTCAATCTCTGTGGTTCGGTGGTTGAAAGATATATTATTCCATATGGGTTCAGATAACCCTGTAGGTCAACTTATCTCTTCCGCAGAGGGTGCATCTTATGAGTCTTTGAGGCACAGTCTTTGCATTGATAAAGTATTGTACACAAATCTGTTTTTTCTAAACCTAGCTTTCTAGACCGAAAAAAGCAGGTGCTTATCAACACAGAAAAAAACAAAAGCTCTGCAGATAGGACAAAACAAATGCGGTCAAAACATGGAGAAGGAGTGGGAAATGATCCAAAATATCTCCAGGAGTATGCTTTGGAGTGGGTGAAGCTACACGTTATGCCAAGTCAAGGTGTCTCATGTGGCACCTCTGCAAATGGATCTAATTCTTTGTATGAACACAAAACTTCACCAAAGGTGATTGGGAATCTGAAGTGAATTGAGATAATACTGAATACCACTGAATGTACTGTGCATTTCATTTATGCAGGAGGGGACAATATTGAGGTATAATACTAGATCTAAAGCATTTCTTCTAAGTAGTCGATAATTATATTCTCCTATTTTTCAAAGAGCATAACGTACGCAGAAGCAAATTGTATCTCAATTTAATTATATCTAACCTTATCATTTGGTTTTTAAAGTGTATTGTAGTCTTCCTGAACAACACAACCTGTGATTTCTAAACTAAACACTCATATAAAAGGTTTGGGAACGTTTACAGGATACATCATCCAGACTAAATGAAGTGATGTTCCCTAAAAGCTTATATCATATGATATAATGATATCCAACCCGATGTGTGGTGCATCAAACTGTTTAGTAAATCCTGCTGAAAGATATTAACAATAGTCGCTCAAACCAATCCTTCCTATTCACATGGAAGTCATGAAAAGGAGACTTTCCAAAGTACATTCAATTGACATTTTGTATTCTCTAACACCCCAATGTTGTCTGGTGTCAGACATGAGTCAAAGTAATAGTTCCCAAAGCAACCATAAAGTAAATACATTTCATCGACTTCAATCCCACTTAGAACAAAATATTTCCCATGTTGAACTATTTGTCCAGTTAGAGGTTTCCAAGATACTAGTAAAAGAAAAGCAATATAAATTACAAATCCAGAAACTACCCACTGATATACCTAATGAGATCACAAGCTCCTTCTGCTCGTAATAATTAATTCAGAGACCAACCAGACATAGAATTATTACACCATTTCGGTCAGGCTTATTTTTTAAAAAAAAAATGTATTTATGCCATAGAAATGTTTTTTTTTCCCCAACCCTTCGTACATCTTACTGCAATTGGCCAATAAGCCATTCAACCAAGCACAGCTCGTACCGTGACAGCTACTAACTTCTGCCTATTAAAAACCAGAACTGGAGTTGAAAAATACAAAAAATAAAAAGATTAGTTGAGCGACTTTATCCAGGAAATTGTGCTCATCCGGTAATGAGGTGGAAAGCCACATAGTGTTACTGCTATTAGAGCCATGCACAAGTAAACAAATTCCTCCCAAAGGAGGACTGCGATGATTGTCTCCTATTGTATAATTACTACAGACATGTGAAATGTCACCGCAGGGACCCATAAAGAAAAGGCAGAGGTTTTATTTCAAGATTGGAGAGCAGCAAGGAAATGTCAACTTACAAAAAAGATAGAGATTCCAAGGCTATAAATAACAATTATTTGCATAGAAACAGGTATAAATGGGTATAACTCTCTGGGATCTGTAGGAAGCCATCTCCACTGCATACATTTTTAATGATATGGTAAATAGCACATGATATACATCCCTATAAGCACTGGCCTCTCTAATGTATATCAATAGGTCCATCTAGTCTGTAATGTCCCTTCTGCTGTTCATTCTCAGCCCTTTATTCATCCACATACATGGGAACTCTCTGGGCTTGACCCTAAGCCTCCAGGTGAAGTGCTGTGTCTCCGAGTCTCCGGGACACTTTCCTCTTTCTCCAGTCATGGGAGCCGTGTTTGGTCACGCCCAGTCCTGGCCCAGTCCCTCCCACTACTCCCCACCCACTCACCTTCCCCTATACGCTGCCCCATTAAGGCTTTTGGGGTTAGTTACGCCCACATGGCGCTAGCCTGACCCCTTCATGCACAGCTAGTCCCCCTCTTCCCCGCAAAGCCACTAGTCCCGAAGAGTGAGAGCTTCAGGTAGAATGAAGTTCCCTGACATGTTCATCCAACTTTATACGGTCCATTAAGTTCAAAAAGGAACATCACATCCATGACATACTTTGTCTATGGTAGAACGCATATGGTACCTTACGCCTACTAGAAACAATGTCTGGGCCGCATCTATCATTTTCATTATATCTTTTTAGCTGAGAAAAGTCATGCAAAACTAACGTGTCTTCTAAATGATGTTGTGCTATTTGTGAAACATCAACTAAAGTATTAAACAATATCAAGTAATTTAAAATTAAAACTCTAAACTGTAAATTGAAATCCAACTAGCTCCTCCCCCTGTTTTATTTTCCTTTGCTACTAGTATTTAGTAGACGTTACAAAAATATATAAGTGTTGTCTTACTGTCCCTGTGGAAAAGTCCCCAATACAAGCTGGAAGGACTGCTAAGTCAACAAGGTCTTTCTAACCTCTCCGGTAATTATGAATGTTGGGAGGCACGGAAGTAAAATAAAGTTAAAAATAAACGCCAGTTCTAGATGCCCCTTTATTTTTAGTTTTAGTCTGGGACACATATTACTGTCACGGCAAGTATTTGTTTGCTAGGGATCTGCTTTGTATAACATATAAACATATGGCCCTAAACTATAAATGGAAATACCTACCGCTATGATAATACACTGCGGGTTACTACTATGTATCACATGTACAGATAATTATTTTAACCGTCTAAACAATTGACTGGAAACTGGATTGTATTTCAACTAATACAGACATCTAAATTGATTACATGTGGCAAATACATAAAACTGCAAAAAATCATGGTAATGTATATTATATTAAATATAATTTATGCCGTGAAGCTGCTCCCTAAAAATGCATCACTGGCTTTTGTAGAACGTATGTAAATCTTATACTAAAGAGACACTACCACTGGCATAACAAAGACCCTCTGGGTCAACACGGAGAAACTCTGTGTCGCAGGAGCGGCGTTGTGAAATGCCCCAGTCCTCTCCTTCTTCTCCTCCAACCATGGCATGTAAGACTACCAACCTGCATCCTGAAAAGGAAGAGCTCGGGGTATCTGGAGACTCGATGTTCCCAGCTATAGTTATGGGGAGATTAGAGAAACCCCAACTGCTCCATGACCGGGACAGTAGGGCATCTAAAAAAATCAGGACTGTCCTACTAGAAACAGAAACTATAAGGTGTGCTTGGAGTATTATCATCATTTAAGATATGCCCCAGGATTTACAGTATAGTTCTTCCAACATTTGTTTGAACTAAAATCTGTTTGAAATAATATTTGGAAATACACATATTAGGTTATTTCTCATCTTCCTCCTTTCTTACAGGTGCTTCGTAGCTTTACGACCCACATTTTGAGATGTTATTTAATAGAAAAGGAGAGAAGACTGAAGCTGCAATCCACTTTATTAACCCCTTAAGGACAATGGGAGGTCCCTAAACCCATTGAAGACAATGCATTTGGAGCCCGTACATGTACGGGCTTTGTCATTAAGGGGTTAATATGTGTTTGAGGGTCTGTGATTGGGGTTTTGCTATTTTGCTTCTGTATAACCTCAAGGTAATCTGAATCAAATCATTGCTTCTGTACTTGGGAATCACTTAAAATCATAAAATACAGTCCCAATGCTTTCTTCCTTGTTTGCCTTTTTTTAGTTCCTGCCTTGTCTTTGTCAGTTATCGCAACAATAATTGGCATTTTTATAGCACATTTCACCTACGGAGAATACTCCTTCATTTTAGATTTGTAGCAATACTGAAAGTGACTGGGCATGAGGTGACCGATGAGATGAAAAGAAAAGGAAAAAAAAAAAACAGATTTGAGAAATGATGGAAAACACATTTTCTGCTATTTTTCCAAGATGTCAAATTACCGAGACATAGGACCACCTACTACATCACGCTCATACGGCGAAGACAAAAGGAGGACAGGAGACGACATGTCGAAAAAAAATGTAATAGCTTGATTACAGCCCAAAATACTGAACATTAATTTTCAGGTTGCACAGAGCTTAAAATATATATATATAATATACACTGTATATACCAGACCATCTGTATTTCCCAGGGGAACAAATCCCAATGTATGCAATATAGCGTTAAATATATGCTAAATGTAGCATAAAAGGGCTAAGGAAAAATGCATATTAAAGTACTCTGAGTAAGCCTAACCTCTATGAGTACCTCTATGAGAATCTGCAGCCCTGCAGCTGCTCTCCACTCACCCTGAGGTCGGACAATTCTTGCCACCGATTGGTTGCATGAAACAGTCAATCAGTGCCAGGAAAACGCTCCCCTTCAAATTAAGGGGATCAGTTTCTGTGCATGGATAAGGGGGTCTAAACAGACCCCAGCCCGCAACATTCCCCAAGCATTTTAAGCACTCCAACCAGCAGGTGCGCTTTAATGCCTATGATAGCTGTGTGGTCCCTTTAAAGATAACTATAGGGAGATGTGTTTGGCCAAACATGTCCTACAAGGACTTGAGTTGAGGGGGTGCAAACGGCTAAATGCATAAGGGGGATTTTGGAGTATCCTCCCATATAGTGGTGAAAGGGACAACTTGAAAATGTAAAGGGACCACACAACTATCACATGCATTCAAGTGCATATGGCGGCTGGAGTATTCCTTTAAAACTATTGGAAAGACTATTTAATGCTAAAACGAATATTAGAAACAAATAATTATGTCCAATTATATCAGGAGAATGCTTAAATGTAAACTATAGTCATGTGATACAAACAAGGGTCATTGAGAGATTAAAAGCCCCGTTCCCATAGCAGCCAAAACCGTTATTGTGTTTATTGTTTAAATATAAAAGAAATAATAAACAAAATGACAGAGCTGGTCACCTTTCTCTGCTGAGTATGCCAGGAAGTTAATGTTTTATTTTTGTGGACCAGGACCTTTAACCATATAGATTTTAAATTATGTATACCCCGAAAATGTATTATTAATCTTTCTTGTATGGTAAGAAAATATAAACCATTGCGTAACTGTCACTTTATTATTTCTTCCGAAGGTTTACTCACACAAACACAACACAAACTTTTAAAAGCCTTTTCAATTTCTATGGCATCATCCTACCAGTGCCTGCTTTTAAATGATCCACGCAAAAATTATAAATAAGAAAAAAAAATACTAAATAATTATTTCTGAGAAAGTTTTGCGTATTAAACATTAACCAGGAATCGTTATTCTGTTAATTTTATTATTTACTTTAAAAGTTTTAACACACAAAAACATCTCAAACTTTTAAGATGTTTTTCCGATTCTACAATTGGTGGCAGCTTTTTGTGAATGAGACAGACTCTTCCCCAATAAAGAATTATTTCTGGAAATGGTCTGGGCATTCAACAGACATGGAATGGTGTTTCTAATGGTCCACTTAGTTATAAAAGAGTTAAATTAAGCAGAGTATGTGACATAGCACCTTTAATATATTCTATGTATTGCATATAGTCTCCAGTATGCAGTATTTAACGAGAAACTGATCCAGTTGCTTTAGCATTTTCACTTTTAGAATAAGGGATTTGTATGGGAGAACATCTCAGTGGAAACTTCATAGAATTTATAAGATTACGACAAGTTAAAAGGGTGGAAAACTTGTAGTTAAAGGCCATGCTTTCAGACTTGATTTTGTTTAAATTGGAAAACATAAGAACCATGTTCTTTTTAGGATGAAAGTTGTAAATGTTACAAAATTATCTTTTAAGTGTACAAGAAGAGTAATTTTTCCTTTTTTTTTTTTTTTTTTTTTTATAGAAAAGGAAGAATTCTTTAGTGGCTACGATAGGCACATTATGTCATGTCAAATGGCCAACAAAGTCATTTTCTGTTTTAGGGGGTGAGGTTAGAGTTGTGGCCAGGGGCATACCTTGGAACTCTCCAGGTTTCCCCAGAGACTCTGGGTGAAGCTCTGCTTCTCCGGGTCACCATGGAGAATCTCGGGGTCATGGCGTTGAGGAATGCCCCACTCCCAGGCCACTTCGCCTTATACCAATACTACCCCTCTTCTCCTCAAACTTATCAGAGGACTGCCCAGCAAGACTGTCCACCCACATCAGTAGACCCGAAAAAGTTCTGGGAAACTGGAGCTGGAATGGTCCCAGATATGGACCAGGGTTTACCAAAAGTTTTCATTTGACTTTAGGACCTACTGGGGACGTCAAGCCAAGTTCTTCCTCTTCTGAGGGAGTGGCTTTGTGAAGAGGTGGGGCTAGCTACATGTAAGGGCAGGGCTAGCCATTTAGTGGGTAGGAAATGGGACAGAGTAGGTGGAGAGTGGGCATGACCAAACACCACCCTCCTGTATGGAGAACGAAAAAACATACATGGATACACGGAGAAGCAGCTTTATCATTGTATAACAATCTACAATGTTATAATTGATTTATTTTTGCCAAAATCAGTTATTGTTTTTTGGATCAACAAATCAAATTACTTATACAGTAAAGTTGTGAAATTCATGGACCTCTATCTATATTTCTACATATTACTGTATTTGCTTGATTATAAGACGACCCCCCAAAATCTGAATATTAATTTATGGAAAAAAGAAAAAGCCTGAATATAAGACGACCCTATAGGAAAAAAAGTTTTACCAGTAAATGTTAATTCATGTAAACTATGTGAACAATAGTTTGTTAATAAATGCTATGATTGAGAAAAATATTTTGTTTTTATTTCCTTTTTTTTTTCCAACCTGCCCCCCCCCGTTATGCATATCTCCCCCCAGGCTTGCCACTCTGCCACAGAAATGCCTTATACCCCCTATATGCCACTGTGCCCCATGATACGCATTTTAACCCTCTATATGCCACTGTGCCCCATGATATGCTTTTTGACCCCCTATGTGCCACTCTGCCTCCAGAATTGCCTTATACCCCTATATGCCACTCTGGCATTTAGGGGGTTAAAAGGCATATTATGGGGCAGAGTGGCATATAGGGAGGCATAAGGCATTTCTGGAGGCAGAGTGGCATTAAGGGGTTTAAAAGGCATTTCACAGAGAACTCTGCCTCCAGAAATGCCTTATGCCCCCCGTTTAACACTCCCTCCCTCCTCCAAACTTACGGGTTCTTAGTCTGGGCAGCGTGTAGAGCTCTACGCGATTATGCTTGAGCGAAAATTGTCTACGCGAATCGTTCAAGCGGAAGTTGTCTACGCGAATCGTTCAAGCGGAAGTTGTCTACGCGAATCGCGTAGAGCCAGAGCCGGCCTTAGGCGTTGTGGCGCCCTGTGTGGACTACTCCTCTGGCGCCCCCCCTTCACTACCCCCCCCCTCTGCCCCTTCAAACTACCCCCTTCAAACTACAAACCCCCCTCTGCCCCTTCAAACTACAAACCCCCCTCTGCCCCTTCAAACTACACCCCCCCTCTGCCCCTTCAAACTACACCCCCCCTCTGCCCCTTCAAACTACACCCCCCCTCTGCCCCTTCAAACTACACCCCCCCTCTGCCCCCTTCAAACTACACCCCCCCTCTGCCCCCTTCAAACTACACCCCCCCCTCTGCCCCTTCAAACTACACCCCCCCTCTGCCCCTTCAAACTACACGCCCCCCTCTGCCCCTTCAAACTACACGCCCCCCTCTGCCCCTTCAAACTACACCCCCCCCACACTTACCTTGTTGCCGGAGTCCTGCGGTGAGAGCAGGAGGCATCCGTCTTCTCTCTCTGCCGCGGTGCCGGCATTTCATGTTGAGCGCCGGAATAGTCCGGTGCTCAACATGAGATTCCGGCACCGCGACGGAGTCACGGAGAGTGAGGGGCGTTGAGCGGTTGCTGAGAAGTTCACGAGCAACCGCTCGGCGCCCCTGCCCGGGACATGAATAATGTTAAATAAAGTTTAAAAAAAAACAAAAAAAACCCCAAAACTATGTTTTTATTTAAGTCCCGGCCAGGCGCCCCTGCTACCATGGCGCCCTATGCGGTCGCACAGGTCGCACACCCCTAAGGCCGGCCCTGCGTAGAGCACTACACGCTGCCCGGACTAAGCACCGGGGACTCAGAAGCACCGGTAAGTTGGGGGGGGCATAACACAGGAGGATCCAGGTCCCTGGCATCGCTGCGGGGGATCTGGATCTTAGTCTCATAGCCAGACCTATTTGAGGTCTGATTATAAGACGACCCCGATTATAAGACGAGGGGTATTTTTCAGAGCATTTGCTCTGGAATAAACCTTGTCTTATAATTGAGCAAATACGGTAGTTACCGTTTAACTGTGAATAGGATCCTGGCTAATATATATTTTTTTTAAAGTATAATAAATGTAATACTATATTAGAAACATATCCCCACAAACGACCTAAAATAACAAGCCACAGCTTCCGAGAAAAAACATCGGCTCCACAACAAAATGAAACATAGTCTGTATCGTGTGGCGTAGCGATATATTAGGAAAAAATATGGGTTATCTTACTCACAAAGGAAGGGAAAGATGTGTCCGTGAACAAAACCACCCATTGTTCAATTTTGCTGCTCAACATGCTTTACATCTATAATAAACAGTAATTCACTCTCTCTCCTTTGTACTTAGAATTTTCCACAATTTCTCCTGCCTTCCTAAATATTTAGTTCACCGCTTGCATTGCTTTAAGGAAACAATACTATTTTCAAACTAATTTTTGCCAGTGCTTTTAAATCGCCTTCTAAAATTGCAACTGGGTAGTTATGTTACCGCTACCAAAATTTTATAGATCTTACTAATAGTAAGTAGCTTCTTGTGCTTGTTTATTCATTTTTTTCTTTACAAGGGAACATGTAGGGCTAATATATTGTTCTAGCTATAGGACTGGTTAATATACAATTGTAATTTAATTTGTTTCTCAGAATTATATTGAATTCCCAGAAAAAGAAAAAACTTTGATATATAATAATCAAGGAAATAAGAGTATGCTGTGATCTTAAGTTTTCCATTCTTAAGATAACCTAATACCAGGGCTGATGCAACATTAAGTCAGGCAGCATGGACAAGAAGAATTCATGTACCCTTTTTTTAACTCATTCAGGACCAGGTATTTTTCATAACCCAAAGACCAGAAGTTTTTTGTCATTTTTTTGTATGTTTGTTAAATCATTATTCCCTTTTTCATAGTTAACAAACCCACGCAAATTATAGTTTGTTCTGTTCAGGAGAAGAGGAGGCTTCTTTTAAAATCATAGAAATTCATAAAGCATAATTGTTAGTGATAATACATAAACCAATTCTATTCTAAAATAGAAAAAAATCTATTTTTTTGCAATGTGGGTTAACAATACTTCTGAAGGTGCCACCGCTGAACAATGACCTAGTTTATGTTCAGCAACATCTCCTGTTTCCAGTGCATTATTTTCTTGGGAAAAGGAAGAAACTTTTTTATCCCTCTCCTCCTCCTAATCTGTCTGTGCTGCTCCAAAGCCCTGCATTGCTGATCGCAATAGATGTGATCAGCCAGCAGGTGGAGCAACAGGAGACCCTGCTGATTCTCTTTTGTCCTCCAGTGACCTTCCAGTGAGTGGCACTGACATCCAATGGAAGGGAATGCTCGATCATTTGTCAAGCTGGCTTCTGCTGACAGGGAAAAGTCCAGGCTGTCAAGAGATGTTCCTGCGCTGCAACAAAGGACTGATTAAATCTTACATCAGGAAAAAGGGGTATACTAAATGTTATGTGTCTATGTTTTGAATACTATATACAAGAACTAGAAATAAATAAACACCTTTTTGGGGGGTTGTAGCACCTGATCTCTAGTGCAGCAATTAAGAATACAGTAGGTAGGCCGCTATAATAATATGGGCCAACTGTACCAGCAGCCAAAATAAACAATGCTTACAATCGAGGAGTCTCTTCATTGAGTTAGTAGCAATATTTTTTTGTCATCATTTTGTCCTCTTGTCACAATCTCGTCTTTAAAACACTTGAAGATTATAAGCAAGCCACTAATGCCATCTGATTTAAGGAAAGTTCTTATCTCATGTTCTAATTAGCTAATCACATTTTCTCTTAATCAGTAAGAGATACTAATCATCCCCTGAGCCTTTCTTTGTGATTGGAGCTTGCTATGTACATCGGAACAATTATCTGAAGCAGATGCAAGGAGCAGGAGAAGGAGGGACGAAAGCTTCCTGACAATCAAACAGTCCTTGTATTAAGTTTACAAGCGTTGCACTATGCAAGGATTCTAGCTCAGATCTCAAACTCATCGCTTCGTAAAATCCTAATGGCAGGAAGGTAATTAGAGAAGAAAAGAAAATGCTAAGGAATGTAGTAGAGGTATGAGAATAGCATTACCCTTGTTGATTACAGTTTTGTGCGAATTATCTGGCATTGGTAGAAAATAAATTATAAATAGTAGATCTAAATAATTATAAAGCGTTTTTATATCTGTACAACTAGGATGACACATACACTTTGTATATCAAGGGTTGGGATTGTGCAAAATTAAAATAAATGATTAATTCAAAATGACAAAATATACAGAAAGGGGACCACACAACCTAAAAAGTATAAAAGGCACACACATTCAGATTCCTGGGCTGCTGCTAGAATAACACCTACAAATATCTATGCCCTTCTTTTTTTCAGGAACACTTATTTGTCATGTGATAAAAAGGTAGGCTATGATAAACTGTTGCCAAAGTGAAAAAGCATCTTCAAATATGTGTTGTTTTTGTGTGCCTAAACCTTCAGATGAAAGAATAATACATCTATGCTAAGGTTAATTTGCTTAATATACTAGATGACACAGTGTTTTGTCTAAGTGGAACAGCACCTTTAAACTATATTTATATAGAGAAATGAAAGTGGAAGAGAGAGAGAAATAGATATTTTGTGCTGGCAAGTTTTCAAAATTTCAGGTTATTAATAGATTAAATAATAGCCTTTTAAACCCAGAGATTACGTACATAACAAAGAAAACGGCACACTTAAAATCAGACAACACAAACATAGATATTATCGCGATGAGTTACTTACGCTTCCCCTCGGCCAGGCTTCGGTTATATCCGACAGGGCTGAAATACTCAAAGATGAAAACAGTCACAGCAACCACGGTAAGACACATGACAAACATCATGACCCAAACAGCAGGGCTGTATGGCTCTGAAAGAAAGCAGAAAACACATGACTGACAATGATAAAGGATGACTTCGCATGTCAATTTCATCACGTTTTTTTTTTTTTTGTATTTGTAATATTTGTAATAAAACACAAATTCGATAAGCGAGTCTGGCAGCTTTTGGCCCAAAGCTGCCGGTAAACTATAAACGACCCAAAATAACCATTAATATGGCAACCCATAAACACAGTTATAGAAGACATCAGCTGGACACACACTATGCTCTTAGACTTTTGGAAAGTGTTGGTTTGTGTATCCAGCCACACACTAGAGGACAGAATCTGCCGGCATCCCATCTACCATTGATAGGTAGATGGGATGCCCCATCAGTCTCTGGAATACAGGGCATTTGCCTGGTTTTGCCCAATAGCCATACCCGGGAACCCCCTGGTTTTAACCCAAAATGTCTAGGTCTATGTAACCCATGTAAGTGTTTTGTTTTGTTCCCTTTATACTCAGTCCCGTTATAATGCAGTAATGGTATTATTAATTTAATACGCAGTCACTTAATTAAGGTCATCAGCTGTAAAGTTAGTTCATTAATTACAAGCTGATTAAAAAAATAGCTGCTACAGAATCTTTTGGATGTGTGCACTCATGTACTTTATACAGAAGAACAAATTGGATGGGTTTCTGGCCGGGAACGGCTGAAGTTACTTGGGAAAATTTACCATTTCTCGTACGAAGGAAACCACTTCCGGAATAAAGCCGCCGGGAATTGACGGGAAACATTTGCAAGAGGAATACTGTTGTGCAAATCAGAACAGGAAGTCTAGCGATATCTGAACAGTTTGGAGACAAGCTAGTTATTGATTTTTTTTATAAATTGCTTATTACTTAGATTTGTGATAACTGCATATATATATATCTGGGATCTATACTCTAAAGCCATTAACTCTACTCAACTCAACTTCAAAGTGACACTCCAGCCATCAATTGCACTTTGTGATACATTATTTTATTTTTTTTTCAGTACAAATGCATGGAGGGACTCATCAGATTCCCCACCTCTGTATTTAAATTGTCTCTCTGCCATTCAGCAATGTGACTTTCTGGAGACACATTTAGCTTAATGTATCTCCTGTGCATATAGGCTAATATTCACTGCTGGCCAGCTTCGGTGCTGGTTAGTGTGAACGTTCCTGGGGGGCTAGTGAGCCCCCGTGTCTGAGCAGGAAGCACTTTCTTGCTAGTGATTATTAGTTTTAAGCAGCCAAAACTTGAGCATATAAGAGAGCACGGTCAAGGTGGCACATCATAATAATGGAGCTGCTTTCTGCTTTTCAATTTTTCCTTACAGGAATGAATTCTTCATTGGTGGTAACTTAGACTAACCAACTCAGGCAACTAACTGAGGGCCACTCAACTGCAATTTGACAGCTGATGAGTGCAATGGAGACACAATTTGTAAAATGCGACTAGACTTTATGGCAACTTGACTGTTCCCATTTGGTTTGTCAAGTGTTGCTGAGTTAGGTGACTCAAGTGCTTGACGTGTAAGTGGGCCGTCTATGGTAACAGTGGACACCAACCAGTAAGGATTAAGCCATGCAGCAGGACCCAAAGGCAGGTCAGATAGCAAGACATGCATGAAAAAGATCAGCTGCAACATGAAAGGAAACGTGCAATCACAAACAAAGACATAAAAGAATAGTGACAAGGCCTGGTATTGTTGATAAAGAGTCACATGCAATGGGCAAGAGATTAGCTTTCCACCACGTCAAGGTTACCTCGCTATGGTTCCAGCACTAGTCCTGCCCAAACACAAAATAACTAAACATCTGATCTACATATGGTGGCATTGGCTGGCTCCCGCCCCCCATTCAGCCCTCCTGACAAATAGTATGAGCTGCCTTTCTGCTACTGTGGGGTCACGTAACGTGGCCTTACATGATCTTTCTGAGCTTCTACCCCACTGAGTGTGCCGGCCCAATTTGGGCTGATCTGATTTAAATTATTTTTACTGACCTAGGAGGCAATTGTTCGATTTGCTCCCCCCCACCAGGGCAGCCTGCCTGTTAGTAGATGGACCTTTCACTACGAGGACCAACCACACACATCATAATTCATATGACATGTCTCCTAACCACCATATTCATACCTCCCACCATCATCATCATCATATTGCTCCCCACCATCATTCCCATTCCCTATCATTATCATGCCATATTGCACCAAAATCCTTCCCCTCCATTTCTATACCCAACATTATTTACCCTTCATACTCTCCCCAAGCATTTCCTGTTCATATTATTATGTGTTAATCCCTCTTATCTACTTGTCCCCGGCCTCCGAGTCTGTCTGCAGTGTAATCTTGCTCTGTATGTCAGCACTACACCGGATGTGATGTTTAAAGCTGCAGCCACCTCCAGGGCCACATCCATTTCGCATTGCCAGTCTCTAAAAGAGAATTTGTGGGGGGGCTGGATGATGCAGGCCATAGTTTGGAGACCCCTGGTCTAGAACAACATCTATACTAGTCTGATATTTGTTAGCTGTTCATATATATATATATATATATATATATATATATACACACACACATACACACACACACACGTGGTTTTCTATATTTTCTTTATATAGTTAATGATACCTGCTTCCATTGACTAAATCGAGATTGGCATTATTAAATAAAATATGATAATTCATGCAGCAGTATGCAATATTTCCAGGAATCTTCCCACTAAAATCAACTGCATTTTGAAACAAGACTTGATTATACTATGTCATAGCAGTACCACCACTACACTCTCCATATGATCCAGTTGACTAAATATCAACTTTTTGCATAACCTGCATAAAGTAGAAAAGATCAATAAAAGTTTAAAAGAAAATGTGGGCAACTAGACACAGATATATAATTAAAAATACATTATTTCAAAATAATATTTCAACACATAGATTTTAAATATTACTTATAGTATGAGACCAGTATTGTTGATGACCACATTTTCTTTCCAAGCCAAGCTTTTCAAGAGAAATAAAGCATATTTGTGAGAAGTAGAACAACCAAACCAGACATCTAGGAGTTCCATCCACTCTAGAATTGATATCAGTCTAACCAATGTAAATATAATTAGAAAAGGTCCCATTACAGGAAAAACAGGTTGATTTTATAAACCTAGATGAATACCGAGATAGTTCTAGTTAACACAAGCAAGTTTACAAAAAGATAATTTCAAAATGGAGGTTTTACAACTTAATGTAGGTGAATTCTCAAGTCTACATCTCCAGGGATTGAACTCAATTCCAAAAGTCACCAATGTACCACAGCTTGAAGAAATCATCTCCTGCGTGATTCAATATAATGGTAACAGGTTCTGTCCTGACCATCAAAGAAGCTTTTTGACAATGTTCTCAACAAGTAATCCCCATTTTGACAAGAGAAAATACGGTCTGATTGTATGTGATGAAAACAAGAACAAAGATAATAAGTTAAACCATTTTCAAAAACTTCAGGATATCTTTTTTTTATTATTGTTCTTCCATGATGACCTTCCGGTACAATGGAAAGAAACCCAATCAAAATGTGTCAGCTTACAAGGAAGCCGTAGATTGGTCTTGAACTAAACCTGTGAGATATCACAATAAAGCAACCAGTAGCTGCCCTTACAATCACCCCTAGCAGATAAGAACACTAGTAAATTGTTTTTCGTTCTCATGTTCTACTTTAAAGTAGGTCTCTCTTCCCAAATACTGCAAGATATAGCCATGTATTGATGTTTATACATCAAAACAGGAAATATATAATTATTTTAAAAAAAAACACTATGACAGCATGCATCTTATATTCATATGCTTATATTTTCCATGATTATTCCACACCATTAAGTTATTTCATCCAGCTTGTGGAACCTGACACGAAGGTAAATGGGGGGGGGGGGGAGCAGTGTTATATATTAAGTAGGAGGTTAAAAAAAAGAAACAAATGTGATAAAATGATCTGTTAAGAGAAAAGTGGTTATCACTAGAAATATGTGGATTTCAAGTATTCCTTAAAGCTTGTCCGATATCTCGGAATTATTCAGGTTTGATCTGGAGTCTCCGAGTTAAGCACTACTTCACTGTGTCTCCAGGTCAGTATCTTCTTTTACTAGAAAGGGTAGCTGTGTTTGATACATACTCGCTAAAGGCTGTCCAGGATTCACTTTTTTAGTTGAACAAAGCCTTCTTGTAGACGATATTTGTTTGTAAATGTGAATTTTAACTGTATCTTAGCCATATGAAAACCAGTAGACTATGACTGAATGTTTATTTTGCTCAAGATAGAATCTTGTCTAATTTATTTTTGCTTAAAAAAAATTAAATGTTTCTCAAAACTGTCATCCCATTTGTAGATAATAAACCATGGTGTTTGGGAGATAGACTTGGATGTCCTGATGCCATACCTGGAAACTTTCTGGCTCCGGCTTCCCGGGGACCTCCCCTTGCAGGATGCGTGTAGGAGGTCCTCCTGCTGACGTCGGTGGGCGGGACACACGGGAAGTGGGCGGGGAGCGGCGCATTCCAAAACGCCAGTCTCGTGACCCAGAGTTCCCTCTTAGTGACCCGGAGACCCAGAGACGCGGCGTTTCACCCTGAGACTCTGGGCGAAACCCTTAAGAGTTCACCGGCATGCCTGTTGCCATTCACTCATGTCAGGGCACAGTGTAATTAAATAATGACAGGGGGCAGAATTGTAACAAAAACGTGCGGAGTACTTAATTCTGACATTCAAACTATTCCCTAAACCTTCAAATACACACTTTTAAGTAAATTTTATCTTGAAACTTGAAACAATCTTTATCTACATCAGTTGCTTCGTGTAATGTTAGCTGTGTATCACAAAATTGCTCCTGTTATTTTTTTTAAAGAAATTATTTTCAATGCATTCTGTAGTACCAAACGGAGAGAGAATCACTAGAAGGAAAAAAAAATGCTGAGATCTTGCTACAGAAGCCAGCACACACTGTACTACAAGGCCTTTATAATAAGGTTCATTAAAATAATACAGTTCGATTACGACAGTCCTATTCCAAGCTATCTACAAAAGCATAATTAAATATCATTGCTTTTTGTATTCATTTTTAGCACTAGAGATTGGTCTTATCGCCATTACTTATGGAGCTATAAGTATAAGACATTCTACAGAAACTACAGGCGTACCACCGAAATTATGTCTATTTGACAAATACAATCCTTGGGATTGGGAGTTTATTCATGGTGTGATTCTGTAGGGCAAACCAAGATAAATAATTTTTAAGGGTGCATATGTTCCGTAAGGATAACTTACTTAAATCGATTCTAGCAGTAGAAATTAATTTGTCAATACTGACCTCCATCACTCTTAAGTAATACAATAATAGCTTGAATGGTCTTAATTACTTTGGATTTTTTTACTCTAACGAACAGGATATTTTAGATTTGGGAAATTGCTGATCAGATTGGATCTCTATAGGCATTTTCAAAATTGATTGGGGACCATTAGCTTGCAAGGATCAGTCAAATGGTGTCAATGTACATCTTCTAATGTAACTGCCACCCCATTGATCATTTAAGACCAAACATTAAAAGTAATAAATTTAGATTGCACATGAGAAATATCTTGGTAAAATATAGCGTAAATATATAGAGTAAACAAATATATAGATTGAATTTGGCAGGTACTTTGTCTCCACCAATTTTGCGATGCTGTCGATTAGCGTTCATGGTGAGCTCTGCATTATTTTACAATAAGTTGAACAATGACATAAATGTCCTTGTTTTATTCATTAAAACACCTAACGGGCCCCGAAATGTTAATTGGTTGTGTATATGGAGCTTTGTTACTGTATAGGTTATATGCTTTTGATTCCTGGGTAGAAAATATGTGGGTGACATTAATACAGAGGAGGTCAAATATTTATTAGTACTGGAAGCATCAATAGATTGCAAGAATATAGTTCAAATTATTCATCAAACATTTTGTACCTGCTCCTGGTCTTGTGCAACTATATTAGATTAATACTTTTTTTCTGGAGCTCTCCATGAAGATAACACCAAAACAAAGCTCATATTGAGATAGACTACAAAGAATCAGAAATCCAGAGAGCATCTAGACATCGGGCAACTAGAATACAAAAAAAGTAACTTTTCTTACTTTTCTCTCAAAGAACAAACACATGCAGGTAAATATACCTTCAGCCAGTTCTCTTCTTAGGAATACATCTCCTCTTTAGGAGCAAAAGTTCCGTCCTTGGGACCCAAACCCTCTGAACATTTCCCAGAATCTCTGGTGGGTCATACAACAACTCTTGGTAAAGTTCTCCTTTACTGCTTCTATCCGCATCCCCCTAAAATGTCCCTTTTTGACAATTTGAAATAATGGGAGTTACGAGACTGCTCTAGCATTACTGTGAACATTGTTTTTCTAACTCCAAGGAAAATATCAGGTATGGTTATGATTTTAAAACATATAGGGTTAACTCTAGCCATCATATGCTCCTGATCGCCTTCCAACCAGTGGCACGAATGGTTGAACCGATTTGAGGGTGTTTTGCTGCTCTGTCGTTGCAGCTTCTCTATTGCAAGCCAAGAACATGCTTTAAGTATGTTGATTTTATTTTTTTATCCTTGCTCTTTTCTCTACTCTAACCAGTTGGGAATGAATTTAATTTCTTTTTATTTGAAAATATGGGCAAGTGCAGTGAAACAGACGCACAGCTAGAGCAGAGTTGATTTTTAACAATGAATTCAGCCATCCATAAAGAAAGGGCTGGGTGAGTTATTTATTTGAAATATTTTACAGTTTACAATACGGCCAAGGACATCCTTTTGAAAAATACTTTATATTATAGAAAATAATTATGCGTAAATTAATCTCTATCGTGTTGCTGCATACCCACACCAACATTCATCTTCAGAAATTTGTCTATTTGCTCGGAAGATGATGCAAAAAAAGGTTAGCGTATATACTGGTAGAATAACTGGGAACCTCTGGTTAAAGTGCCACTTCTCTGGGTCTCCGGATCATGGCCTGAAATCTTTGGGTCAAAAGAGACATGCCCCACTTCTCATCCGTGAACATTCCCCCCCATAGAAATTTAAAGCAGTTGGGGCTAACCCAGCCCACAACTTTACCAGCCCCACCCACTGACATCAGTCCCGCCCATCAACATCATCAGGCTACCCAAAGAGGGAGTCAGAGCCTGGAAGTTCTGGATATGGTAAGTGGTTTCATGGGAGAGGTTGGTCTAGCTGCACAGAGGGGTGTGACTAGCCAAATATAGTGGTGGAGCTAGCCTTAGATATCATTTAGTGTGAGGAAATTGAGCAGAGGCAGGGGAAAGTGGTAGAGGAGTGGACATGGTCACATGGCACTCTCCTGTCTGGAAAAAGCGAAAAGTGACCCAAAGACCCAGGGAAGCAGTCCTTCACCCAGAGACTCCCAGTCAAATCCAGAGAGTTCCCAAGTATTGTATAAATACAAGCATGTACAACAATGGTGTTTAATATGAAAAGTGTCTCTTACTGTCTCTTTAAAAACCTATGTCTCTGATGAAAAAAAATATAAATTAAATAAAGTTACTGATCCATAAAAGGAATGAAATAATCACAGGTCATCATGTGCATATGTTTTACCCAGAATTCCCACTTTCAACACATTACAATTCAATAAAAGTTATTCATTGTCGGTGCTTCTCTCAAATATTCTGTGTGCTTATATACCTAATTTAATATTACTGTACTGTGGGATGCATATTTTTTGTTCATCGCTTAAATATAAAGTAGATGCAACAACATGACATTTTTAATAACACCAAGATGCTGACAGACTTTTGTGAAGTAACATGAATGTCAGATAGTAATAAAATGTAAGTAAATGAAAGCAAAGATTTTGCATTTTTTACATGTACATGAAATTTTATGTTCAGGTTAAATTTTAGCCTTGACACCTACGCAACGTGTCCTTACAGCAACAAAAGGTGTCTGTCACCACGATTTTATGTGTCCATCACCTTCATGGTGCTTTCCAGAGGTGGACTTCATGTTGGAAACCAGTTTAGAATTTGCCTGGTGGCAAACTATTTGTGAAAATAAGATCCTTCAGACTGGTAACTCTTACATTGGTAACTAAAACAACGATTAAACAGGTCCGAACTGGGTTAATGTTTGGTGGGCAGGTGCCCAATAACACCTCCCATGTCCTCGTCTGCCGGTTGGCCCAATACATGTGAGTATGCGGTAGGCATTGATGTATATCAAATACACAAAAGTGATTGCGCAAATAAACCCAAAAGGAAAAAAAAGGAATAAAGATATTCCCTGAAAACTTGAGAACTGCACCTAAAACCTCAGAGACAAATAACAACATAAAAAGTGTAGTATATCCAAATGCAATGGGAAAGGCTGCCAAAGGGTAAGAGAGACTCTTACTCTTGTCCTCAAGGCAAAATCTGATTTTTTTTCTCCTGGTGGGGCTTCTGGATTATCCTTACAGGAAACCGGCCCCCACTTGGTACTTGTAAGTAGAAAATAAATGTAGACAGAGCTGGGGGAGGGGGGGATTGGGGTTTGGTTCTCCATTAAAAAAATAATTTCATAAATAGTAAAAAAAAACCAAAAAAAAAAAAACCAAATAGGTAGGGAAAATAACAAAAGTACGGTAATAACGGAGTAATCCTCATGAATTGCTGTGCAGTCCTATCAGCACTGCAAACAGGTCTTTATGGTCATTAGGCTCCGCCCCCAATGACTTCAGCACGCACAATGACATTGCCACGCAAACGCGTTTCGCATAAAGCTTCTTCAAATTGATGTATATCAATTGATAAGTTTATCAAGGCCAAAGGTTGCTTTAATACCCAATCTGGTCCTGACTATTAACCACAGATCACTTTTTTTAAGAATATATCTTTAACACAGATCAACTTTGGCAAAGAAATTAAAAAACTTTATATAATTGACAAGGGTGATAGGGACAGAGCCAGCCTTAGGTGTTGTGGCGCCCTGTGCGGACTACTCCTCTGGCGCCCCCCCTCACTACCCCCTCTCTGCCCCTTCAAACTACCCCCCCGCCTCTTAAAACTACTTCCCCCCCTGCCCCTTCAAACTATATTCCCCCCCCTGCCCCTTCAAACTACATCCCCCCCGCCCCTTCAAATTACACCCCCCCTCTGCCCCTTCAAACTACACCCCCCCCTGCCCCTTCAAACTACACCCCCCCTCTGCCCCTTCAAACTACACCCCCCCTCTGCCCCTTCAAACTACACCCCCTCTCTCTGCCCCTTCAAACTACACCCCCTCTCTCTGCCCCTTCAAACTACACCCCCTCCCTCTGCCCCTTCAAACTACACCCCCTCCCTCTGCCCCTTCAAACTACACCCCCTCCCTCTGCCCCTTCAAACTACACCCCCTCCCTCTGCCCCTTCAAACTACACCCCCTCCCTCTGCCCCTTCAAACTACACACCCCCCCTCTGCCCCTTCAAACTACACACCCCCCCTCTGCCCCTTCAAACTACACCCCTCTGCCCCTTCAAACTACACCCCTCTGCCCCTTCAAACTACACCCCCCCTCTCTGCCCCTTCAAACTACACCCCGCCTCTGCCCCTTCAAACTACACCCCGCCTCTGCCCCTTCAAACTACACCCCGCCTCTGCCCCTTCAAACTATACCCCCCCCACTTACCTTGTTGCCGGAGTCTTGCGGTGAGAGCATCCGTCTTCTCGCTCTGCCGCGGTGCCGGCACTTCATGTTGAGTGCCGGACTATTCGAGATGCCGGCACCGCAACGGAGTCACGGAGAGTAAGGGGCGTCGAGCGGTTGCTGAGAACTTCACGAGCAACCGCTCGGTGCCCCTGACCGGGACTTAGATTAAAGCATCGGGGGTTTTTTTAAACTGTATTTAACATGAATGATGTTAAGTAAAGTTTAAAAAAAAACACAACAAAAAAACAAACCATGCTTTAATCTAAGTCCCGGTCAGGCGCCCATGCAACCATGGCGCCCTGTGCGGTCGCACAGGTCGCACACCCCTAAGGCCGGCCCTGGATAGGGGTATGATTTATGAGGGAGAATATGCTGTAGGATGAAAGACCAATACATGCTAAACCCTGAGGATGAGACTACCTGCAAGGAATACGATTCCATGAATGTCTTAAGACATAAAAATGGATATACTTCTAATATTATGTTTTTTTTAATGAACTCTATAATCTCTCTTTACTTTAATCACTAAATCTACTTTGTCATCGTGTTTTACTATGTTATGTGTAATCTCCCAATTTTTTGATTTAATGTAATCCTTTCCCTTTAAGTATTCTTTTTCTTTTTCTTTCTTTATTCCAATTTACAGTTTTTCCCCTTTATGTTATAAAGTTCCCCGTCCCCTATGGTACTTAATTTAAAGGTTTGATCAGTCCAGTTTCTTTTCTCAGGTTATCATGAATTGCTACTTGCATCTTCCTTTTATCTGACAGCTCTGTAGAACCTGCAAATGTGATTCTACAGAGCTACAATCAGGCACCGAAAATATAATAGCGCTAGGAAATTCTGACAGATATTCAGGCTGTATCAAGCAACCGCTGGCTTTGCACGACATGATGCATAGCCGAGCAATATAATGCAATCTTTAGCAAATGGTATAACCTCACAAGTGCGTATAAACTATTGAAAATCTCAGGCCATATGGAGGAATCGTTTACTTTCCACCATCTCTAATCTAGAGAAATAACCATTAAAAACTGTTCATGCATGTCTGAGTTCCGACATAAAACACAATTTTTTGGGACTGTCCTGCTGTCTTTAGTAGCTCCTGCGCTGTCTCGCTTTTGGGCCAGTTGACAAAGACCTTTGATCTCCGGTTTGCAGCACAGACTCATTGCACTTCCCACATGGCTACCTCACCATGTGCTGAAGGCGAGGACCACAAGGTGTCTTTTTGGGTAAGGTTGGCGTGTGACCATGCCTCCAGCCGTGCCTACTTTTGGCACTGGTCATAACCCTCCCTCGCCTCTTGCCACATCCCCCAACATTGGTGTCCTGTTTTGGACACCTGAAAGTTAGGGGGTATGCAGTACCAGCGTGGAGACCTCTCCTAATTGCTGCAAGCTAAGAGGACAATAACAGTCCTTGTAAGTTGACAGTATGTCCTACAAAGGTATGGCTCCATACTGTTGTTCTGTGATAGGAGGCATTCCCCACATTGACTTCAGTATGAAAAGCTGAAATCCTACTTCCGACACACTTTCTTTGCTTTGCCCGGTCTGTTTTTTTCATCGCAGAGTTTGTTGCTTCTATGATATTACAGTAATCTGTCGAACACCAGGCCACCAGGCGTTTTCCCAGAGCACCCAATGGTCAGTCCTGACCTGTTTATGTGCTCTTCTTAAACATTATCTCTATGAATATAAAGAGATTGACTAAATAAGGTTAAGGATCCCATCATGATGGTAGAGAATCAACAGTTAGGAGACTTAAACCTACATTATTCTAGAATCTAGAAGCAGCCTATTCTGGTTCAATCTAATATTCCCCCTCTCACCCCCTCAAGGACGCTCTCTTTGAGGGAATGACATTGGGTTGTCTTTTGAAATGTTTTATTCATTTAACATCTTTTCTCTTTTTCAAAAAGAAAAGTGGTTAAAATCTCCAAAACCCTTTTTATCTTTATTTATATATTATTTTATTTGAACATTTTGTCTATTTATTTCTGGTCAAATTATGATGTAACAAAGAACGTACATTTGTTTGATTGCCCAGGAAAACACATTGTACGTAAACACTGGTCTCTGGTACTTTCCAGCCACGTTGCAATATGGGATGGAGAAATTCTTTATATTGGATGATGGTTATTATTCTAGGAAAGTGCAGGTTTAAATATCTATTTATCAATTGTGAGATAGGTCTGGGATCGCCCCTCACTGAGGTCAAGGGACAAGTGGCCATCTTCATTCAAACCAGGCAAACAGCAGTAAGTTCGTGCAATCTGACACAGGGTCAGGTTTATTAGAAAGGTTGCAAAGACAAAAGAAATATAACAACACAGCAACAAAGAAATACCTTGCCTGTCTGGCACTTAATATACAAGGGATGTCCCTCACTACCAGCTGGAGAGCTTCTCTCTGCCAACTTAACATAATATGTCCAGCAACCTTTACTCACATGTCTCTCCCACAGACAGGCTTTCTGTGTCCTCAGCCAGAGAGCTACCAGCCCTCCTGGCTTCCCTTTTATATCCGCCCTCTCATTCACCTACATTAATCACCTAGCAGGTGGAAGACTCAGGTGTTACTTCACATAGGAAAGGAATCTAGGAGAAATATACCTCCCTTCCACCACCAATCCTACATGAATGTCACATACCCCCCCCCCCTCAGCTCAGGCCCCCGGGAATGAGCATCAGTAACCGTAAGACAGTGCACACGTGACAGTGCGTCCGCATTTCCCTGCAGCCGACCCGACCTGTGCTCCACTGTAAAATTGTAGGCCTGCAGACCTAGAAACCATCTAGTCACTCTGCTATTTTTCTCCTTATTTAGGTATATCCATTTCAGAGGGGCATGGTCAGTGACTAACCTAAACTTCCTTCCCAACAAATAATATCTGAGGGACTCAAGGGCCCATTTGATAGCCAAACATTCCCTCTCCACGATTGGATACTTTCTCTCATGCTTATTCAGCTGCCTGCTTAAATAAAGCACAGGATGTTCCTCTCCATTCCTGATTTGCGACAAGACAACCCCTATTCCTGTCTCAGAGGCATCTGTCTGTATCACAAATTCTTTTTTAAAATCAGGCGTGATCAAGACCGGCTTTTCCCTTGGTGAGATCAGTCAGGGGACCCGCCATGGCCGCAAAATGGGGTATGAACCGTCTATAATAACCGTCAATACCCAGGATTGCCCTCACCTGGTTTTTAAATATACAGGTTGGGGCCACTTTAGGATTGCCTCAAGTTTGTCAACCTGGGGCTTGATTATACCTCTTCCTATTATGTAACCCAAATATTTTGCTTCTTCTAACCCAATGCAACATTTTTGGTGGTTTGCTGTCAGACCTGCTTCCCGTAAACCGTCAATGACTGCCTGTACGTTCGATAGGTGTGTCTCCCAGTCAGGGCTATGTATCACTATATCATCAAGATAGGCAGAGGCATATTGCCTATGCAGTCTTAACACTCTATCCATCAACCTTTGGAAGGTGGCAGGAGCCCCATGTAGGCCACAGGGCATATTTACATATTGAAACAAACCGTCAGGTGTGGAGAATGCTGTCTTTTCTTTGGCAGTGTCAGTCAGGGGAATCTGCCAATAACCTTTTGTCAGATCTAATGTTGTGATGTAGCGAGCTGTTCCCAGTCGGTCTAGGAGCGCATCCACCCGTGGCATAGGATATGCATCAAATTTAGACACCGAGTTTAACTTCCTAAAGTCGTTACAGAATCTTATAGTACCGTCCGGTTTCGGAATGAACCCAATTGGGCTGGACCACTCACTATGGGACTCTTCGATTACCCCCAATTCCAGCATCTCCTTTACCTCCGTAGACACTGCCTCTCGTCTAGCCTCAGGGATTCTATAGGGCCTTACATGTACCTTTACTCCAGGATCCGTTATGATGTCATGCTTTATGAGGTTGCCCTGGTTGTTCAGAAAAGAAATCTTTATTATGAAACACCAATTGTCTAGCCTCTTTCTTCTGTCTGTCAGACTCAGCTACATTAACATTTGGTATTACGGAGCCATCACACGCTGAAAAACCACCTGTCATAGCCAGAGCTTGCCTGTCTTTCCAAGCCTTGAGCAGATTCACATGGTATATCTGCTCAGGTTTTCTTTTACCTGGTTGGTGTACTTTATAATTCACTTCACCTACTCTTTCTATTATAGTGAAGGGACCCTGCCATTTAGGTAGGAACTTGCTCTCTATGGAAGGGACAAGTACCAACACGCGATCCCCTGGTGCAAATGTACGGATCTTAGCACCCCTATCATAAACTCTTTTTTGTATTCCCTGAGCCTGTTCTAGGTGTTTTTTCACAATTGGCATCGCAGCTGAAATTCTGTCCTGCATTTGTGAAACATGTTCTATCACACTTTTGTAGGGAGTGACCTGCCCTTCCCAAGTCTCTTTAGCCACATCCAACAACCCACGTGGATGTCTACCATATACCAGCTCAAATGGTGAATACCCTGTAGATGACTGAGGCACCTCCCTTACCGCAAACATTAGATATGGAAGCAAAAAGTCCCAATTTTTTCCGTCTTTATCCACTACTTTCTTTAACATCTGCTTAAGAGTCTTATTAAACCTCTCCACTAAGCCATCAGTCTGAGGGTGGTAGACTGAGGTACGTAGTTGAGACACCTTAAACAATTTACAAAGTTCCTTCATCACGTTAGACATAAAGGGGGTTCCTTGATCTGTAAGTATTTCTTTTGGAATGCCCACCCTACTGAAAACCTGAACCAACTCCTTTGCAATGGTCTTAGACGACGTATTGCGCAAAGGTATGGCCTCTGGATAGCGTGTAGCATAGTCCATTATGACTAAAATATGTTGGTGACCACGGGCTGACCTTATCAGGGGACCAACCAAATCCATCCCAACCCGTTCAAATGGTACTTCAATTATCGGTAAGGGAACTAAGGGGCTACGGAAATGAGGCATAGGTACATACATCTGACACTCTGGGCATGATTCACAATACTCTTTTATATCACGATGCATGCCAGGCCAGCTGAATCTTAGCAATATTCTTTCTGTAGTTTTCTGGATCCCCAAATGGCCACCCACAATGTGCCCGTGTGCCAGATCTAATACTGTCCTCCTATAGGCCTTTGGAACCACTAACTGCTGTACGGTATCCTCCCCTTTTTTATCAACTTGGTATTGTAAATCATTTTCCAGGACCATATATGGAAAAGCAAGCCTAGCTCCAGGCTCCACATGTACCCCATTCACTATTTTTACGTTTTCTCTGGCTTGAACCAGTGTAGGGTCCCTTAACTGCTCACTTTGAAAATCGTCTTTTCTGACCTCTAAATCAGATATACATGTTGTGGGACCCCTTGAGTTTCGGTCTCTGACAGTGGTTCTTCCAAGTCCCCTGTCATAACAGTAAAAGGAAAGGATAGGGGCCTTTCTGCCGACACCCCAACTACATCCTCCGTTGGGGAACTCTCAAATGGTTCAAGGCTTAGGTTAGCCAGTGGAGGCCTATCAGGGGCACCATGTTTAAGGCAGGGACTATCCCCATCTTGTGACACACGGAACCATAGGGAGTTGAAATACAAGCTACAGCAGTTGGGTACTCACAAGTATCCCCATGTACACAAGTTACTGTGAAAGTGTCTGGTTGCCTGTTAGAAGAACCTATGAGGCCGGCCTGTATCAGACTTACTACACTCCCGGAGTCTAACAAAGCCACCACCTTTTTATCATCCACTGTCAGCTCGCACAGGTGTCTGTTAGAACCTTCTGAGCTGGTAGCAGTAAACACTACTTGAGCAAACATAGACATACGTTTCTTCAAAAAGGCTGCATCACACTGCATAGGTTCAACAGTCACAGGACAGTTCATAGCAATATGACCCAACTCATGGCAACGAAAACATCTTATGATATCTCTGCTTTGCCCATAATCCTGCATGTTATGCTGTCCTGAGCCCACAGTCTCATCCTTCTCACGGAAGTCTTTACATTCTTCCCAGCTCCCATAAACGCCGGAACAGTCTTACCAGGAACTCTCGCCATCCGGACGGTTGAGCGCTGGTGCTGGGTGCTACTCAACAGCTCACCAGCGGCAGAATACCCTTCTACAAGATCCACAAGCTGGTCTGCTGTTTTAGGATCTCCGTGGCTTACCCACTTTCTTAACGCTAGGGGTAGAGCCCTTAGGTATCGGTCCATGACGACACGTTGCACCACCTCAGGTGCTGATAAAACATCTGGTTGTAGCCACTTCCTGGTCAGATGGACGAGGTCAAACATTTGGGAACGCGGTGACTTATCCACATTGTATGCCCACTGGTGTACTCTATGAGCTCTGACAGCTAAAGTGACACCCAAACGTGCAAGGATCTCTGCTTTGAGTTTATCAAAGTCTTTGGCTGCCTCCGGCCTTTTGCGCTTCCCCTACAAGGAATGGGGCTACCAAGCCTGCCCAACGTGCCCTGGGCCACGCTTCTTGCATAGCTGTCCTTTCAAACGTTGCGAGCAACGCCTCCACATCATCTGCTGGGGTCATCTTTTGCAAATAGTGGCTCACATGGATAACCCTGTGCGGGGACTCTGGTTGCATGTTTGGCAGATTTGCCACACCCTCTACCACCTCCTGCAGCGTCTGGCGGTCCTTATTTGTGGCCTCGGTTAATGCAACCAGCTGGGCTGCCAACAGGCGGTTTGCTTCCTGCAAGTGTATATTAGCCTCCTGCTGAGCTGCATTTGTGCGCTGTTGCTCTCTGGTAGCCTCCAGCTGAGAAGCAGCCGATTGCACCAAGGCACTCACCACGTCATCCATTTTATGACACTTAAACGTGTTGCGTCACCCCGGTCGGTAGCCCCTGGCAACGACTCCACTGTATCGCTTTACAGCCAACGGGTGCGCCTAGCGACGTGTACCCGCATTCTCCACCAATTGTGAGATAGGTCTGGGATCGCCCCTCGCTGAGGTCAAGGGACAAGTGCCCATCTTCATTCAAACCAGGCAAACAGCAGTAAGTTTGTGCAATCTGACATAGGGCCAGGTTTATTAGAAAGGTTGCAAAGACAAAAGAAATATAACAACACAGCAACAAAAGAAATACCTTGCCTGTCCGGCACTTACTATACAAGGGATGTCCCTCACTACCAGCTGGAGAGCTTTTCTCTGCCAACTTAACATAATATGTCCAGCAACCTTTACTCACATGTCTCTCCCACAGACAGGCTTTCTGTGTCCTCAGCCAGAGAGCTACCTGCCCTCCTGGCTTCCCTTTTATATCCACCCTCTCATTCACCTACATTAATCACCTCTGGTGTTACTTCACATAGGAAAGGAATCTAGGAGAAATATACCTCCCTTCCACCACCAATCCTACATGAATGTCACACAATGTACAAAAAAAATCATTTTATTTTTCCCGATACCTTCATCAGAGCTAAATTGGTCACGTATATATGTCATTGCCCATAAAAACTTACTGCAGCAATTATAGGATTTGAACTTTTTAATGGACAGTTATATTAATGTGTTAGGTTTTTTTTTTGTTTATGTTATGTTTTTGTTGTGGTAGCCTAGCTGTAAAGGCCAGAAAAAATGTAAAAATTCACGGCATATACTGCATCCTAAATCATAGCATCATTAATGCTGACAGTGATACTAAGCTTGGCTTTACATTAAAGCCCGTCAGGCTCACACAGTATCCTACCTCCACAATGGAAATTCATGTTAAATATAACAAATAACATCTCATCTTTCCTGGATTTTTCTTCTGACAATCCTGTTTGCTTGTCTTGCAAAATAGTCTCAAGGAACAAACAATAACGACATAATAACTAGCACTAGTTATTATTATTATTTTAATATCTCATTCCAAGTGTTTTTTTTAGCTTTTGGTATCAGAATTAAAAGAGAAATAACTGGGATGAAAAAAGAAGAAAAAGGCTGGGTGGTAAATTCATTGAAGCACACTATGTTCTCTATGTCCCTCACTTTTCTTTTAGAGACATAAAGATGCATGCAGAGTCTTTCACTATCCCCCCCTTATCATTTTAACAGCGATTGCACTAATGAGGAAGATGATGGATCATCTGTGTGATTGAATTATCTAGTAGTGAGGCAGTAATATGTTGGACACAAAGATTCAGCAGCCCCCCTTGTACAGGGGATGTAGTTTATAGGACATCTTAATGGTCCTTTTCTATGAGTGCTAGAGAGCCCTTTTTTATCTCAGCGCTCAAAAAGCTTGCTGCACTTTGCAGTAAAAAAATGCTATTCTGTGTATTTTTCTATGAATAAGGATGATTACTTATATGTGTGTGTGTTTATATACTGTATATATTTATATAGACTAAAATGTACTGTGACTGTGTGTGTTTGAAGACATATTGTCATTATACATGTAGATTCTATAGTAAAAAAAAAAAAAAAAAGCCAAACTATTTCTTGCTTAAATGTAAAATAGCCAGGAAATATGAGATGTAGTTCTTCATCTTCTTCCTCCATGTGGTTTTGCTAATCACATCAGACATGACATCATGAATGACATAGTGATGACATAAAAAATTACATCATGAATGACATAGTGCTTGCATCACAAACACTATCGTCAATCTATTCATTACATACCTTACCCATAGCATCACTAATGACCGCATAAATAACACAATCACAATTACAAATCCCTTTGTTAGTGGCATCCCTACATGAGCCACGGAGAGCCCTAATGCCTATTCCAAGGCAACTACCGCCCCTGAACCTCCCTCCCTAGGCGTATGTCACTGCATATAAAGGAAATAGGTAAACACATGCAGAATACAGACAAAGGATTTAAGAGAAAGGAAAAAATAGATTTTTTATATGTGCACGAGACTTAACACAAGGAAAGTAATTACACTAGTTTACTTTTGAGAAAAGTTGGCAAACTGCTGAAAAAGTCCATTCTTGTATCAGGGTGCATCATAATGATGCAGGCGTGATTGGCAGCTCTATCTCACCACAGTGTTTCCACCAGACACAGCTTGTATTTGTGCTGGCATTTGGGATTGATGAGTTGCCTCCCAGGGTGGAAGAAATCATTAAAATCAAACCACCTTGGCCAAGGACCGTATTTATAAATAAAAAATCAGACGCTTCCATAAAGCTGTGTGCCGTCTGAGAGTTAGATGTGCCAGACAATCCTCCACAGAGGGTACAAGTTAATGTTTTAAACAAGTCTCAGTTATATGCTGCATTATTTAGGGGGACATATAGATCTATAGAACTGTATGATACTGTTCTGGGTTCTAGATTGTAACATTTTTTTTTTTTTTAACTGCAATTGATTCATCATATCTGACAAATTCATTTCAAATAATAATAATTTAATAACTAATTAATGCACACACAATGTAATTGTACGGGCCTTCTTATTATTGAGTTTACGTGTTTCAGCCACACACATAAAATCAAGCACATAGGCAGCCATCTCCATACTACTGGCAGTAGAACAGGTCATATTGACGCGTTTAGTGACTTTAAACATGGCGGTGTTTTAAGATGCCACTTTTACCACAAGTCAGTTCGTGAAGTGTCTGCCCTACTAGATCTGTCCAGATCAATTGTAAGTGCTATTTTTGTGAAGTGGAAGCCTCTAGGAATTACAACAACTCAGCCTTGAAGCAGTAGACCACGCACACTCACAGAGCGAGGCTGCCGAGTGCTAAAGTGCCTATTGTGTATAAATTGCCTGTCCTCGGTACCATCACTCACTGCAGAGTTCTAAACTGCCTCTTGAAACATCAGTACAAGCGCTGTGCGTCTGGAAATGAGTTTCCAAGGCTGAAAAGCTGTACACAACCCAAAGGTCAATATGTGCAATGCCAAATGTTGGCAAGAGTGGCATAAAGCACACCGCCATTCGACTCTGGAGCAGTGGGAATGTGTTCTCTGGAGTGATGAATAACGCTTCACTATCTGGAAGTCTGGTGGATGAATCTGGGTTTGGTGGATCCCAGGAGAACCCTACCTACCGGAATGCATTGTGTCTACTGTAAAGTTTGGTGGAGGACAGATAATGATCTGGGGCTGTTTTTCAAGGTTTGGGCCTTTTAGTTCCAGTGAAGGCATTTTAGACAGCTATACAATATGCTTCCAACTTTATGGGAACAGTTTGGGGAAGGCTTTTTTCTATTCCAGCATGACTATGCCCCAGCGCACAAAGCAAGGTCCATGGTTTGATAAGTTGTGTGTGAAGGCACTAATGTCAGGGCCTGAAATGGTACAAAATCTTGTGGAAAGCCTTCCCAGACGAGTGAAGGCGGGTATAGCTGCAAAGAGGGGGTAACTCCATATCAAAGGTGCCGATCCACATAGAAATTTTTTTCTAACTTTCCAAGATTCTTATATTTACTATGGTATACATCTTAAATAAACATGCTCCTTTTTTAAAATAACATACTGTTTTGCTGTATGTTCTTGTTGAAAACATTTTGGCGGGGCCTCTTAATCCTGTCCGTCTCTCACATCACAGAAGGGGTGTTAGCTTTAAAGTCTTGTAGCTTAAAGATGGCTGCGCTGTGCCCTTTCCTCCATGTCCTGCTTTGGATCTAGCCAGCTGGGGTTATTTATTTCCTTATGTAAGGGCAGTGGGAGTGTATTATACAAGAAAAAAAAATACATGTAACAGTTTTTGATCAAAAGCTGCATATTATACATGGGATATTGTGGTTCATATCTCAAAATTATATAATTATTTGATAAACATTAATATGAACATGCAGCAAGATAGTGGCGCGTCGGACAGACGGACGCCAGACCCACATTAGCCCCCTCAGTGGCGGCCTACGTCCTGCTGTCATGCACAACCGCATAATGGAAGCTCCAGCAGTGTTAGTAAGCTGTAGCATTGTTCTGGAGTATTTTTTTAATCATTTTTAATATTTTAAACAATCTATATTAAAGTACTTCTTCTATGGCAGGGGTGTCCAAGTTGTTTCTGCAGTGGGCCACTTCATCACAAATGTATGTGTGCGTGTGCCTTTTTATGGAAATAAATAAAATACACAGAACCTTAACTCCTCGGTATCAATGTGTACTGGATAAAGATGACATTAGTGCTCGGCAGATAATATAGGATAGAATCTTATGTGATAGGATTGAGAGTACATCAGTACACTAAAAAATCATACATGCGATGCCTTAAGCCACAATTTAGTGCCACTAATCCTTTTTAATAAAATATGTATACATAGTAGATTGAAATAGAGTAAGTAACAGTTTTACTCTCACCGATTACCTTTACTTTTCCTCTCACTGATTTCTGAGCCTAGAAATCAGTGAGTTGTCCTCTGAAGTGACTACAAATTTAGGAGGGCATTCTATCTCTGGATAAGTAAAAAATATATAATTATATTTATTCCTACAGTAAGTAAAGTACCAGGAAACAGAAACAAATACAAACCAGGACAGGCTCTGTCACACCAACACCCAAACACACACACCAGGACAGGCTCTGCCACACCAACACCAACCACACACACCAGGACAGGATCTGCCACACTGACACCCAGACATATACACCAGGACAGGCTCTGCCACACCAACATCCATACACACACCAAGACAGGCTCTGCCACACCGATATCTAGACACACACACCAGGGCAGACCAGGAAAGTATTTTCCACACTCCTTTGTCGTTGGCCCCCCCTTTTGTGTTTTTGCCCCCTTGTGTATCGCCCACAGCCAGCACTATGTGTATTTATGCCCCCAGCCTACCCCTTCCTTTAGTATTGATTTATGTAATCTCCCCAGCTGCCCGCTTTGTGTATTGCTGCCAACATCTTGGCCGGAGAGCAATATGTAAAAGTTATATGTCCTGGAAAACATGGCCGATGCGGTCACCCTAATGCCCCCACACCCTTGTGTATTGCCCCCAGCTAGCCCCACATTGTATATGTATCCAACCACCCAGTCCCCCTTTATTATTGATTTATGTGATGACCCCAGCCAGCCCTTGTGAATCAATGCCCCCAAACCCTTGCATATTGCCCCCTCCCTTTAGTATTGTGTCAGCCCTGGCACCCAGATTGCATCCACAGGACCTGCCCAAGCATAGGACTTGCCATCTTTGCCCCCAAACAGCCTGCCTGTGGCATCCTAGCCTCAAACAGCTCCCTGTGCCCATGCTATCACACACATATTCATTTTTACTCATTCACAAACAAACATTCATTCACAGATACTCATCCATTCTGTCAGGGACTGGGTCCATACAGAGGACTGTAATGACCCAGAGCGCCCAAAGATTGTGTTCAGGAGTTATTGTGCAGTAGCGGAGTTGGACAGGGCTTGGTGCAGGGCGACTGCACTCTCCCGGTGGGCATCTAGGGTTGTGCGGCTACATACAGCGCCCTGACATAGCTGCTGATGTTGTCCAGAACAAAGCAGAACTTGGTGATATCCTGCAGGCACCCTGGAGCAGGCATGAGACATAGCTCTACAGAATCATGTGCAGGATGCTGCAGGCTGGGAGTATGGAAGCTAAGCAGAGTAACAGCTTTTGGGGGATAGAGCGAGCAAGGAACAGGGAGACCAAGCAAGAAACATAACCAGACAATACACACATGGTACAGGACACAACTAAGGACAGGGAACAAGGCAAGGAACACAGGGGATGGAGTAAGGCAGGGGCGTCCAACATGCGGCCCGCGGGCCAAATGCGGCCCACAGAACCTCGAGGTGCGGCCCGCATGAGATCACAGGATCACAAGAGCCCTGCTGCTTACTTGTGGGAGGGTCTATTCTCTGCTCCAGTCCGGCTTCCCCTGTGGGCAGAACGCTGAAGTCTGTGAGCGGCATCGAGAGCTGTAGAGCAGGTAAGGGGGTGGGGTAGGTTGTGTGAATGAGTATGCCTGATTGAGGGAATGAATCTGTGAATTAATGAATTTGTGTGTGTGATAGCATGGATGTGTAAGTGCTGGAACCTAGGCATGATGGGACTGTGATTGCTGTTAGCAATCACACTCCTATCATGCCAAGTCAGCCAGTACATGCTAAAACCTGGCTAGCTGCCCCCCTTGTATATTGATGCTGCCAGCAGTATAGGGTCTGCACTTACAGCCACCCTGTACCAGCACGTATTGGCTGACTTGGGACGATAGGAGTGTGCTTGCTAACAGCTAACAGCAATCACAGTCCCATCATGCCTAGGTTCCAGCATTTATTGGTTTCCTGGGTATAAAAAGAGTGTGTTTGTTGTTAGCAATCACACTCCTATCATGCCAAGTCAGCCAGTACATGCTGAAACCTGGCTAGCTGCCCCCCTTGTGTATTGATGCTGCCAGGCTGACTTGGGATGATAGGAGTGTGATTGCTAACAGCTAACAGCAATCTGCTAAGTCCCATCATGCCTAGGTTCCAGCATTCACTGGTCGCCTGGGTATAAAAAGAGGGTGTTTGCTGTTAGCAATCACACTCCTATCATGCCAAGTCATATTGTTGATTTTTTTTTGTCCAATTGTGGTGTGTTACTTTTAATAAAAGTGTGGTTACACACTAAAATTGGACAAAAAATACAATGCCCAGCCAACCAGTACATGCTGGAATCTGGGTATGCCTGAGATTGCTGTTAACAATCATAATATATAATTTTTTTGTACAAGGTCAGGCCGGCCACATCTTGGACGCCCCTGTTCTATGGTGAGGTTGTCTGGGACATTAAACTGTCCCTTTATTTTATGTTCAACTTTAGGTGACTCTCCAGGTGAATGCATTAGGATTGCATGGCATTTTTGACTAATAAAGAGTGCGGATAGAACCAGATGAACTTGGGAAAACACTCATTGTGAGATCATTATCTGCAAATCCACTACAAATCCAATTGAAGTCAACAGACTCCAGAAAGAGTATAGTTTGGGGAAAGTTCACATAGCTATTCATTATGAAGAAGATTCTACATACCTTAGATACTCAGCATAATAAACATTTATAGCATGCAACTAGTTTTGTTATGTACCAATTAATAATGAGAAGAGGATGTCATCTTTGAGTAGCTGCACAATAAAATTAAAGGTTTAGGAATCCATATGCCAGATTTTGCATAATTTTGGGGTATAATCATTTGTTTGCAATACTTTTCTTATGCAAAACACATCATTTAGATACAGTTAGCATCAAATGTTGCTCTCGGAAAAGTGGCAGCACAAATAAAATATTTATGCCACATCTGTGAAGTGTTGTACATTTGATACACTCGTTAGCTTTTATCTTCATTTGCATTAATCTCTACAGTTGATTGCTTATAGAACCCTATAGACTGATTTCCACTGTACATCAAGCGCTGCTCAATTGACTGGCTATTTTCATCTGTGTTATCGACTGTGGTTTACACATAAGTTACAAAGAACTTTTCGTCAAGGAATTCTAAAAGTTGTAATAATTTTAATTTAATGCGAACCAACCAATGAGAAAAGAATTCACCTTATAGACTGATGCTGTACAACTTTCAGATTGGCGACACGACCTTATATTACATGCTGTTGCATTAGTAGGACCTTAGTAGTAGGACCCTATTTTTTATTTTTGGGGGGCGTGGGATGTCATACTTCAGGGCTAATTTAATTTACATGAATCTGACCCCCAAGTGTCAAGCTTGACAACCCAAAAATAAGCACAAAACACATATGTTTGTTGTGGAAGATGTTGTTGCTCATTTCGGCAGTTCATTTTGGTATTGTAGTAAATATTTACACCTACACAATGTTGGTTATGTATTAAAGGTGATTCTGGTATAATTTTTTAACCATTAGAATGGGCTGGTCAGCATGATCACCTGATGTCACTCTAGTGTTTAGAATATAATTGACCAGGCTGCATATATCTTCCCCCTTCCCGATTTGTATGTTAAGTCTCTAATTTTCCCCAAACTATCATTTTGTACATCAGAAGGCTGAAATAAAGCAGTCTGATGATGTTTACAGGAAATAGTAGATAATTGCCGCTGCGCATAGCCATCAATCCGCCACCCCTACATCATCAGGCGGCCACTGGCCTTAAAGCTCCAGGGCCGCCTCGTGATCACCAATCTGGCCCTGTAGGAATCTTTTCTATACAATTGTTCTGTGGTCCATCAAATGTATCTCCTGCTCAGCAGGGTAAAAATCTGAGTTGGCCCGGGCTGTCTGAGGCATTAGGCTTTCCATTAACTTTGTGTTTCATGTTATGAATGGATATTCCCCTCCATTAAGTACTTTACTTCTTCTGTTTAATTTAAGGCAATTGGTTCTGGCCGCCTATGTAGAGTTAGAGAAGGACAAAATACTGCTAGATAATAAATGGGAAAAAAAAACTATAGGTGGTTTTGATGAATGCAATTAATGATGCTGAACACTGTGTAGGTTCCCCTTTCTATTACAATATGTCAGGGCAAGGTGAGCTTGATTTATTAATTAATACATCATTAGTTAATTAATTAGTTTCATTGCTGGTGGGATGACATTTATTAAATAATACATTCAAAAGTTAACATGAGATGCTCTGTTGATTAACTGTAAGAGAAACCTCGAGCTTAACTAAAGTTGTCTGTGGCAGCCTGTGGCAGGTCCAGCATTATATACTCCATTGCCTGTCTATTAGTTCTCATTCACCATAACCATGGGCGTAGGAACCGGGGGGGACGGGGGGGATAGATCCCCCCAGTAACTCATGCGGGGGGACCGATAATTAAGAAATCCCCCCCAGGGCCAGGGCAACCGATCTTACGCGGTCCGCACCTCGAGCCCTGCTACTTACCTGTGGGAGGGTCTTCTGTACTGCGCAGAGGAACCGGAATCCAGCAGAGTTCACGTGACATTACATCACATCCTCTGTGCAGTTCCAGAGAACGCAGAGGGAGGCCGCGCCCCCTGCTGAAGTCTGTGAGCGGCATCGAGGAGCTGCAGTGCAGGTAAGGGGGTGGGGAGGGTGTTTGAATAAGTATGCCTGATTGAGGGAATTAATCTGTGAATGAATGAGTGTGTGTGTGATAGAATGGATGTGTAAGTGCTGGAACCTAGGCATGATGGGACTGTGATTGCTGTTAGCAATCACACTCCTATCATGCCAAGTCAGCCAGTACATGCTGAAACATAGCTAGCTGCCCCCCTTGTGTATTGATGCTGCCAGCAGTATGGGGTCTGCACATCACTTACAGCCACCCTGTACCAGAATGTACTGGCTGCCTGGGTATGATAGGAGTGTGATTGCTGTTAGCAATCACACTCCTATCATGCCAAGTCATATTGCTAATTTTTTTTGTCCAATTGTGGTGTGTTACCTACTTTTATTAAAAATGTGAGTTTTTATTATTATTTTTAAAGGTGGGGGGTCATTTTCGGTTTTGGCTAAGTGAACCGTGAATGTTTTGGTCCAGAATTTTCATTTTGGTGCATCCCTAGAATAAATAGAACTATTTCATTTTTAATTATCCTGAGTCCTGAATTTGTAGTCACAAAACTTTCTAGGCCCAGAAATCAGTGAGAGGAAAAGTAAAGGTTTTGTGTTATTTACTTTATTTTAATCTGCATATTTTATTAAAGGCCATATTTTCTCACAGTGAGAAATGAGTGTGGCCCGCACACGTATACAATTCTGATGAAGTGGGCCACTGCAGAAAAACCTTGGACACCCCTGGGGTAGACAGTGAGAAGGGGGGGTAGGGAGAGGGTAGCTAGTGAGAAGGGGGGTTAGGGAGAGGGTAGCTAGTGTGAAGGGGGCGATAGGGAGAGGGTAGCTAGTGAAAAGGGAGGGTAGGGAGAGGGTAGCTAGTGAGAAGGGAAGGTGGGAGGGGTGTAGATAGTAAGAAAGTGTGAGAGGGGGTAGATAGTGTGAGAAAGTGGGGATCTGATGGGGGAAAATGCTGTCCCCCCCAGATTTTTAGGGGTTCCTACGCCCATGACCATAACCCTTTAAAAGGCAGAGTGAACCAATCAACAACAACGAGCAACCGAATAGAAAACGTTAAAGCACTCACTCGTCCCAAACAGTTCTGTAAATAAGCCTAGATAATCATGTTTATATATTGAAATAAGCAGTATATATGTATGCCAAAGGGAAGGGTACCTTGCCTTAGTGATTTCGACTGTAATCAGAATGTTCATGAGTATGGCATGATTAAACTAGAAATATCATTTGCATTTAATGAGATGGAAAGCATATGTAGTTTCTTTATATATTAAAGGGACTCTAAGGTCATCATATGCACGTTAATTTTCTTTACCTAACAGATGCATGGGGGGGGTCTGCAGAATCCTTCCATATACATTTGCCCCTTTCCCGGTCCAGCTGAACACATCTCCTGCCATTTGATATACTTACTGCCAGTCAGCTACAGCACTGAATCAACAAACATCGCTGGGGAGTCTAATGACAGCCCCCACGTGCACGTTCGTGGAAAGCACACTCATTGACTTCAAAGGGAGCACTTTCCAAACAATGATTGGACCCCAGAGATGCAAGAGAGCTGCAGCTTCTCTGTGTATTTCTTTTTCAAACATGTATTATTTTTGCCATGGCTGTCAAGAACATTATACTGTCCCTTAAATAAAAGCAACCAAATAATTTGCCATGAAGCAAACACGGACTGTTACAACGCAGGAAAATACACAATCTTATAGATATATAAATACACACAAGATATAATTTATTCGTTTTTTACCTAGGAACGCAGATGGAGAAACCGTGCCGTTGCTCCTGGACACCATCACACTGATTCCTGTTTCCACAAAGGGTACTGAGAAGTCAATGATCTCTGATCGCTCCTCATTTATAGTCAGTGAACCGATGGCCATATCTGCCCGCTGGTAATACACCTAACAGAACAGAGAAGAGAACATGACGACGTTAAAAAGAAACTAATCATTTAAATCATGTTCCGTTGCTTCTTTAAAGTTAATTTTTACCATCATGCATATTTTTTATGTTTTTTTTATTTTTAAGCTTAAAATGTTGTTCTTGGTGATCACATTTCTGTTTCTTTGTGAATCTATATAAAATATGTATAATAGGAGAAACAGCAGGATTTTGTAATAGTAAAAGAACACTAGAACATATAGTGTAGTTAGCATTGATCTTTTGTCCAGAAGTCTCCTTTCAACATACCCCACCATTTACCAAGGCTGCAGGACCACCTTCAACCAAACATGGATGGAAACTTCACTATAGAGGAGTAATGATAATTCAGAGAAAATGAAGACATTAAAAAATAAACGATTAACGTTTTAAGGTATGAAATTACAATTGTATCCAATTATATTGTTGCTTCTTTGACCAGTTAATGTAAATTGTGTTAATTTCAACAATTCAAATCTTTTAACTGAAAAGTTAAGATTTATAAGACATTATAGAGAAGAGAATTTCTAAAAGAAGCCAAAATTATTTTTCATTTGCTCAGAAACCGAGGTGTGTTTTCTTAACTTTACCTAGTTTTCTATAGATGTCCTACTGACAGCTGAGAGCAGATCCCGTCAGTGAGATCTTCATACATCATCTAGTTAAGATCCCGATCCTTACGGAGGCAGTGAGTGGATGTTGGTGACCAGATCACGGTGTGCAAGCAGGTAATGGTAGCAGACAAGTGATGACAAGGTGGGCCTGTCACTTTAAGGCCAGCAGCCAATTGACGGGTATGAGGAGGCACACGCCACGCGGCTGGGCATAGACATGGGTTTTTAATACAAATATGTAGCACCAGGTTTATATAGCCTACTGATCTACAAAATGATAGTTTGGGGTAAAGTGAAGTGTGGCCTATGGCTGGATATGCGCGGCCACATGCTGCGTTATGCTTTAGTAGTGTGTGGCCCGGCTTATTCAGCCACTATGACAGCATTTGCCCGTGTGCCAGATGGCTAGTCTTGGCCCGAGTGCCAATCACCCAGAGAAAACCGCTTGTAATTTATATAAAAAAAAAAAAAGCTGGGGGCACTGGATAAGCAGGCAAATATTTTTTAAAGGTTTACTGACACTTTGAGATGTCTCGTCTCATGGTACACACACGGTATGTGGTGCACGTGGTGGAGTCATAATACACATAATTTTTTGGTCTTTAAACACAATTTGACCAGCATATTTACTGTACAGACTGTGAAATGAACGACTTTCAATGTTTTTAATATCTCTATAATTCTGCCAATTATAGCTTAAACATTGGGGCTTCCAGGAAAGAATTTTGAATGATGGACTTTTGGAGAAAGACTGGGTAGCCGCGAAAAAAAATATTTATTTTTCCCTTTTCCTGAAGATTCTAATCCATAAAAACAACAAATAAACGTAAATGCCTGTTTTTGTCACATAACAATTCCCTCTAAAATTAGAATAAGTTATGATTTTACAGAATGTTGTTTCTAATTCCACTCTTAACTATAAAATTGTTTAATCCCGCAAAGTAGGCGGGGCTTCATCTTTGATTACGTCATCAATGCGTTATAGCGTTTTACTTCCTCTTCCCTTCAGGTTTAATGATGTAATTGAACTTCCTCACCGTGATTCCTGTAATTTTGATGCAAATGCCATCAGTAGTCAGAAGGAACCGACATGCTTCTCATGTTTACGAGCCTATGCCACACATGAAAACATCCTATTAAAAGTGATCATTAGAGTCGCAGATTATATGTAAATCCTGTCACTTTTTTCCTCCATTTGAACAGTGGTTCAAGTTGTGATTTATAAGCTCAGAATTTATGAGTCTATTTCAGGCAGGTAAATGAACCATTACATTTCCAAGCTAATTAAATAATGTCCATCCACAACTAATTAGGGAAGACGATTGTTTATTCCACAGAGGTTACCCAATGATATGGATGCTATAGGCTTGATGGTCCTGTATTGTATTAGGTACTTTTGGAGGGAGTCATATGGCAACATATTTAACCCCTTAAGGACAATGGGCGGTCCCTAAACCCATTGAAAACAATGGATTTTGAGCCCGTACATGTACGGGCTTTGTCATTAAGGGGTTAAAATATTTTTTTATTATTATTTACAAAAATATAATTGATAGACTATAGAGATTATTGATTAAATGTATTGACAAATACCTCCTTTACATTAAACATAATAATAAGTCAAGTACATAAAGGGTTAAGAATTTTCTTAAATTGGTCAGGTTGGCAGATAATTGATAATATTTTATATTAAATGTTAATATTGGTAGCCACGGTGGACATTTCTAGATATAACATACGTCCCAACGTTTCAGGTGCCCAAATCGAGACACCTTTGTTGGGGGTGTGGCTGGAAGTGGGGAGAGGTTAGTCAGAGATGAGGAACAGGGGCGGGGCTGGAGGCAGGGCTGGAGCAGGACTGCCCTCCTACTTTATTGGAACCTTTCGCAACAGTGTAGACTATTATTTTTATAGTTATTGGGACCAGTTATTGGAGATCAGAGGATCTCTCCAACCAGCCCATAATCCCCACTGCCCGTGGGGTAGCTACATGGGACAACACCTGAAAATTTGAGCTATCACACTAAATGCAGGAATGTCGGGAGCTATGACATGCTAAAGCTATGGATGTTGTTCTGATTCTGACAGTAACATGGACAAAAAAATAGACTATACTACTATGTTTAGAGATGGCAGGTAACAGATCTATGATAAGTAAGCTCGACAGCAGCTATAGCAACTGTTCTGCTGTAATGCACAGCTACTGAGCATTGTTCTGGAGAATTAGCGCACAGCTGCGCATGGCACTATCGGAAATTAAATAATAGCTCTTAATGTAATAATGCTGGTGCACAACAGCTGAGTTTTAAATGTACGGTCTTTTGAAATCCATGACACATTTGTCACATTCCATTAACTATTTCTAGGCTTCGATGAAGCATATTTGCCTACTGTGACGGAACCCTCCATCACTGCCAGCCTCCTCCCTATTGACAATGGGCCCTGACTTTGTAAAGACTTCTGTGGCTACCCCCAGCAGTATATCATCCCATCACTTGATGAGGGGATTATCCGCGGCAGACAGCCAGGATATGCAACCAGGGAGTGACCGCCATTGTTTTACTTTAATATCAGACCCCCCGCACTACTATGTTGTCCCCCCTTCCCCCCCAGTTCCACCACTACAGACATTTACCCTGGCCAAACCTTGGAACTGATTTCGGCCAGTAATAGATAGTGGAGGTTGGGACCCCTATTGTATTGTTAATCCTTTTACTGACCCTGTTGTCTCTGGGAGGCAGATTAGCAGACCTATAAACAGGAGATAGAGAAGAAGACGTATTAAAGGCCTTTGCTCAGCCGTACTTCTAACCATTGCCCCTCTGTTGGCCAGTTGGGAGGTATGTGTCCAGGTGCAATCCATTCAAGCTAAATTATTATAAAAGCCAGTAGAGAACTACACTTAACGCTAGATTTCATTGTAAGGAAAAAGGAATGTTTGAATACTTATAGGTACTTAAGTAATTATTGTTTCTATTACTCTACATATATATATATATATATATATATATATATATATATATATATATACTTATATTAGATTTAATATAAATTTAATAAACACATTTAGAAGCAATTCAATTAAACGGAATAATCCGATGAAAAGCGGGATATGTGAAATCAAACCACTGAAATACCTTCAACGTACCAAATATCAGCTCCACAAATCCATTATGCTCTATGGGTGGTTTATAATATTTATGAATACAGTACATTTGCTTTAATAGTGTAAGAGTAAATTGATAAATCCATTTGCATATCTTATACCAGAAGTCATTATCCCCATATTACTTTGTAAACAGCAGTGCATTTTTAAATTATCAGGTTTGGAGCTGTTCTAATAATCCGAAAATACATTCATAACTTACATTAGCTCTAATCATTTCATGCACATAGAATTCATATTTACTCTCCTGGTTATATATTTCAGATGCAGGCAGACATAACTTTGATCTGTATTACATTTATAACAGCACAAAGTGGAATATAATACATAAAGAACTGATGTCAACCTACTATGTGCATTTAGACGCCAAAAGAGGTACAAAAATCGGAGATCCATATTTTCAGAAACTAAACCTAAATGAAGCAAAATGTTACATATGGCATGTTAAACGTTGTATCACAACCTCCTGTTTTGTACCATCAGGTATTTTTATACTTTATACTTAGAGACAACATTTTGTGGTGTAAAGGAAATATAACGTAAGAGTACATACTGGGTCCAAAAATGATTGATGTCAGCCTTGATCACTTAGAGTAATCCTCTGTTCCCTCTGTTCATTAAGAACAATTTTGAAATGTTCTCTGGAAAACTATCATATTTGCTCAATTATAAGATGAGGTTTTTTTTCTGAAAATACCCCTTATCTCATAATCGGGGTCGTCTTATAATCAGACCTCAAATAGAGGTCTGAATATGAGACTAAGATCCAGATGCCCCGCAGTGCTGCAGGGGACCTGGATCCTCCTATCTGGTAACTTCCACTGCTGGTGCTTTTGACTCCCTGGTGTGTGGTCAGGGCAGCGGGTAGACGTCTCTGCGATTTGCGTAGGAAATTTCCGTTGCAGCCGGAAGGAGGTGCCGTTAGCAGCGGGGGTTGTCTGTGTCCATCGCGCAGACCTTCCCTAGCTGTCAGAGAGAAGAGTTCCCCGCGGCGTTCCAAGGAATTCTCTCTGACAACCGGAGGGTGTATGCGCGAGGGACGCAGACAACCCCCACTGCAAACGGGAACTCCTTCCTGCCACAGTATACTTACCTACCACCAGTCAGCTCTAGCACTGGCTCAGCGAGGAATGTGGTTTCTCACAAGACCAATGGGAGAACCAATGGGACTGAATTCCTGCCACTGATTGGCTGCTTCAAGTAGCAAAATGTCACACAATGGACCGAAGTGTTCTACATTAGCTGTGGAGCTGCAACTTCTTCTAAAGTTAAGTCTTAAATGTAAGTTTAACATTTTTAAATTTACTTATAAAGAAGTCCACATGTCCTGTTGTGTTTTACTTCTTTTAGTTATTGTTCTTGGAACACCAAGAATAACTAGATGCTGTTGTGATTTTTTTTTCCAAATGAGTTGTTGTGAGTACTTTACCTCTACATAGTTTACATCAGAAATATGAAGCTTAAGAGATATTACATACGGGTTACAATATTAAACAGGATGCAAGATTAGTCAGGAATAGCACTGATATATCCAGAGCTCTGTATTCCATGGAGTAATGATAAATGCTGAATAGCTTCATTTGATCCTTTTAATAAGCTAATTGTTTTTTGTATTTACGCGACTGACTTAAGTTAATGAATATCGCATTATCTAATTTGATGGAAGTATTTTTATTTTTCTAACCTGGGGCAGGAAGTAAATTACCCTGCGATCTACTCTGATCTGACATTGTTTTCTATATTTTCACAAATAGCCAGCATTGTGCCTAGCATTGCTTTTGTGCAATTTACATACAATCCATTAATGCTCATTGTACACTGGATGGCATCAACAGAACAAACTATGCACAAGTTTTGGGCCGTTACATTATTGAGCCAATTGGCCAGCCTTACCCATGGGCTGAGATCGGCAAAGTAAAGAATATATTTAGTAAAAATATTTCTCATGAAATGTGTTCTTTTCTAACCTTCTCTGACCTATTTTTACGTTCGCTTTTATTACTTTGGAAAACCATGAAAGAGTAAATCCACTGCAATCATAAAAACCCCATCAAATCCTGGGCTACACAAAGGACAGCAAGAAAAACATAGCTTTGGAACAAGGTTTCTGGAAATATAATTCAACCTTATGATTAGTTATTTAGTAAGAATCGTCATATTGATCGTAACCGAGAATTCACTACTGACAAATATGTTCTCAGGTATACAAATAGCCTTTCTAGATCATTATGGTCACTCCAATCCTCAAGTTAATACTACACACCAAATGTTTGTTTACAATCCACCATTATTACCATTAACGATTATAATGAACAAAATAATAAACTAGGCTACCAATTACTGCTAAAAAAAATATGCATTTTTCATACTAATTTTTTTGACCACTGCAAGTAAACTGAATTAGGCAGGAGTGCATATTGTATATTATATGTATATTCATGTATATTGTATATTGCGAAGAATATGCAAGGAATGTTATTTATTGTTCTTGAGTGGGTGGTGGTCCTTACATCACAACTATAAAATAATTTGAAAGAAAAGAAAAAAGTATATCAACATCATTAGTAATGTAATAATTTAGTAATAATAGTTAATAAATTTCATTAAAATTGAAAATAATGTATTTAATTACATATTACTTTGTTACATAGAAGAGCATTCCAAGTGTTAAATGTAGGGCTGTGTTGGCTATCACAGATACTCTATTTTAGGAGTCTAGAACACGGAGAGTCACCTTCACCTGACTCCCCATGGGACGTTTACAAGACGTGCTTTTATGAGTAACAATACTTATTCCTTCCCTTTCTTTCCATTCAATCAGTGCAACTTAAGACTTATTTGTTATATGAATAAATGGAATATTCCATTGCGGAAAGAAACACATGACATTAGTGATGTGTTCTGTATGATCTTCTTTTTTATCTGTGGTTTTGCTATTCTGGTGACCTTTCCAGTCCATCCAATTGACTCTGTTTTTGACTCCAGGGCTGCGGAGTTTTCACGAACAGAGACAACTTTATACGTTTGGCTCTGCGCTGTCACTACGAATCACATCACGTTGAACTTTAACGCCATCATTTGAGAACTTTGGTTGCCATGAAAGCAGAGAAGCTTTGATTTCGTGTTTGTTCCTATTTTTACCATGTATGTTGGCTTCATCTGTAAGAACATTTCCCTGGGTTATTTTTTTTTGTTGTTGTGCAGAAACCATCAGTGTTGACAGAGATACAGATAAAACTGTGATTTTCTTTCCTCCTCAGAAAATTAAGTATTTGTTTTATGGACCACCTTAAATGTTCTCTTATGCTGTAACGTAGATGGTACAAAATACCACAAAAAAATCAAATAAAAGCTTGGGACTTTACTGTTCTGTTTTTTATTTATTTTATTTTGCTACGAGTTAGATGCACTTCGATGCATAAAGGAGGCCCTCAGAGCCCAATGCCAGCTCCTCCAAGTATGTTAGTATGTGTGTATCTAGATAATGTTACTGCATGTTGTGTATGTTAGTGTGTGTGTGTAAGTATGTTAGTATGTGTGTAAGTATGTTAGTATGTGTAGATAGAAGATCCAGCTCCACAAATAAGGGTTAAAAATTCTAAATTTAATTAGACCAGTTAAAACATGATAGACAAAAAAAAGAGAAAATTTTTTTAGTATGTGTGTATCTAAGTAAAGATGTTAGTATGTGTAATAATGATACTGCTTATGTATGTTTGTGTACATATGTGTTAGTATGTTTGTCTGTTTAAGTACCGTATTTGCTCGATTATAAGACGAGGTTTTTTTCAGAGCAAATGCTCTGAAAAATACCCCTCGTCTTATAATCGGTGTCGTCTTATAATCAGACCTCAAATAGGTCCGACTATGAGAAGACTAAGATCCAGATCCCCCGCAGCTGCAGGGGACCTGGATCCTCCTGTCGTCCCCCTGCCCCCTTACCGGTGCTTCTGAGTCCCCGGTGTGTAGCCGGGGTAGCGTGTAGATGTCTACGCGATTCGCGTACACAACTTCCGCTGCAGCCCGGAGGAGGTGCGGCTAGCAGCGGGGTTTCCCCGGCTGTCAGAGATCAGAGTTCCCCGCGGAGAATTCTCTCTGACAGTCGGGGAAGGTCTGCTCGATGGACGCAGACAACCCCCGCTGCTAGCCGCACCTCCTTCCGGCTGCAGCGTAAGTTGTCTACGTGAATCGCCATGGCTACATGACAGGGGACTCAGAAGCTCCGGTAAGTTTGGGGGGGTGCTCTGTTAAATGCCCTTTTAACCCCCTTAATGCCGCTCTGCCTCCAGAAATGCCTTTTTAACCCTCTATACGCCACTCTGCCTCCTACAATGCCTTAAACCTTCCTATATGCCACTCTACCCCATAATATGCCTTTTAACCCTCTAAATGCCAGAGTGGCATATAGGGGTATAAGGCATTTCTGTAGGCAGAGTGGCACATAGGGAGTCAAAAGGCATATCATGGGGCACAGTGGCATATAGGTGGTATAAGGCATTTCTGGGGCAGATGTGCATAACTGGGGGGGGCAGGTTGGAAAATAGAAGGAAATAAAGCCAAAATATTTTTCTCAATCATAGCTTTTATTAAAAAAATAGTTTATATGAATTAACATTTCCTATAGGGTCGTCTTATATTCAGGCTTTTTCTTTTTTCCTAAATTAATATTCAGATTTGGGGGGTCGTCTTATAATCAGGGTCGTATAATCGAGTAAATACGGTATTTTGCTATGTGTACGTGTGTATGTTACTGTATGTTGTGTATGTTAGTTTGTGTGTGCAAGTATGTTAACGTGTGTGTCAGTATATTAGTGTGTGTGTGTAAGTATGTTAGTATGTGTGTATCTAAGTAAAGATGTAAGTTTGTGTATGTAGGCTACTACATGTTGTGTATGTTAGTATGTGTGTAAGTATGTTAATGCATGTTATGTATGTTAGTGTGTATCTGTTTGAGTAGGAGGAGATTAGGGGGCTCCAACTGCATGTCTCCCAGAGGGCTCTGGCATTTTTTGATACACCACTGGTTAGAGGATATGAAATGCCAGCGATATGTGTTACAATCTGAAGGTAACAAGCTTAGAAAATTACTAAACTATACATGATCTCAGCCCTAACATCTCTATTCAGTTTCTAGACCAGTTGCCCACTGTGGCACGAAAATTAGGTAAGCAGTAAGCATTCGATTCGTTTTTCTTAGGCTTTGTGAAGCTGAATGCCGTGTAAATGTAGTTCTGATCTTTTAGGGCAGGGGTTCTCAAACTGCGGCCCTCCAGCTGCTGCAGGACTACATCTCCCATAATGCTCCTTCAGCTAAGGGGCTGGCTGAGGAGTATGGGAGATGTAGTCCTGCAGCAGCTGGAGGGCCGCAGTTTGAGAACCCCTGTTTTAGGGGATACTCCTGCAGCACAAGCCCCACAATCTCATCTCCTATGTGAAGCCTGAAACAAGTAAAGTCAAATCTTTCTAATACAAGTTAAATAAAGAAACTTGAAAAAAGTCTATTGAATTGTATGTGTTTTATCTTTTAAAGGATAAGGCGTGATGATCAATGTGTATATCAAAATAAATATTAAGCTACCCACAATACTTTCACTTTTTTTCTTTTTATTTACTAATAATTTAAAGCAGAAAAAAATGCATACAAATGCAAATCTTGAATATTACAGAATTCTACAAGCTATAATATTAAAAACCTATAAGAACGCGACCTGGAAAATTCCTATTTTTAGAACAACTAATTAGCAATTGTGCCGTTTTCATACGGTGAGTGGCAATATGTACATTTGCAGTTTTAATCTGGTTCACACTGTCTGCATGCGAAACCTCAAATTTATTCAACTAAAATTTCAGGCTTATAATGGGGTTTTTTTTGCTGTTTAAGGGAGCGCCCCACAAAGCTTTATTTTCAGCATGTCTTCCAGGTGTTTTATAGGTATGATTTCTACATCCTTATAACATTGTGCATATAAACAGCAGACAATTTAAAACATATTGTGCGAGTAAAATACTTTACACATCAATGGGTCGCATTACATGTCTTGATGAAGCTACTAGCCTATACCCTGCAGCGTATTTTGTCCTACGCTGAAGGGTCTGGGGATGGCAGCTGCTACGTAACTGGGGGCATGTCGGGTGATCAGGTTCCAATTTAAAAAACAAACAAAAAAAACCACAATTTTTTGACACCTGTAGAAGCAACATAATCATTTCCAATGCTTGGCGCATCATTTTTATAATCAAACGTCCTCCTCACCTGTTGTTCCCGTATGTCATCTTGTTATGTTATATACTATTTGTTATCGCCTGTCTACCCTTTGTACAGCACTACGGGATCTGATGGCACTATATAAAACAACTACCATAAGCCATACTAATCACGCTATAAGAAACTGTCACTAAGTTACAGTGAAAAGGTTTTTAAAGGGTTAAAAAAAACGAAGAGGGAGAGTTTTACTTTCCCTTACTAAAATGATAGTAATTAAAAAAAAAAAACTTCACAGTAACTTCCCAGTGGAATAGAAAGGATAGAAAGGATAAATGTGCTACAATGATATATGGGCGCTAATAAGCTCTGACATGTGAAAATTATTCTTTACATGCTAACATATTAAGTGCTGATAAAATTAAGAGTGACAACATCTTCAATAAATTAGACTAATTATCATAAGAGAAGAAATGCATTTATTATGGTAGAAAGCATATCATCTATTATATCACCATTTATCCGTTCCACGATATTTAGTATATTTTCACAAAAGAAAAAAAAAAACAGGACGTAAAAATATAACCTGGAACAAAGGTATGATTTTAGGGGCTATAAGCAAAGCCCCACTTACACTACAGATGACAAAATGATTTCACATGCAAACAATATTTCTAATACTTCTTACTTACAACACCCAACCATGCTGTTTTATTGGAACAGTCATGATTTTTTGTGCAGCCTCTTGCCTTTGTGGGGATTATAGCTGGATTAAGGGGATTACTGGACCACGAAGCAGTGGAGTCGATCTAGCTCTGTACTTTTGCAGAGAGACAAAAAGTGGTCTATTCACTAAAGAGACAGGAGAGTTGTGGTTACAACTCATTGAACGTCCAACCCCAAGAAGCTTCTGTTGCACAAAGAGCTTTGCTGGCCCTGTATCTTCATAGTTTAATCAGCAAGACTTCTTGAAAGTCTCCTTGTGTATTTAAGTTATGTTTTATACGGGGCCAGTTCAGCTCTTCTTAATGGAGATGCTTGCCAGTGTTGGCTCCTCTTAACGAGTAGTGAAGCGAGGAAGCTAAGAGGACAACGCTCCTCAGACACTTCAACTCTCCCTTTATCAAAAAAACACATATTATTAAAAAATAGCGAAGCTAATATATTACCTCCCCAATCATGCCATTCCATACTCCTTCTATCTTCTTCCCATGCTTCCCGTTGGTCACTAGGTAGAGGTCATAAGTAAATCCAATAGTTTTTGCAAGACGCTTAAGAATATCAATGCAGAAACCCTTACAGCACTGTTTCACGAAAATGATAGGGTCTGTCAAGTGGCTACAAGAGAAAAGAAAAATACATGAATATTAATGAGGAGCTAAAAGGTTCTACCAAACCAGCATCTGTGACATGACAAATTACAAAGAAAACATATACTGGAAGTCATATATTAAAAATCTTTATCAAAGCCTAAAAAAGAACATCTTAGATCATAGGGCATCTCACCACCAGAACACTGAAACTGTTAAAGAAACCTTAAATCCTTCTTCGGTAGAAAAGGTCCAGATATTTAACAATTTATATTTTAAAAACTAACGAGAGTATATAATAATAATAATAATAATAAAAAAATATAATTACATATTAGTGAATATGACATCATTTTGATTAAGGAGTTTGCTTTCTTTAATATTCCAAATAATTGTTAAAATTCTTTCCACTCACTTTCACCCTCCCACCACTAATTTCATCGAATAAACTGGTACTCCTGATGGCCGATGTAAGTCAAACGTCAACAAAAGTATTTGATAGGGGTCATGTATAAAAAGTGACCTCTTTAAAAGTGGTCTTACCACCAGAGCACCCAGTCCCATATTTCTACTGACTGAATCATTCCATTATTTAATGGTAAATAAATATGTGCTACCATATGGACTCCAGCACCAATGACAGCCTGACTAGTCCTAGGACTATAGAATAAGACAAAAGACTTGACTTCTTTTTTGCTTGCCTTATTATCTCTCCGTACAAGAACTGTAAATACCACCTGGCACTGTATCTTCTTCAGATTACTCTGGTTAAGCATTAATTTTGGTTTCATATGTTCAAAATTTCTTTATATTTTACATAATTGATATAGTCCATATAATGGTGTAAAAAGTGATCTTATCACCATAGCAACCAATGGAACCAAATTTTTCAGCTTTTTTTAACCTCCTTCTTAGAAACTTCACCGTGTTGTCATTTTTACTGCTAACTATAAATTCATGCAGGAAGTGCGGACAAATCCAAAGCGCTTGACAAAACCAAGACGAGCTTAAGACTGTAAGGGACGACGGGGGTTTGGCAAAGGATTGATTCGTGAATTAGATTTATACTGCTGGCTCACCACACTACAGTAGTTCTTGGAAATGCACACATGGCTGAACACATCCTATTACAATACAATATATATATATATATATATATATATATATATATATAAATAAAAGGGGAAAAAATCTATTTTTTTAAGAACATAGGAATACAGAGAAATAGGCAAATTCTTTATTAAACGCAGTGGGGAGGGTATATTTTTATAATCCCCCGAGTATGTAAGTATGAGTGTGTGCATGTGTATAACTTGGTAGGAGGATATTAGAAGGATACAGATGATTCAAATCTGGGAGGCACTAGTGCATGATCTAATACGTGGCCGTGACATTTGCATTTCATAATTGAAACACAACATGTGCCTAGTATTCACACCCAGACTATATCTAACATAACATGAGCCTCATCCTCATGTTTTCAATGTTTAAGCCTACACACAGAGAGAGAGAAACAGAAATAAAAGAAAAAGAGTTCATAAAAGAAAAAAATAGCAATTCTGGGGCAAAGTGTTAAACATATAAAACTTACAACAAAATCAATTAATTCTTCATGCTGATTGTGCAAAAGGATACTCGACAACTCGACAGGTTTGACCTGGAGTCTCCAGGTCAGTTTATACATCACCCTACAGGGGAGCAATATTTGTTCAATCAATTCTACTTCCCTTCCACTCCCCACCACTAAAAAAGCTGTTTCCACCAATCCACTAGAATGGAGAGCTTCTGGTAGCATTGTCTGGGAAGTTGCCAGGAATGTACTAAAGATTGCCCCAGGATAGCTACCCCACCTCTTTGTGAGAGGGTAAGGGTAGCTGGCCAAGTAGGCGGGGCTGGATGACCGTGTAGGTGGAGATGCCCATGAGTGAGGTGATCTTATGTAGGAGGAGAAGTGGGCGTGGTATGGGCGTGGTTAAACACAGCTCCTCTGCCCGGAAAAAGTGAAGAGTGACCCGGAGACCCTGGGAAACAGGTATTTCAATATACCAAATCAGTACTAAAAAGAATAAACCTTTGAATAAATTGATGCTAAGATGTGCTATTAAATCCCCTCCTCGTAACTAGAAGAATATTTTTGTTTATCCTGTTTATTTTTGAACTATTATTAAGAGAGGTCTAGTACCCAGAACCAACTTAATGTTATATTTCTGGTTATCTATTATAGATAGTATATTATCTTTAGTATATTTTTTTTGGGGGGGGGGCGGTAAGTTTGCAAACTACCATTCTTGGAACCGGTCACCCAAGGTATTATAGATGCCTACACTTTTAACCATTTTTAATTGAGCTAAGAGCTGAATGGATAAGGTGATTCAGCGTCAAATGATTAATTTTACTAAACAGAGATTTGTCTATCGGAGCTAACGTTGAATAAAGTTGATTTTTACAGAGAACCCATTGAAAAAAGGTTTAGAAGATGATGATATCAGTAGAGGACAAGTATGGGGAATGTTAATAAAACTGTGGGTGGTTACAGGAAAGGGTTGTAACACAGAGGTAGATGACCAGAAGCATTATGAGCCTGGTGATGAGGATTAATATATGGTTGTGCAACCTAAAGCTAAGGGCATATTACATAATGGCAAGGTTTATAATATTGGGTCTCAGTGAAGGAAGAATTAAAGCTAAAGCATAACAAGGGATAATCGATCGTCGGCTGAAAGTTACAGAAGTAAAAAGGGGTGTTATTAGGGTGATGAGTGCACAACAAGTGAAAGAAATTCTAAAATGGCATTTATGGATGCAAAAAGAATATACTGCAGCCTCGCTGACAGCCTCACCAACAAAAATGCATATTAAAGAATTTTGTGAGTACTTTAATAAACATTCTTTAAAATGTTAATAATAATAGTTACTTTTAGAGGAAGCTGCAGTTCCAGAGCAATGGAGTGCAATGCCTCATCTATAGACTCTTTTCTCACTACTGAGCATGCACTCCACAGGTTTCATTAGACTCCAGCCAGAAACCTCACCAAGCCATTGCTGAGTTGACTGGCAGTGACTATACCACATGGGTGCAGGCAGCTGGAGATGTGTTTCGCCAAACACATCTCCTGCTGCCTGCGCCCCAAAAACATCTCCTGCTGCCTGCGCCCCAAAAACATCTCCTGCTGCCTGCGCCCAAACACATCTCCTGCTGCCTGTGCCCCAAAAAAATCTCCTGCTGCCTGTGCCCCAAAAACATCTCCTGCTGCCTGCGCCCAAACACATCTCCTGCTTCCTGCACCCAAACATATCTCCTGCTGCCTGCGCCAAAACACATCTCCTTCTGCCTGTGCCCCAAAAACATCTCCTGCTGCCTGCACCCAAACACCTCACCAAGACATTGCTGAGCTGACTGGCAGTGACTATACCACATGGGTGACTATACCACATTCGCCAAACATATCTCCTGCTGCCTGCAACCAAACAAATCTCCTACTGCCTGCAAACACATCTCCTGCTGCCTGCGCCCAAATAAACTGACTTTGAAAACAAAACCATCAAGAATGTAATATTTTGAATTAAAAAAATTGTACTGAAAAATACCATCAAGTAACAATTCTTTTATAAAGACTAACAATTCTGTGGTAGTAAATATATAAATATACATATATAATGAATGTTATAATGAAGATATATATATATATATATATATATATATATATATATATATATATATATATATAAGTTAATGTAGTTGAATGCCATCTTGATACAAAGATACAGAGATACTGTATTTTTACACAACAAATAATGATAGACAGACACAGGAGGGAAGCGTATTTCTAGAAATATTGAGCTAAAAATAAAAAGATAATGCTATAGAGCTAGAGGGGCATGCTTTGTAGAGATACGAGAAATCTTTACTTTAGAATGGGTCATGCATTTATCAGCAAAGGAGCAGATAGGCTAAACAATAGAAGGAAGAAATCAGCATATTTCTGAATTCAGATTGAGCTGGACATAGAAGCATATCATTATTTTTTATCTATTTTTTTCTTTTAATATTTCTTTACTGTCCTCGAGGTTCAGGATTGGTCTTTGCCAGTGTTCCCTCTAAGCCGCACGCACATAACTTTTTGAGGGAGCGCACACGTCCTAACATTGTGCGCACAGTACCTAACGGGGAGCTGGGGGGGCGGGCAGTCCGTCCAGGGTGCCGCTGGAGGAGCAAGCTCGGTTGGGGAGATCAAAAATATCACCCCAACTGGCTTAAAATCAATCAAGGGAGCGGGAGGTCTGTTAATGCAGACCTCCGATCCTGCTCCCTTGTGATGCGCACGGCAACTGATGCTGTGCGTCGGGATTTGATGTCAGATCCCGGCGCACAGCACTGAAGCCACGCCCACCATCTTCACTGCACCGGAAGGACAGGACACAGAAGAAGAAGAGGCAAGAGGAAGAACGAAGAGTAGGAGGAAAAGTAACAGAGGAAAGGTAGGAAAACATTAAGTGAGATTAGTAAGTGTGTGAGAGTGATGGGTGTTATGCTGTAGTTTATGCTGAATGTTTGTGAATGAGTGTGTGATAGCATGGATGTGTAAGTGGGGGGGGGTAGCATGGCATAGGGAGGCTGTAATCACATTAATATGATGCCCAGGTTCCAGCATGTACTGGCTACCTGGGCATGATAGGAGTGTGATTGCTGTTAGCAATTATGTATATATATATATATATATATATATATATATATAATATTGTTGTTGGGGGGTTTTTTTGTCCAATTTTGGTGTGTTATTTTTAATAAAGTGGGGGTTCATTTGAATGCTGAATTTTCGGTCCAGAATTTTCATTTCGGTGCACCCCTGTATACTAAGCCAGACACTGAAGCGGTAGGCCTAAACCACATCAATGTTTGGCTTAGTATATAGTGATAGGGGTTATGCTACATTATTGGCAATGTCTGGCTCCATGTATAGTGATAGGTGTTGTGCTGTGCCTCAGTATATAGTGATAGGTGTTTTGCTGTACCACCGTCAGTGCGTGTCTCAGTATATAGTGATAGGTGTTATGCTGCCCCATCGTCAATGTTTGCCTCAGTATATAATGATAGCAGTTATGCTGTACCACCGTCAGTGCGTGTCTCAGTATATAATGATAGCAGTTATGTTGCAACACCGTCAATGTCTGCCTCAGTATATAGTGATAGGTGTTATGCTGTACCCCAGTCAATGTGTGTCTCAGTATATAGTGATAGGTGTTATGCTGTACCCCTGTCAATGGTTGCCTAATGACAGAAGCTATGCAGTTTTTCCCAATAAAAAAAATATATATATATATACACACACACACACACACACACACATATATATTGATCCTTTATGCAGCCCGGAGCCCCCGCTCGTGATTCACTCATAATTAACTTTTGCGGTGAGAATGTCACCTTTAAAATAGACCATGGAGTCAAAAGGGTTGGAAATATATAGCTCCCCCCCTTGCAATGTGATTTTTTTTTCAGCTCCACCAACTTCGCTTTATATGGACTGTAGAAGCATATTGTGCGCACAAAATTTTGGCTCTGGGAAACATTTTGCACAACAGAAATTTTCTGCGCACACCACCTAAGAAAAATTTGAGGGAACATTGGTCTTTGCCAATACTTTTCTGTGTTAGCAGGTTAATGTGCTGACATATTTTAAACACACTGGTCCAAAAAATGGAGACATTGGTAGAGAGGGAATGGTGATGACAAGACGGCCCTGGCATATTAAGGCTGCTGGCCACCTGATGGCGTAAGTGCGGCCGATGGCTGGATACGCGCGGCTACAGGTTGCTTTGTATGCTCAGATGAGTATGGGGTGCCAATGGCCAGTCCGAGTCTGCGTATTGGATACAAGAAAGGCTGTACCTTTAAGAGAAAAGTATTATCTATGTGTCTATATATGTCCTCCATTTTTATATACGAATTCGTAGCTAATGCAATCTCTAGAGACCCTGCTAATGCACTGAACACTCAAGTAGTTACTATGTAATAATCTAATACTGCTATTAAATGATGCTAACTAAATTTAAAAAGCTCTACTGCACTAAAAATAGAGATCACAGGATAATAGACTCAGTCATCTTACTAATGCAAAAATGTCCTAGAGTTTCTAGGAAGGTTAATAACCCCACACCAATCTTTATTTTCTTTCTTACCCCTCCACTGCATCCTTAATTTGCATTCAATCTCTCGTTGCAATTTTATTTTCAGTGTTCTTCAGAGATAAAAAAAAAAAGAATATTAATTGGATGCTGTTATCTGAAGAACTGAGAATGTGAAATTAGTTCATTTCACAAATCTTAGATTCAGCGGGGGGTTCCTGTCCCCCTGGCTGGTGCATACCAAAAAAAAAAAGAACCAGAGAGGATCTGCTTGGCCTTTATGTTCTTAAATCAAAAGCAATTATTCTGAAAACGTATGCTAAAGCCACAAAGTCCCCTGGTAAAGACGTAGAAGAAGGCACACTTATCTCTTTGGTACATGTACCTTGGCTAGGTGGAAAATATTCAGACTTTACTGCTCAATGAATATGAAAAAATAAGGCCAACACCATAAAGCTTCAGCAAAGATGAAGACGTTCTAGGTCAGGTGTGGCCCAACAGGAAAAAATGGTACCTAACCTTGGCTCCCATGATCTCAGAGTAGCCACAAAGCTACCTTCTTCTAGATCATAATAATGTGGCAAGGTTTTATAAATTGATCAAAAGATTAGGTAACCATTTGGCCCATCTAGTGGCCCCATTTTTCCTAATGGGAGACTCAACTCTTAATCGGCCCTTAGCCATATGTCTATCACATGAATGTTTAAATTCCATCAGTGTATTAACCTCTACCACTTCTGCTGGAAGACATCCACTACCCTCTCGGTAGCTGGTAGACTTGAGTCTACCAAGATCAACCTTTCCAGAATAACCAATCCGGGTACGGTATATTCCTGTGATCTCCAAAGAATTACAATTTCCCCAGATGTGAAGACATTCTCAATTTCCCTCGACCTAGCCCTAAACATAATGCATACAAAATAGTTTGTTTTTGGCATGTTAATTTTATGATTTCAGTTAGCATCTATAGCAACACACAAAAGCCCATATATTTAATGGTGTGAAAAGGAAGGTTATTTTCCGCAGTGCTATTTTGATGCACTCAGATTTACAGCACCCAAAAGAATTCTAGAACACATTCAGTGTTTCATTGTAGACACTTCTTTTTAAAGATTCACAATTCAGCAATTGCAGTATAATATTTATTACCTGGTATTTAGATATGATTTTCTGGGTTCACACTTTTTCTTTTTCTATATTACATTCACTGAATACAAACGACACATTAAACGTAACAGGATCATATACCTGGGTTGTGCCACCTAGTTTTTGTGAATAATACTTTTCTCTTCAAAAAAATAAATTATTAAATATTACGTTGCTTAGTTTACGCATAATTATATTTTTTAATACTTGTGCTAAAGAAGGGGCTCCAATAAATATTTTTGCCAAGAGCCTCCAGAGCTGCTTCTGTATCCATGCGTTCCATCTCAGAAAGACAAGGAGGAGAAGAGAGGTTAGCAGGTAGGTCCTAAGGGACACCGCTGCTGAGGATGTATGGATTTTGAAGGTTCTTAACAGAATAAGACAGTAGGCTAGAGGTTCCTGAATCTGGATGGATGGCTCTCCCTAACAATTACAGAGCAGATCATTTATGAATAATAGTGGCAGGTTTCTGGAGCAGAAACAGCCATAGATCTGTCGATGTATTTCCAGACAGACTTACTTTCTCTTCAATCCAATGAATAAAAACAAGGACCAGCACTGCATTTATTTACACTATGCCATACATAGTTCCATCCTAGTGCAAGTCATTGCCTAACTGTATTCCGTACATCACATGTTAACCTCACGTAGGGCTTTTGGGAGGAACATTTTTTATCTAGGCCACCTTTTGAGCTTAGAAGACTATAAAGACTTGACAAGGGAGTATGGGGATGTTAAAATGGATGCTCCAGTGTCCCATGCAGGAGTCTCAACAAATAATGCATATTAAAGTACTTTGTAAAGTTTCATGCCACCGATTGGCTGTTTCTAGCAGCCAATCAGTGGCATGAAGCCAGCACTATATCTCCTGCACAGTGAGGGACAACTACATATGGGGGATTCTGCACAACTCATCTACCATATTCATTAGAGTGCATATGCTCATTGTAGTGTCCCTTTAAGTGAATACCCCCTATATTATATATTCTATTATATAATACATTATATTATTCCTGTTTTGATATTTTATCCAGAACCTGCACAGAAGCATAACAACAGTCTTCGGCTTTAGAGACAATTCGGCTTTATATAGAAAAGATAAAAATTTGCCAGATAGATTGCAGCGAGTAAAGAGATTACATCTCCCTTGTTTACATCTATGAATTTGCCACTAAAGCTCGGACATAACTATACACTTTTTCTTTGTACGCCAATATACAGCTGATATTGCATCTTAAATCATTTCTCAGCTCTCCTCAGTGAAGTCCGTGTACATGAAGGACTCGTCCATAAATTTTAAATATTGCATATTTAATGTCCTTAGTGCTTAATGATCCTACAGCGAAACAGGACCCTCCAGCAGAAAGGAAAACAAAAGCGCGACTGAAAATTAAGGAAGAAGACAGAGAACAATGAAAGCCCTGGGAGCGCGTAGAATATATGTCAGTATCAAGGAACTGCTTAAAGTCATGCAACTGCTATATTGTATAGGGCCATCTTTTTCATTGGGCGACATGGGGCAATCCACTAACTATGGGGGCATGTATTTTGTACGACCTAAAAAAGGGCTGAATTGCATGTTTTTAAGACCTTTAACACCCATACTTGAGAACTTCTTGATTCAGGCTACTCTTCAGGGTGGGGATGGCTTAGCGAGGGGCAGAGCTAGCTTTGTATATGGGCAAGGCTAGCCATGCAAGGGGGTCTAGGCCCAGATAGCTTAAATTTGTATAGTGGTTGGGAGGGGACTATGACAGGGAGTGAGCATGGACCGGGGCCACTTCCATGTCCTGAAACAGAGCACTGTGACTCGGAGGACCTGCACTACACTCTGAGACACTCTGAGACTCCGGGCAAAAAACCCAGAGAGTTCCCAGGTATGAAAGTATCTATTATGTTCTTCTTTATAACAATATTCAATATATTTTAACAATAGCATGCTATTTGTTTAAAGAATTCCTACTCAGATTGTTTAATGTACTAATTAATCTATGGCTTATAGGGGTCTGGGGTCTTTTTTGCCAGTTGCAAGTACTTAATGGACAGATACCAACTTTATCCATTTTAAGAGAAGGACTTGAAAATAGCATCTACCCAAAATATATGAACTCAGGATGGAGAGAGTTGAAGGTGCATTCTATTCAGAATCTAAAACTGTATAGGGAGGCAGAGGAAAGGTTTATGAATATAACATAGTAAATAAGGTTGAATAAGACAAATAAGACAAACCCCACACACTGAAGCAAATTCCAATTGTGCCTAAATCCGAATGAAAAAATTATTAATGCGTCTGTTCCTTTAAGATCAATCTCAGCCTGCTATAAAGAACTGCAATATGGTATATATTGAAGAAGGATCAAAACTATATATATAATATAAAATGGATCTAACTGAAGATCATAAATCTTATTTGATGAGTTATTTTTTTCATACTTAACTCTAACACCTGACACATTTTTACATTGTATGTATGAATGAAACGATAGTGTTTTTAGTAGAGAATGACATAATTGCTTGATTTGATTTCAGGGAATTGTCACATATGGCAACAAAATTTGACAGTCTGCTTGCTTGTAGTGAATAAGACAATACAACACTTTTACCCTACATGATTCAGACGCTTTCAGTGCTTAAAGGAGCACTCCAGACCTAATTTCACGTAAAATGCATTGGTGTGGACTCCATTGCATTTAACTGCATGGCTGTGCATGCTTTCTTTAGGTATTGGAGCATGAAAATAAGACCTCTGTGTCAATAATGCAGGAGAAAGTGTAGCTTCCCTAGACTTCAATGCAAGTGCTACTGAGCATGCTCAGAAAGCATACGTAAGTATGCTACCTGCTTTGAGTATAGACAGAAAGGGGAGGGGATAAATGCAAGTACAATACCTGAATAAATAGGTAAATATGCAATAAAAATTACAAAAATAATAAAAAATGAATGTGAAAAACAAGCAGTGAAATGAAATTTACGATAGTACATCAGCTGATTTTTAAACGTATACAGTTGCGAGGTGATAGTGATACGGTATATACACATACAAACTACCATTCTTAGATTAGATAATGTCTCCTCTTCATGCAAAAACGTACATTCCACAAACAGCTATTTATGATGATGAGTCCTTTAAAGCAATGAGGAAATATTAAGACCACAAAATTCTATGAGTTTCTGTTAACGCTATAACAATAATTAAGTAGCGAATGTGCTGAAACAGATTAGCGCGGTAATTTTACAGAACAACCTAAAATCTGTTTATATAAGATTACTAGATTACAAGAAACTATGTTGTCCATAAAGTTATTATTGTAAAAACAATTCATTCTGTGTTGATTCTAGTATATTTTGTGCAAAATGGGGCAGACAGCTTTATTCACTGAATTATTAACAGAGATATACAGTTATATTGGGTTAGCCATGAAAGAAAAATTAGCACTGGTGATACCTGCATTGGTTATTTGAATTGCATTACATTGCTAGCTTTCGAGGCTACTAAGGTGTACCTGTAGTAGATACATTGAGTAGCCTCTAAAGTTGTTGGTTTACTGTAATTAGCCAATGTAGGTATCATCCTTACCCCATTTGCTTATTAGCCAAGCATTACAAAGAGATGATTTGAGTTTATCCTGGAAAAAAAGGATCAGGTTGAATCAACATAATGCAAAGTTAACATTTAAAAAAGGGAAGATTTAACTAGATATTATGAAGGTAAATTGGGGCCTTTCCCAGAATAGGAACCTACTTGGAGGACTTTGATTTGTAGCCCTTTGAAGTCAATAAAGACTCAACTTGTACCTGACCTGACTTTTCATGCATAAAAGTTCCGTTTGTGAAGCCTGCATACTCTCTTTTATGGAAAATGTGCTGTACTTACAGCAGAAGGGGAAAAGCAAAATATCTCTGTTACAATCCTTGTATTCGCATACAATATGGAACACAAATGGTGATGGGTTCGAGTGGACATTTAAATTTAAGATGGAACATTAAAAATCTGGAAACTTCTTGAGTAGACACAGTAAGAACCCAGAACAACAGTAAGCTTGGTCTTAATAACGATTAAGGTAATTATGTATGTAGGCTTTACTTGTCAGTCTTGTTAAGCTGTTTGCGGCAAGGCACAGAGTCTCGGATGCAAGTTCCAGTTGCTGGGTCAACACCTTCAACAATGACAAAAGGTCGTTCCTCCAACGTAGCCACCGTTAGATGCTGGTCATCATCAACAGGCTGTAGAAACTTCCCATAACGAGACCATACTGGGTACTTCATACGCAGATCTCCATGTTCCCAGATCCCAACCTACAAACAGAAACACATATTAATTAAATTAACATTCTACATCCAAACATCTAGAAAGATGTTGGCTTTGGCAGCAATAGTATTTGTGTTGGAGGTGTTCAAAGTTTTGCTTAACACCTTTGGCACTAAAAGAGGTTTATTCCCTATAGCGGGCGTTTGCAGAAGGTATTCTTGTCAAAGACTAGCCTTGGCCAGGGGCCCTACACAATGTTAATTCAATTGGTTAGGTGATGTTCAACAAATCTTACTCATTTTCCAAGGCATTATACAGGGAAAACTTACCTATTCTTGCAAGAGAAGCTCGCTATGGTTGGCTCATCACACAAGCAGTGAAATATGTGTACATGCATGAAAACTGTTCTGCAAACTCACCTACAAGCCCAAACTTAAGATAATAAACCCTTAACCATTAAATAAATACTTATTATGAGTTTGTATTTTAACTTACATGATGCTTAGTATATACGTTATGATTTAAAAATACACTGTTTTAGTGTTGAATCCTTGTGGTTTTAAGGTACTATGTTAAGGCAAGCAAACCTTCTACTTGTTCTGTTAAGGTTCTGGTTATCTGAGCCATCTAATTAGCTACAATGTCAGTCTCTTGTGTACCTAGCAATTCTCTAGCCAGCAAAATATCAGCGATAAAGAAAGTAGTTCAGTGTCTTTTAATGTTACTCTCTGAAGGATTAAAGTATTTTAATATTCATTTTATAGTACTTTCCTGAGGTTTATTTAATTTCTATTTTCAAGAAAATGTTGGTGACATCTTTATTGTTGGTAATTTTGAGCAAACTATTTACTTAAATTGTTTTCTTTTGGATTGGATAAGGCGCCATTTTTAGTAGCTAGGTTGGCTCATAAGGAAGCTTGTGCCAGTAATAAGTTTTGATAAAATTAAGTCTGAAAACTGGAAGATCTGTTATACAATAACTCATCCAAAATGCATGATGCACTAAAGACCACAGCCGCTAGAAAAACACACTCAGAGAAAAAGATTGGAAATAAAATTCAACCTCAGATTACTGGCTCTTGGTCTAAGACAACTAAGGGAAATCTAGGACAGCAGGCTCCCCTTTGGTGGAGCCACCGGATACCGTGACCACCAGGACTTACGTTGCTTCTCTCACACAAACAAAACCTAAGGGCAAATGCCAACATCACTTACAGTGAAAGAACAATTAAAAAATAACAGGTCAATGGGTCAGGGCAGGCTGAGAACTTCTGTGGTCGAAGGAATTGCCCAAAACTGAAGATACTAAGACAACAAAGCATATCTTAAATTTCATCAACAAGGCTCACAGCAAGGACAGGAAACACAGTCAGCGAAACACCTAGTGCGCATGTGTGTCCTGGAGGTGGTCCGGAGCACAGTTGTGAATCACAGGGTGGAGGATCGTGCAGCAAGCACAGCGTAGCTCACTGAACAGCTAGGACAGATAAAAAAAACTTTGGACCACAAATACGGACATTTTAGACTTTTTGCTTAAGCTGATGTGCTTATTTTTGGGTTTTGGATATTAAACCACTTTTAACTACACCCCCCTCCCCTTCTTTTTCATATTAATGAGAAACTGGAAAGTGTACCTGCTGGGAAAGTCTGACCACAGATTGACACACTGAAAAAAACAGGAGCAGTGGATTGCTCCCCACCCTAAGGCAAGGGTCCACCTGTTTTCAAATTTATATGTATAAATATATGTTGATATTTATTTTTTGTTATTCATTTACTGTGCCCTTCACAATTTGAAGATGTCCAGAAGTGCCATTAGCTCAACATTGGTAGAAAATTGTGGGACCTTGGTACGCCCAACTACAGTCTCGAGAAGTCTGGTCAGAAGCGGTCCTTATGGAAGATTTGCATCCAAAAATCCATACCTCCAACATTGAAACAAGGTTTGAAACAAAATGTAAATATTTGGCTGTGGCAGAAGGCTGTTTGTTCGCCGAAGTGTCGGAGAGCGGTACAAGAGTGTTAACAGGCAAGAGTTGGGGCTGCATTTCTGCAAATGAAGTTGGGGATTTGGTCAGAATTAATGGTCTACTCAAAAATGAGAAGTACAGGCAGAGCTATCTGATTTGCCAAAGTCTTTGAGAACTATTTAAAGTGTAAAGAAGAACAAAGTTTCCTGGAAGTGATAGCATGGCCCCCACAGAGTCCTAATCTTAACATCATTGAGTCTGTCTGGGATTACATGAAGGAGAGGCAACCAAGGCTGCGTAAATTCACAGATGATGTTTGGAACAAAGCCTATGTAAGTGCCAGTACACAACATATGGCAGAATAGGCAAATCTTATCCAGCTTCTACAGCTGCTTTAAAATCGTAGGCACGCTAAACAGGTTTGCTAGGAATTGCTAATAGCAGCCTGTTTAATTTTTTTCCCCTTTAATCACTTACCCAAGTGACTGAAGTTAGCTGTCAGTTCTATTTAGTGATTTGTTTAACACTGTTTCATTGAATCAAGCAGAATAGTGAACGGTTGCTTTCCAAAATAACAGAACTTTCCCAGTTCCCAATAAGGTTGAAATATTTTCTCAATCCTTCTGGCAACACAAAACCCTGCCCGATTATACAGATGACATCATAATATTACTCTGCACATTAGAATTAATTTAGACATTAGAAACTGGGATGAAATTGCACAATATTTTTTTTTTAATGCCGTGAAATAGTGGAAATATATATCACATAAGTTCCTTGATGCAACCCCTCATGAGACCCCTGCCAACATGTATTGGGAAGGAGGCCTGAGATGTGCCCACAGATGACCTTTTCTGCTTCCTTGAGGTTAAAAGCTATTGGAGTCCTAAAGAGAATTTGATGTAAAATTTCATATTAACCATCAGAAAGACTCACATCAAGTGCTGCACAGCAAGAGAGTGGACAGGTATCTGTGAACCCATTTCCTACTCCTTCACCAAGCACCAACCAGAGGAATCCATCATTAAAATAAAAATGTTTGCCTGGAAATGTTCTTGTCAGAGTGAACAGTATTACACACCAGTGTCTGTCTGTGTGAGAGTCAGTATATATATATACATATAACATGCCCCCCAACTGTCCCAATTTTGGGTCTGTCCCGCTGTCCAGCCTATCCCTTCCTCTGTCCCACTTTGCAGAGCGATACTCACCTCAGGTGCAGCTGCGGGGTGGGGCGCACAGATGCCCGATCAGCAGCTGCAGCCTGCAGACTAGTTGGGAGATCACGATTAGGGAGCGAGAGGTCTGTCAATTCAGACCTCGCTTTACTGCTCCCTAATCACTATGCCCCGGCAAATAATGCCGAGCGCGGTCTGAAAGCGCGGTCTGAAGTGACAGACCTCTTGCTCCCCCAGCAGGATACAGGATGGAGGAAGAAGGATTGTGGAAGGTGGAAGAAGTAAGAGATGGTGAGAAAGGGGTGTAAGGGCAGTGTATATGTTTATGTGTATGTATGTGTTTGTAAGCTTGTGTGTGTGTGGGCCTGTGTGTGTAAGAGCAGTATAGGTATTTGTATTTGTATATATATGTGTGTAAGGGCAGTGTATGTATATATGTGTGTGTAAGGGCAGCGTACATGTATGTGTGTGTATGTGTATATGTGTGTGTGTAAGGGCAGTGTATGTGTGTGTGTGCGTGTGCGTGTGCAGTGTATATGTATAGTGTACAAGCCTCTGGTTTAGCTGATGCTTTTGCCGGAAGTTGTTATGTTTTGGTTTCCACTGGCATTTTAAATGCATTAATTACATTTAATTAATTAATTAATTAATTGCACTGTAATATCTTTCTATATATTGTTCTTACCGCAAACAAATACTTTCATATATGGTTTATTAACACTTATATATGAGGTTTTGTTACTAATAAAACGTTTACAATACTAACAAGATCCCATCTATCTAGGAATGACTATTTTCTTTGTCTATGATTCTGGTGCTTTGGCTTTTCCCTTTCCTCATTTCATTAGCTCATCCCGCTTCCTTCTTCTTTTGAGGCTATACCGTCTTCACATTTACTTGCTCTCCTAACAAGGAAACGGACTCTCTGTGCAACTGCAGAGAAACACCTGAAAGTAATGATTATTTATCTAATACTTCATTTTGGAAACATACGCCAAAATGTGGGTGCCGCACTGCAGATACTAATGAGGTCATGTTGGATTTATATATACCTTCTAATATCATCGAAGCAGCATTAACATATTTAAGCCAAAACATTTTTGCATCAATAGAAACATGATAAATGCATTTCTTATGGTCTTGTGTCTATGGATATTATCTAATAAATAAAACCATAATTATCACTTGTAGATTTGGTGTCTGAAGCTTTCCATAAATTTAAGATATTTTCTGTATTTATTTCTACGCCAAAATACTTTCAGTACAAAGTTAATTTCCTAGAACTGTTTTAAGGTTAAAATATTTCTCTGGGTATTAATTTAGAACTTAAATAGAGGCATTGCTGAGATATGAGTTCTGTGTCAGGTCATAGAAGCAGTGAAGTACCCTCATTGTACCATAGAGTACATCTCTCCATAGCTAGTGTCGAGCTCCTTACCCTTGTATTGAATAACACTGCATAGTAATGGTAGGCATCATGTTGCTACCTAGGATGCCTAAATTATGGGGGGGCCAGGTAGTGGCATATTCCTCCTAGGGAGACAGGGCCTTGTTGTCCTCTTGATGTTCTAAGAGTCCAGAACGTTTGCATGGTATGAGTGTATCAGTGTTCTATAGACCTGAAAGCCCCAATAATGTGTATAGAAACGGCAGAAAATTGGTTTATAAATTAAACTCCATGAACACAAAATATATATATATATAAGAAAATGATGCTAACCAAAATGGAGAAACAAAATTAGGGGTGCAGAATGTATTCCAGCCTGGGGTGCCATTTGTTGTAGGACTCGCCCTGGATCTAAGTGTAAGAGAACTTCCTAGGGAAACTAATGCCATTGTCATTCCTTTATTAATAACATATTAAATTATTCCGCAAATGCAATTCAAAGTGCTTTTGAATGATACCACATCTCAGTTTGGCAGGAAGAAGATAGCTCTAGTTGGAACTGCTCAATGATTTCGTTATTTACAACGTAAATTGATGTATATCATTTGGAGGACCGTATGAAGAAGCTGAGATTGAGTATTTCATATATATATATATATGTATATATTGGACATAATTACAGATTAATTATCCGGTAATTGTTATTATTTTAACCTTTGGGCTCATTTGGTATTAACTGCCTTGTTTCTGTTAAAACCAATCTGAACGACAAATGGTTAACTGGAAGAGGGTGACAGCGGGTTGCATATTTTCAATATGGCAGAAGCACCTTTTGTTTGTATGTGGATGTTTACCTAAAAACAGATATCCTTCGTTCTGAAAATTAGAGAACAATGAAAAGCTCTTCGGAAATGTCCTGGCCCTTCTCTATTTGTTTTGAAAATGGTTTGGTAGAGTGGAATTGTAAGAAATGTTTATTTGTAGACAGTGATTGTACAACTCTGGAATTGGTTTGGCCGTATGTTCGCTTTTATTCGCAAATGAACATTAATACCTGGAAACTCTCCGGGTCTGACCACTTCTCCGGTTCTCCGGGTCAATACTCGAAACCTCCGCGTCGCGGGGTCTTGACACGCCCTGCTTGTGGTGTTAAACAATTTCTACTCTAAAAACGCCAGTGGGAATGTCCACTGACATCAGCAGGAACGTCCCCAACATCAGCGGGAATGCCCATCGACATCACGGGACCGACCGCTGATGTCAGTGGGCAGTCCTGGCCGCGTCCTGCAAGGGAAGGCTTCGGGTATGGTCATTAATAACATGATCTGTGACAGACGAAAACAGCTTTTACATCTTATGTTGTGTATATTTATATATATATATATATATATATATATATATATATATATATATATACTCTATATATACACATACCATATGAACAAAAGTATTGCGACCCCTGAAATTTATAGGGTTAAGGTTAAGGATAGTAGTGGACTGGTTAAATGATGTTTAAAAAAATTAATTAATGAAATTAAATAATGATCTTAATTAAATCAAAACCTTAGAGTCTTAGACACCAAGTCTCACACAGAAGAATCTCACTCAGATGCAGCATAGTGTCACATAAAGTGAAACGGATTCCCCTGCCTGCTCTGCTCTTGTATAGACTCCACATTACTAGTCTGCTTTTTTTTTTCTTTGAAAGATGCAGCACAAGCATTTGACAGGCCCTCAACATGATGTGATTGGACAAACGAAAATCAGATCTTCTCTTAGTGTAGTTAAAATGGCTGCCGCGGCGGCAGAGCAAAAAAGGGGAAATTTATGCAGTTGGTCCCCAGTTTGCAGCTGCAACATCTTCAACTCTTCTGTGGCTTTCCACAAGATTCTGTGTGAACTTTTGTCCATTCATCTAGTAGAGCATTTTTGAGGTCAGGCACTGATGTTGGATGAGAAGGCCTGACTCGCAATCCCCGTTCCAGTTCATCCCAAAGGTGTTCAACGGGGTTGAGGTCAGGGCTCTGTGTGGCTTCCTCACCAAACTCATCCAACCATGTCTTTATGGACTTCGCTTTGTGCACTGGGGCCACAGTCATGCTGAAAGGCGTTCCCCAAACTGTTCCCACAAAGTTAGAAGCATAGCATTGTCCAAAATGTCTTGGTATGCTGAAGGGGACCCCAGCCCATCTGTTCTCCAACTATATTAAAGTCTAACACTTTTGCTGAGAGGCCACCAATCTACCACCCTCTTAGTAAGGTACATCTAAGGCACTAGTTTTAGACTATGACCTTTTGTACTAACATTTCTCATACTCTGAAGTAGATCTTAGGTCACTGCTATAACAATGTCAGAAAATGTTGTTACATAAATACTAGTAAAACAAAAGACATTTAAAAAAAAAAAAAAAAATGTGTACAAAAAATTACAGCTTGCAAAAGAAAGGTGATGTGCATCTTCTAGTAAATGCCAAGGACAGATGGTGTTTGGTGTTAATATATAGACAGACAGACAGACAGACAGACAAACTACACTGCAGAGAGAGTACCTCGAGTTTTCATTGTGATACCCATGATGTGTAACTAAATTGCTTTCTATTTTTCCAGCAGAAATCCTTGGGGTGTTCATTTACTTTCTTATATATGGGCATTGGTTTGAATATGCACCCGGGTATGCACATTGAGACAATGTGCAGGGATATATATATATATATATATATATATATATATATATATATATATATATATATATATATATATATATATATATATATATATATATACACACATACATATACACACACACACATTTTTGTAAATTTTTGTATTATATCTTTTCATGTGACAGCACTGAAGAAATGACGCTCTGCTACAATGTAAAGTAGTGAGGGTACAGCCTGTATAACAGAGTAAATTTACTGTCCCCTCAAAATAACAACACACATCCATTAATGTCTAAACCTTGGCAACAAAAGTGAGTACAGCCCTAAGTGGAAACGTCCCAATTGGGCCCAAAGTGTCAATATTTTGTGTGGCCACCATTATTTTCCAAAACTGCCTTAACCCTCTTGGGCATGGAGTTCACCAGAGCTTCACAGGTTGCCACTGGAGTCCTCTTCCACTCCTCCATGACGACATCACGGAGCTGGTGGAGTCACTTTTGTTGCCAAGGTTTAGACATTAATGGCTGTGCGCTGAGTTATTTTCAGGGGACAGTAAATTTACTCTGTTATACAGGCTGTACACTCACTACTTTACATTGTAGCAGAGCGTCATTTCTTCAGTGTTGTCACATGAAAAGATATAATAAAAATTTTTTACAAAATGTAAGGGGTGTACTCACTTTTGTGAGATACTGTATTGTGACAGAATGACCTGTCATACAGGGGCCCAAGGCACTCAGAGATGGCTCCAGCCTGGCTGCCAAACAAGCAGGAACTCCATTGTGTAAAGTAATCCCATTAACAGGATGGCTACCAGGGGGAGATTCAGTAGCTAAAGGGGATTAAAGGTTGGGTTTTCTACCTGTTTATCAATGTTGATTTATGTTAATGAAGTTCTGTGGCTATATCAGTCTATTTTTTACAACAATAAACTGTTCATTCCTGCTGTACTCAATTCAAGGTAGTTGTGTCTACTTATTGGGTAGCAGGGTTCCAAGGTGCGCATGCTGGCTGGTGCTGGAAGTGATTCCGGGGACAACAGGACGATACATGTGGGTGATCTCTGGGAGTTACTACAGCTCTCTTGGTGAACCCGTTACATGTATATACATATGTATAGATATATAGACATACATACAAAAAATAAATATATAATGTGGGTAGGAATGATAAAGCAGGGGGGTGTAAGTTTTAAACAAAAATGCTGAAAAGGCTTTTGTCCGCAAGCGTAAAAAAGCATTTGTCCTTTCCTTTGATAAGACACGGGCAACACAGAAAGAGGTGTTTATAAATAGGTCTTCTTGTTTTACATGTAAACTCGCACAAAAAAAGCAATGAATAATAATAAAGTTACTTGGCAGGCCAGCGTTTTATATATGAAGATCTAAAAGAGCTTTGCAGAAAGACTACATATCAAGTTTATAAGTCAATTACAACCGCACTCATTTAAAATCGGAAAGTATCGATAATTCATCCCCGAAAACGACCTGCAATTGCATAATTTAGATGTTGCACACAGGCCCTCTGGTCAACTGAAAATCCTCTCAGCTCACTGGCACAGCCATAGCACTGACGGAATTCGCTTGACGCGCCTGAAATTAGTTATGGTTGCTCACGGCGGTGGCCATAGAAATGTTGACACGTTTCTCGTTTGGTTGATGAGGTTTCTGCTAAAACCGTTTGCAGCATACGCTGGCAAACAGATGCTCTTTCTTTTTTAGCCTTTTCTGGTCTTCAGTCTCACTATTTAGAAGGAATTATTATTCAGATTTTAGTTTATTACTATTATTGGTACTTTAGTTTACAAAATAAAACCCTCCATTTATCAGTGGATACTGTATACACTTTGTTAACACTAGTTTTCTGTCTGAAATCAGTTGTGTCCAGCAGAAGGCCGGGCCGCATTGCCGCTGTCATGGCTGACCCTGTCCTCTAGTGTGCGGCGACCTACTGGATAATTGTAAGAATGTATTGTGCAGCAATTATCCACCAGAATACACTGTCAGCCATGCCAGGTGCTTGGTAGGTGCCATTGGGCCCCAGCCCACTAGGCAGCCCCATGGTTCCTTTACAGCACCAAGGCCAATATCCATCCCCTTTGCGTTGCCAGTCCTGCAATAGTGAGGGTGAGCTATTATACCTTTTCTGGATCCTTTCTGTGTCCATTTTTAACAACTTTCTACACAGTTACTCATGGTGAAGGCCTGTTTTATAAGAACAGATAGCATGTAGTGACTGTGTTGTCTTCAAAAATATTTTGATCCAAAACATTAGGATAACTGACCTTTTAAAGGGTGGCAAACTAGCAAATATAATATAAATATTAGGTACTTACCACCTCCCAGCTCCTCTCCTTGTTGAGTGCAATCACCACAAGTGCAGGGTTAATGAGGTAGCCATCTTCATTAAACGAGAAGTCTTTTCCTCCCCAGGAGATATTCATAAAATATCTGTTAAGAAAAAAGACGAATGTTTTAGTAAATTACAGGATCAATATCTGATATTCCTTACTTGTGTCCTCCAAGACAAAACATGTATCACCAGTTCAGGTTGAAATAATAATTTTTGTTCACGTCTGACATGAACCATTACATGAACAAATCTACGCACTTAGGAAGCAGGATCCTGAAATTGTTGTGTTGCAGTTAATTATTGTACATGCATTATGAGTTTTTCTGGAAAAATATCACATTTTAGTATTAAAACATAGACATCTCAAAATTGTCATGGTGGTTCCTATATGTTAAAGGAATCGTCTAATGTCCCCGACAGCCTCACTAAATAAGCATATATAAGTACCCTGTCTATCATCATCATCATCATCATCAAACATATCTAACATATGCTTCTTTCTGGCTGAGGGACTAATGAAGATGTGGGTTTCTTCAGTTGGTGATGGGACCCCCAGAAGAAACTACTGTGATGATTTTTTTTTGCAGGTTGGTTAAATTTATTTATGTCTTGGAAAACAGTGGCCAATTGGGTCACCCTTGGGGACACAACAGTAGGTGGGCTTCACACAAACATTATGGGGAACTATTGCCCGTCGTACATTTTACCGTGAATTATGGCAGCACTATAAACATTAGAGCTTTTTTTTCTCTCATTTCAATGATCAGTTCCTTCCTGATTCGCATGAAGAAGGAGGAAAAAGAAAACATTCTATTTACAATTCTGTATGTAATGTCCTTCTGTATAAAAAGTGCCGCTCAGAATAAGTGTACAGATAGATTTACTGCTATAGAGAAGTTATTTGGTGGTAATTACATATCACTTAACCATAGTCATTTATCTGAAGATTATTAACTCTGTTAATTAGCTGAGACTGTTAATATATATAAAATACGATAGCTTGAGAACCTACTAACTCTGTGACAGGTTATTACTGGACTTTTCAAGACCTTCCCATTAGAGAGACGGTTCCCATCCAATTACTACACAGTCAAACGAGACAATGACAACACACCCATCCATCTACCTAGAAAAAAACTAAATGGATTATCTTCTACAGCTACCGTACATTCTCAATACAACGTGCCATAATAGGTTCATATATAAAGAATAACATTGTTCAATATATTTAACATACAAACTGAGAAAGTAATTTTAATCAAATGTATAAAAGAGAGGTAACATCCCTCTACAAGTACTTTTGAGAAGAAGCATTTTTTCCAATGTGACTACCAAGAATACCTCTACCTGCCTCATGTTTGCTGATAGGGGCACAAGAGTAGACCATGTGTTAATGTGTACTAAACTGGACTGTCCATAGTTGAGATGAGTTCTATAACCAGAGGCAGATCATCCATAAAGCAGGTGTATGTCTATATCACTTTTCCAGTGAATACATTGAAAGGAAATGAAGAGAGGCATAAGGTGGTGGGAGTTGACAACTCTCACCTCCGCTACACAGATTTTGACTACCATTGTCAAACATGTTCCATGAATATTTGGTTTCTGAACAATGCCCTTTTCACATGGAGTAAAGCTAGGGGCACGTGAGGGAAACTTTCAATAAGGCAGAGGCACAGGTGGTAGAATGAAGGCTTTGTAGATGCTGCACTCATCATTCAGTGCTTCCTAAGATTAGAAATCACAAACAAGCTTGGTCATTCTCCAAACCTCACATAGACCAAACATTTGGAGGCCTTTTAAATAAAAATAAAATGGTACTTCAATGGGCTAAAATAATCATGCAGATCTTGGGAACTGAATGGTCGGGTAGATTTAACATTGGTATAGGCGGATTTTTAATACATTTATATAGCTTTTTGTAATCTGTAAATAATGTTAATTGGGTGGAAATCATTACTTGGTTGAATCATGGTTGGACCCTCTGTCTGAGCATCGTTAAAGGGACAGTTTAATGTATCTTACACTCACTATAAAAAGGAATGACAATGTGATGTGAGTACTTTACTATAAAACATGGTCTGATGATTCTTGCTACTGAATGGCTGCTTGAAGCAGCCAATCAGTGTCAAGAAATTGCTTCCATATAAAACCACCCCTGCCTGCAGCAATCCACGAGCCAGCACTGGTGCCGTATAGAGGTAAGTATATCATGTGCATGGCTTCTAGCTGAGTGACCAGTAAACTCTGAGCTCGTTCACGATGTTCGGAATTGCAATATTTAAAGCTTAAAATTCTTCGATAATCCCACAAACAATGAAAAAAAAACACATCTTGCAACTATCCAACTATTACCCTTCATTTTTAAACTGGTATTACACAGGTGGTTACTATATAATAATAGCGTTTTATGCAAAATAAAGCCCCATAACCAGTTATAACAGAGCCCCACAGGACCCTATAAGGATTGTGTTCTGAAGAGATGGCAAATAGACGGAGAAAAATCTATAAAATATTGATTTATAATACATCAGTTTTTATGCCTATAAGAAAGAAGAAAATTTCTATGAAGTAGAGAAAAGACAAAAACGTTAGATATTTATTTACAACCCCCTACAGCATCTTTGTAACAAATTAAGTTTATTACAGGACCAAACACAGATCAACTGAAGAACACTCAGGCATTAATTAAATACATGTTACAGTGCTTGTCGATGCAAATGGTAAACTGGTGCCTTCAACACAACGAAGGGCAAGATAAAAAAAAAAAAAAAAAAAGAGAGAGATGCCCAAATTAAATAATTGATACGTTACTTGCATGAAGATTATCACAGGTGGCTGACAAACATCACAACTTCTTAACTTCCTTAAACCTTATGAAGACAACCGTGTCTTCAATTGAACTATCTCTGTGTGCCGGTTTCTGGCAAACCTAGCAAAAGCCCATTGAGCCACTGGCCTACAGGATATGGCCGGCCACACACTGCATGGACATTAAAATGTAGAGTTCGGTCACACATATCTAGCTGTTGGCCGTCATCAGGCTACCACTGGCCTTCAAGTGCCAGGTCTGCCCCATCATCACCAGTCCAGCCCTGCTCCTGAGTATTAATAACTAAGCAGAATCTGCACATTAAATGCGTTATTGTCTTTAAGGTGAGGAAGAACATACTTTTAAGAAATTAAAAATATTTGCAGCAAACGGGCTGGAAAGGATGCAATCGCTCATTGGAAGACAATAACCTTTGAAGGAAGTATAGGACACATGTTCACGTTTAGCACTTGCTATTTAAAGCACTCCTTGTCTGGTGACCGTTAACTATACTCCTTCTCGACACCTTTTCTATTGATGTGTTTAATTGCAGTTGTCTGATATTTATTACTACAATTACCTAAAAAGTCTAAAAGCAGGAACCATTTTTCTTTTGTAGCTGCCCTTTGGTAACGTAGCTTAAATGCTATTAACTCAAACAAAAAGTTAATAGGTGCATCTTTTGAAAGCTAAAAGGATTCATTCATTAGTAAAAGCATGGTAAATGCATATTAATTTACAAAAAAAAAATAAAAAAATCGCAAATTCACGATAAAAGCTTAGATAGCATGACAGAGTATTAGGTAAACGGGGATATACATCGTTATTTCAGTATGCTTTTCATCTAAAAGTAATTTTGCCACCAATCTTTATGATCTTTAAAAACTTTTTAAAAAAAAAAGTTTTGTGGGGATGTGTATCTCTGCGTTCTACAGCCTTAAAAGTTACAGTAATGTGTAAATAAAATACATTCTTCTTGAAATGTCTTACAAAGTCACATACAAAGTCTGGGTAAAGCCATGCCTCCTTGGCACACATCCAACCAAAACTCCTAAAACTAAGGTGTCCCTCATTGGTCATTTGTAGTTTTGGGAGGTAAGAGTTGGGTAAGAGTGTTGCTGATTCCTACTTGGGCAAACAGTGGAATTTCAGTGCAATCTCCAATGAAGGATCATAGGCATACTTAGGAGCTTATTGGGTTTGATCCAGAGTCTCTGGGTGGAGAACTCCTTCTCTGGGCCTCTGAGTCAGTTTTCTCTTTCTTTGATGTTGGCCATGACCATTACCTGTCAACTTCCCCTTCTACTTTAAAGCTGTCTGGGACTAGGCATGCCTCTATGGAGGACCATACTTCCATGCACAGCTACCCCTACTAACACACATGAAGAGGGAAAACCCTAGGTAGCCTGCCCTGCGATGTTGCGAGGTTTGATCATGGGAAATTTGAAATGGATTGCCCCTATTATGCCTTTGGTAGATGTCAGAGAATGTAAATAAAAGAATAATAACCACAGGCGTTACATGTAGAGTTCAGGGCTAGATTCGGTTATGTTTTTTTCCCAATAAGAGACAGCTCATCTTAAAAATGTAGGGAATGTTATACTTCAGCAGAGTAGCGTTCAGTGGCAGATGGGGCACAATCAGCAAACCTAATCACCTAAGCACCTGTCACAAACTCACCAACTTTCTCTTTGTAATTGCTTTTTAGTCCTTTGTCATTCTGTTACTTAAGTAAAATTATAACAAATTTTAAAAAGTCTCAAAAAAACCCCCCTAAATTGATGTCACTATTATCAGGCAGATGAACTCAATCCAAGGCGATAGAATATCTTAATATGAATATACTGTATAACCAAGTTATGGGTTACAACCATCACTACAGAAGAGTATTTAACACACTATAAAACAGCAAGCTAATGATAAATATCGTAATTAACCTCAAACTCCACCCCAAGCAATTAACTGACACCGTTGAATATGAAATGTTGCACATGAACGTGGGATGGATTTAGCTATGGCACATTTATGCACACATCCCCATTAAGACCAATTGACCTAACATTAACATAAGAAGTGGGTAGATGAGCTCCACTTTTGACTGTAGATTAACTGACCCCAACAAAGCTTAATGGCACGGAATGGAAACCAGCCCATGCATGTATAATATATAAAGAGTGCTACACAACAGCAGGAGGATTCTATAGGTTGCTAACATCTTATGGCCCTGGGAAGGCACAAGCGTGAATAACAATGCATGCACGGTCATCTGTGTTCCACAAAATGATGACATCTGGCCTAGAAACGCAAAAATAAATTCAAATACAGAATGCTAGAATGAGAGCAGTCCGTATTGTAAAGGGACACTACAGTCCCTAATTTCCTTTTCTACAGTAGGAAAAACTCCATCTCCTCAGCCCCCTCCTGCATCTATTGACTGTGTCTATAGTAGACCTTATCCGTTCAACTTCACACAGCAACCTCACGGGAAAAACCCTTAGCTTGATGGGGCAGGCGTTCATGGTGCTCTGGTGGGGCTAATTAGAGTGTTTCAGAGCACTGGTGTAATTCCTGTAACTAATACATTTTTTATCACTTTTCTCGACTATGTGGAATAAAATGAGCATCTTACACAATAGCCATATTTCAAGAGTTATTATTTCCTCATATACTAAAGAATGATCTGTCTGGTATATTCACGCTCTGCTGATGTGTTAACGAACGATAAAAATATAAACATATTATGAGTGACACTGTAAATTCTTTAAAATAAGCTAATTACAATTTTACTGCAGTAATATTATTGGAAGACAAGCTAAAATGATGAATTATTGTCTGTTCCTTTTAAACATTATTTTGGTATGTAGTTAAGGGATATAGATATGATTTATGCACCACTTAAAGAAGATCTGTTACTTTTCCCACATTTTAATACCCCAAACAAACCAACCAATTTAATGGTATTTACGGGTTAAATAAGCAATGTAGACATGTCTTAGAAATCTACCATGTGCGTACACCCTATTACCAGCCATTTTAGTAAAATAGCCCCATTAAAACTAAATTTAAAACAATTGTACAAGCTATAGGTTTTTTTAAGCCACTTGGCTAGAAAATGAGACCTCATTTTCCTCCTCCTCACTTGTCTCTACTGCAACCAGGAACCATTTTTGACACTCCCATTGAAGTCAACTGGATGTATGTTAGCAAAACTTTTCAGATACTACTTTTCAACTCCAGGTAAAGCGCCACTTCTCCAGGTAACTACAGGAAACATGGGTCCCTATCCTCTCCATCTGGACAACATCAATGGAACCACCCCTTACATTAAATGGTACCTCGTACTTGCATCCTTCAAGGGGGGGGCTTCGGGGAGCCAGAGACAGAGAGTTCCCAGGTACACAGATGTAATTAACTGATGCTGCTCCCATAAATTTCAAGGAGAGCGCTCCCTTACCTTAATGTTAAAATAATAAAATTAACTTGTAAAGATCATCTTACAACAAATATAAAATAGATAACAATAATATAACTAAAATGTATAAATATGTAAAAAGTAAATAGTTAATATGTTCATTTATTAATACATATGCGAACAATGGTATGTTTACAGTATTAAAGTGTACATAGAGTTCTTTCTTCATTTCATGTGTTCTCTAGAGGCATATATAATAATTACACCGAGACGCCGTTTTAACCTTTGCATACACGTTGCGCTTTCACCTAAACATGCTTGGAACGGTTATTTTATTTCCTGATATTCTAGGTATTCTATCTTCTTTCTAAATAAAAGTGTAGCATTCATAGGAAATCAAATTCTACAGACCAATGAGTCAAATCATGTGTGCGATATCTACACAACGGTATTGTCACAAACCTTTAATGAAAATGCCATTCTCACTTCAAAACCTAAATCAAACACCTTAAACACAGGGATTCTGGTAAAACAAGAATGTTTTATGGTCTTCAGACAGTCAACCAACATTACACATGATGCCTCTAGGTAGCTTGAAAAAGGGACTTTTTGATTAAAACAGCCTTTAAACCACCATAGGTAACAATCACAATTAGGAGCCACAGCTTTGATAAAGGATAAATCATTATGTGTCTTTGAAGGAAAAGTCCTGTGGATGGCTTTACATGAGGATACAATGTGTTATACAATATCATGCTATATTGAGACATTACATTTAGTTTTACTTGCAAAAGGAGATCTTTTTGGTCACTAAAATCCAAATGTAAACAAGAACCGTCATTGAAAAAATAGCTATGATTATACCTAAGATTTGGTAATTTGGTAATGCTTTCAGTTCTGCATGATGATGATGATGATGATGATGATGATGATGTCCACAATACACATGGACAGAAGAGAGCAGAACAAAAGAGAGAGACTTGTTTCTTTGTTGGTACCAATGCCTCTCCTTTCCTGTTAGATCACATCTCTCTTGTACCCCATGTGGCCTTGATACATTGTTAACCCCTTAAGGACAAAGGGCGGTCCCTAAACCCATTGAAAACAATGCATTTTGAGCCCGTACATGTACGGGCTTTGTCATTAAGGGGTTAAATATCACAAGACTGGGTATGTTGCCACATTGTATTCCTTTTCATCAAACCTAAGCCTTTGAAAACTATTTTAAAAGGAAAATGTGGAGAGTGGTCACCAGCTCACTAGCCTGGATCAGCAGCAGAAGGTCTCAGATGTAATTTATTCTTGTATCATATTTTTTTGTAGGCAGCCATTAATGAGAATATTCAATCACTATGATCGAAAATAGCAAATCAAAGAAGCAATGATTAGTTCCTGGTGAAAGATTTAATTTAACTGCTACTTAAAGGAACGCTCCGATCTCCCATGAAGCTTCATCAATGAAGAATGCATATGAAAGTACATTGTGAGTACTTTAATGTAGCGATCAGTGGAAAGTACTCCCCTTGAAATCAACTGATGCATTATATGTGTATGTGCCCATGGCATCTCATTAGCCCACCTGATGTGGTGGGAGATGTGGTCAGTCAAACACATATTCTGCATGGCAAATAGTTGGCAGGTAGGGAAAGGGGAAAATAAATAGGGGGCTCAAAATCCCTCCATGCATTTCAACATTAAAATCTAAAGGTACCATATAGCTGCCATTTGGATTACGGTGCATATGATTCCTAGGATGTCCCTTGAACAGATATGGTAATTCCTATACAGCTATATAACATTGAACAATTATATACAGTAAGAATCCAAACTGGTGCGTTAAATATTTGGATTTAGGTTAAAAATAATGAAACAACTATTTTATAAGAGGAACTATGTAATCTCACATTTTTTATCAATGTTTTGGTAATCTTGTTCTGATCTATGCCTTATCCTAGGGTCTTTTGTACAATCCAAAGCATTCATCACACATAAATGGTGTGAATGTAGCAAAGACCTAAAGACAGATGGTGTGTTGTGATTTAGCACAAAGTAATAGCACAATATTGATTCTTTCCATCAAAGTTCATATCCTGGTGCTATAAGTCATTTTCTAAAATACGGTCAGGCAAAAAAGTACTCATGTTCAATTCAACCGTCCAAGTCAACAATCAAGGCTACAGAGAAGTATATAATCATTTCTCCTTCACCGACCAGGTAGTAACCCCCATATAATTAGTAGAGACCCCAACCAGAATGAATTCTTGTCTGGATCCTATCTCAAACATCCAAGTACAAAAGCACTTGGGAAATAGTGACCATAACATGGTTTCATTAAAGATTAATTCAGAAAAGCAAATTGGTTATTACTCCACCAAAACACTTTTTCACAGGGCCAACTACGACAGGCTTGGATTGTTTTCTGGACAAAACAAAGAAGACAAGGGGAATACCTTTAAGAACACATTGCAAAATTACACACATCAATGTATATACAAATATAAAAGAAGCAAACTAAAGCCAATCTGGTTTACCAATAATGCCAAGAAATAAAGAAAATACAAGAAATTGCCATTTAAAGCGAGGGATCAGCAGCAACATTTACGGAGTACAAAGATGCCAACAAAGCCTGCAAAAAAGGCGACTAAAATGGCTAAACTGGAAAATGAGAAACGGATTGCCAAGGAGAGTAAAACTGATCTAAATATTAAAAAGGGGGGAAAAATGCTAAAGGCAGAGAATGTTGGTCATTTGTTATCTGAAATGGTGAATTTGGTTAGTGAGAAAAGAGAGAAAGCGGAAATTGTAAATATTTTTTTTTTTTTAATTCTGTTTATTCCAAGGAAGAAGCTCTTTAAGGAGCTAAGCCTAACTCTGCCCACACCATCATTTTTGATCTTTAGGGATTAGGCATTGTGACAATCGACTGGCCCAAGACAGATGTAGTACCTATATTAAAAAAGGGATCAAAATCTCAGCTGAGTAAATACAGGCCAGTGAGCTTGACATCTGTAGTGGGAAAATTATTTGAAGGATTTGATAAAGGCTTACATTCAAAAATACATCTAGAATCAGAATATGAATAGTAGACGTTGGCATGGTTTTGTGAAAGACAGGCCATGTCAAACCAACTTAATAGCATTGTATGAAGAAGTCAGTAAAAATATAGATCTAGGTGTGGCATTTGGACTTTGCCAACACAATGTCAAGGTTCCACACAAAGGTTACTGTACAAATTGTCAGAAGTAGGCTTAGGGGCAAATGTATGCACTTGAAATGAAAATTGGCTAAAGGAGAGAATACAAAGAGCTGTTGTTAATGCAAAATTCTCAAACTGGACCAGGCTATTAAGTGGAGTCCCTCAGTCATCTGTCCTGTCTCTTCTTATTTTTTATTTGTTTGTTAATGATCTCCCGTGTTGCATTGAGAGCCATGTCTCTATTGGTGACACAAAATCAGGTAGAATCTGCAGGATGATTTAGACTGGGCAGGCAAGTTCAAATAAGACACATGTAAAATTCAATACAGACACATGTAAGGTTATGCATTATGCGAACAATAATAAGAATGCAAAGGCCAATAAGATGTTGACATGTATAAAACGGGGTATTGATTCACAGGAGAAAGATATCATCTTGCCTCTCTAAAAGTCACCTTGAATATGTGGTGCAATTCTGGGCACCGGTCCTTAAAAAGGACATTATAGAACTAGAAGAAGTATAAAGTACCAAATTAACCAAATTAAGATCTTGGCTATGAAGAAAGACTAGAAAACTTGTATTTATAAACGCTAGAAAAACAGGGGGATATTAGAGGGGATATTATAACATTTCATAGATATGTTCAGGTCCAATATAAAGAGCTCTCCAGTGGCCAGTTCATTAACAGAAATGTACAAAGAACAAGAGGTCCTCCTCTCAGACGAAGATTTAACAGACTACAAATGAAGGGATCCTTTACAGTAAGGACAACAACTGTTTGGAATTCAGAATCAGATACAGTAGATGCCTTCAAAAAGAGCCTGGATATTATTTTTTTAGAAAAGTAGAACATATAGGGCTATAAATGATAGAATAAAAATTATTATTTAGATCTTCCTCATCCAAGTAGAAATCTGCTTCCTGCTTTGGAGTCAAGAAGGATTTGGGGAATTTGTTCCCAAAAGCAGGAAGCGTAGGTAGATGTCAACTATATTTGTGCATGCTTAGAACTTATTACCCAGAAATAGTCTTATTATGTTGAAAAGAACAAAGTATACAGTTAAAAAACAGAACCTATGCTTTGATACATGATCATGCATCGTTTATGTTTACAGGATTTTAGATTTTAAATTTATACATCTACTGCTCTTTTTTAGTTGACCTTTCTGATCTGGAGTCCTTCCATCAATACCCCATCCCAGTTGGCAACTGTAATGAGGCAAATGGGTACTTGGGTTGTCTTCCGAACTCAGTGGGGATTAGAAGGGTCCGTAGCAGAGCACTTTCAAATGTGGTCACCAAGCAAGTACTTTAACTTTGTATATTTAACAACTCCAGAAGAAGCATAATTTAATTAACTTAGAACTAAAAAAAAAACATATTTTCATTTTAATGCGATATACGCTTTTCCTTTTATACTGCTCTTAACCCATTGAGTTGAACATCCTGCTGCATAAGAGGAAGGGGTCTATCACCAGAAACTTGCTCAGACCACTTATCACTGAATGTCAAGGCTAGACAATATGATTCGATCTATTCGACTCTTTCAGATTCCAAAAACTAATCTCATTAAAATTTAATAATTGACTAAATTCCCCAAAAACGATTATAAAGCTGGTTATGAAGAAAAATCAGGAGACAAATTTCACCTAAAACGTTGCCCCGAAAATCAGAAACTTGACTTAGTTCTACTCTCTAGAACATCTTCGATTTATATAATTACTCTTTTTGTGGCATTTTAAACTATCCCAGTTCAGTTCTAGAAACCCTACGATAAAACATTACAGGACAAAGTGGTAACAGAAATAAGTATACGGCAATAATGTACTTCTCAACATCGATAACGTGGTTAGAGGTGGGGTTGGTAGGCAGCTTTACAAAGACATTTTATATTACTTTGTGATCTGATTCCTTTGAAAGAAGAATAATGTATTCTTTTTAATGACTTTAATTTGAAATTCCAAAAGAAATAAATTTATTTTTTTTAGTTACCATGTTTAGTCTCTCCGTTAATGCAAGCAGATAAACAAATTTGTTTTTCTGTTTAACAGTAACTGCATGAATTATATGAAATGGTGTTTTGACTCTAAAGAGCAATATATTTTCATTTCATAAAAATGTTTAATTAGCTTTAGGAAGAAATGACTTTGCTGTATGAAGAGGTTTATCATGGGCACCAGTGAGTAATTTTAAGGAATAATTACATTGTTAGTACGCTTTGAGTAAAGAACCTTAAGTATTCATTAATTGCAGGAAGCAATGGATTTTAATAATAGAAAATGTATTCATTTATTTTGAGAACAATGCAGTTTAATAGCAGAACGAAAAGAAAATGTCTTTCAGAAGGATATATTAAAAAACCCTAAGGCAGTAAGTGGATAATTGTGAAATGTTAATGGCCCAAAAAAGTTAAGTCAGTGAATGCCCCAATGTGTTCCTGTCGTTTTAAAAGAAACAAAGTAGCCAATTGTTCATGTAGCCTTAAATACCTTTGACGTCCTGTAATATAACTAAATATTAATCCTTCTCTGTAGTTACAGTCAGGCAACGGCGAAAGGACGCCTCCATTTTTATGGAACTGGGCTGTCAAAAAGTAGTACAGGCTAAATTATATTAAATTTTTTTAAATAGGCTTATGCATTTATTTTCTCTTTTTTAATATCCACAGCCCACACGGTGAACTAGTTGAACAGCACGGAACGTCTTTACGTTGAGCCTAAAGAGATCTAAGACTACAGTGTAAATGAGATACATCAGCCAAGCTAACCATAGAAAGGACACAAGATTAGAAAAACACTTTATGGGGATAATTTTATAGTCAGTCGTGTTGCTAAATCTTGTCTCATTAACTCTGATCCGTAGAAGAATAGGCGATATTACATCACGGCAGCCAACCTTATTGCTTAGTATCCTTAGTGTCCACATGACCTATAAATGGGTCGGTTGGGGAGATCACCTTTGAAACCGGTCTACTGAGAAGTAGAATACCCTTTTAAGTGCTCTGCCCCCCTGGACCTGCTGCCCTAGACCTAGTTGGCCTAGACCAGATTACGCCACTACATATACAAAGTCTCATTGTGGAATATACCAATATTGACCCAACAAGGAATTGGTCCTTATGGGGAAAAACAATGTATTGTTTGTTTTGGAAATATCAAAACATTCTCATGTGCCTAGGCTACCCAATATGCTAAATAATATACAACGCTGAGATAGTAAAATGGAAACTTCAGAACATGGTGAAAAGCCGGCATATTAGAGCTAGAATATTATCTGCATGTCAGGAATTCTGGTTGGCAATTTCCATAAAAGTCCTCAAACAGTTTTTTCTAAACTTTTTCTGCTTGCCTGATTAGCACTAGCTTTGCTTCTGTAAAATGTTTCGCATCTTGAAAAAGAAAAAAAAATACCACACTGATTATGCGTTTTGCTCCTGATTAGGTAGGAATATAAAAATGTAAGAGGATAAATCAGTAAAAGTATAGTAGTATGGTAACCATAAAGCACATTGGTATTTTGTTTCCTGCTGGAGATATATTTCTGTTTGTGCAAAAAGTGTTAACAGCGTACAAGAAAAAATCCTGAGAGAAAAGTTAGTTACCTGTGTAGGTTCTCATTCCCATGAGTAAGATTGGGAGCTCGGCAATCATTGTTAAATTCTGGTATAAATCCATAATCCTTGTACAGAGCATCAGCACCTCTAGCTATTATAGACACTCCATTCTGCACTCGGCGGTGAAGGTTATCTTTCCAACCGGAGGTCAATACTGTAAAAAGTCCAACTGGCAGATGCTCTGGCATGTAATCTGTGCCACCTAAATTGGTTCCGACCATAAACCATATATAGCCTGGTCCGGTTAGTCCTGCCTCGCGTGCAGCCTTGAAGACCCCATCAGCTTCCTCCCTTGAACAGTAGAGAAGTCTAACTTGAACAGTTATTTCTTTTAATTGTCTTTTAAGTTTGGCACCATTGGGGTCATCTGTGAGATTGAGGGTCAAGACACCTCGGTTCTCCCAACCAATAAAACTGCTGTCCGTTAACAGTTCAATGTAATCCACAAAGTCCTCATATCCAGGAAATAATGTAGTGATGACTGCAAAAGCCGTCCAGTCATATTCTTCTAAGACTTCAAATATAACCTGTAACTGCTGTTCAGTTGAAGCACCCAACTGCAGAAAGGTGGATCCCTTTTCCTGTAGTGAAAAAAATTAAACCTGTCAATGTTTATTTCATAAAATACAGAAAGAGATCTATCTATAATTTATGTTGAGTTAAAAGCCACCAATAAAAAAGAAATGTTAGTATACGCATTAGACAACCCAACACAAATCTGTTTACAAAGAAGAGGCAAGAATATCACTGAATAACAGACTTAACACCATAGCAGGCAATGGAATGGTCCAGTTATGGTGGGTATTACAATTAAGAACATTTGGAAGTCCTTAAGTTTAATACCCATGACACAATCAGTATGGTTATTTTTTTCAATCATGTGACTTGTGATCATGTTAGCCTCTACTATTCCATTGCACAGTCCTATGGACTATGATGACACCAAATAAAACAAAAAATAACACCATTACAAGTTTAAATGCTTTAGATTACCATTTTGAAAAGATGCAGTTATAGATTTTCACATCACTATATAGTTAAGTCATATATTATTGAAACTATGGAACGTTAACGTATAATGAATGGTTTTCTGTGTGCATAAACCCTACGGTCCTCCGCATTGGTTTTAGTAAACATACACAGCACTCGTGCACCTAATGGTGCAATCAATCTCCATTTGGTTTTATGTTAATTTAAAATAAAGTACAATGGGCCCAATTCAATGACCCATCCAAAACCTTAATTGGTTTTAACGGAGGTGAATAACGCATGGTTTGCAATTCAATGACCTCTCTAAAATCAAATTCTCAGGGGTAGAAGCAAGATAACAATTGCTAAATGAAGTTCTACAATGAAAGCTAATGGAAACATCTACACTTAGGCAATTCAGATAGCGCATGTTAAATTGACACATTTTAGTCATATTTTCCAGACAATTAAAAAGCTTAAATTTTACTTTTTTCATTTTGTGCCACAAATTATTATAATTCATTTTTACTTTGACATAGCTATTAATTACACAGATTCCATTACTTTTCACATGACGATAATGTGTTGAACTTACAATGTATAAGTAAAGGTTATATTTAATCTTGTATGAGTTTTAGTTTGCATCAAGAGGATCTGGACCTAAAATTGACAAAAGATCTTTAAAGGAAATTCTCTAAACGTGTGCACAAGGTTGGATGATTAGCATGTGTTGCTTTACCATGTGCCCTGGGAGTTGACTAATAAGTAACAAATTAGAGTTTATGACCCCCTAAAATCTAGAAACTCAGGTCATTGAATTGGGCACAATATGATCAGATGTGCCAAATTATTAAAAGTGGAGGTTTCATGTGTAATATTTCATACTACTCCATTATTATTGTTTGTTTTTCATTTTTTTTGTCATGACACAGCATCATATGCATTTTTAAAAGCATTGATTTTCTAGTTCAAATACTTGGAGTGATTCATCAGGACCCCAACTATCCATTCATGGCTTGCCAGCTGTTTGGCTTGTTTAAAATGCATCCGGGCAAACGCATATCTTGCTTACCAGTGGGCATGTCCAGCGGGCTCCATTGGGATCTAATGAGACCCCCTGACTGCTTTTCTGGGCAGTGATTGGGTGGGTGGTGCGCTGCATTATTTTAGGTAAGATAAGTACTTTTTTTGCAGGATGTATGGTATGCATAGAAAGTACTTTAATATTTTAAATATTAAATTATATATTATATTTAAGATTTTTGTTGGTGTGTATGTGTATGTATGTATGGAGCATTAAATGGTCCCTGAAAATATCTCCTGATTTGCATGATGATTCCGTTATACCAGATATAATAATAGATGTTAATTGAAGCTATAAAAAGAACAGTACTAAATTAAAGAAAACTTAACAATTCTATGTAAGCACTATATGCATGTAAGAGTTTGCATATATCGATACAACTAAACTTAATGCATAATGTTGTTTTAAAGCACTTTTACTTCCTGACAAAACAGAATTTCAGATATTTTAGGTCTTATGGAATGTTTTACACATTCAGTTCTAAAAACTATAAAACATTTTTACATTAACAAAAAGTATATTTACAATAATAATTTGCCTTTAAGAAAAGCAGCCTCTGCTTACACACACATTTATAAGTAAATACATTCTGTTCCAACGGACGCCAAGGTCAGCCAAATGCACCAATATGGTTAACAGCAATTAATACGTTGTTGGCCACTAATGATGCCGGGGAACTTCTCGCTGTAGACTCATGAGTTCGACTAAGCAGGAAAACAGTCTCCCAGATGTAAGGGTTTCATAGATCCTTAAAGAACTAGCTGTGCATGAAATTAGATATGCTGATCTTTCCTCGCGCGGTATTGTCTGACTTTTAAATATTCATACAGTAATATCCGTTATCCAAAATTCTACATAGCCTATGGGGATGTAAGCCTGGACATTGGTTTTTAACCCCTTAAGCCCGCACATGTACAGGCTCAAAAAGCATTGTCCTTAAGGGGTTAAAGAAATATTTTTGCCGTTTCTTTTCCTTTCGAGTAAGTATAGAAGACCCTAACTGGCTAACCCTGACACCATTATTCATGATGGCCTTCCCTAGCGATTCTATTGAATGTTAATAACTGGATTAGCTTTGCAGATCCCTCACGCTGACAGAAGGATATGAGACAGAGTGAGTGCGCAAAGTGTGTGTATATAAACTGTCAGAAGAAAACCATTCGCCCCAAGACCGTTTGTAAAATATTAATGGAGGAAAATTGTCTTCTAGTCACAATGAGAGAACGTTAGATAGAAGGGGAGGAGGGCGGTGGGCTGGAAGGGAGATGGTGAACCAGGGATCGAAGTATGTAGAAGAGATGAATAGCAATGCACATAGAATTGCAGATATGTAAATGAAAAAGAAAGGATGATTGAAACCGTGAAATTGTGAAGTAATTTAACACATCAGAGAAAAAAAATAATGCATTCCTAAGAAAAATAAGAATAGAAGACTTATATAAATTGTGCGTTCACAATAAGATGACCAGATTTTTTAAAATGAAATCCAAGGATTTAAGATAGTTTATTGAAATTAAAAACCCAGAAGAGGTACAAGGGACTTTTCTTTGAAAGCACAGACATCTCTTCATCCTAATTTTTAAAATACAGATTTGACTGCATATACACACATATATATATATATATATATATATATATATATATATATAAAAACATGAACAGACACACAAATATCAAACAGAGACCGTAATTAGTTTAATTTGGAGCATATGATGTCTTATTTTATGCCTACTTACATCTAAAATGTACACATTTACCAACGTTTCGTTGAGTGAACATTATTGCTAAAATATTTTGTTACAAATATCTCTGTTATATGGTGGGTTAAGTAAATGCTAAATTCTATTTAGGATTTTTTAAGGGACATGTCTGCTTTAGATAGCATTTTTGTAGACACAATACTAATACTAAGTTGATGCAGGAATTGAGGTAGGTGGATGGACAAAGACAGCATCCATCATGAAGAATTAGATATAACAATTACTAGGTCTTCAATTACTAGGTCGTTAAAGGATCAAGGATAACATATATTCCCAAGAGGAATATACAGCTTCTGTCTTGGAATTTTCATTTAATGCACTTAATGTAATGGAGGATTAGACACATTTAGAGGTCACTGTCAAAGAACATCACCACAAATACTAACAATCTGATCTTTTTGCAGATTTTACCGTATTGGCTCGGATATAGGCCGCACCCGAATATAGGCTGCACCCTAAAAGTTAGGTGCTTTTTTAAAGAAAAAAGTTTCTGCCCCCCCCGAGATATGCTGCCACTCTGTCCCGAAGATGTACCCCCCCGAGATATGCTGCCACTCTATCCCCCCTGAGATATGCTGCCACTCTACCCCCAAGATGTCCCCCCCCCACCAGACTTACCGGTGAAGACTCCACGGGGTCTTGCGGGGGACATCTACACATAGCGCGTATTCAACTTCCAGTGCCGGCACTTCCGCCGTGGGAAGTACCGGCAAGGAAGATTGTTCGAGCAGACGTTCACCGGCAGCGGCGATGCAAGCAGAAACAACCTCCGCTGCCGGCACGTCTGCAAGATGTGCTTTAAAAATCTCCCTTGCCGGGACTCCCCCCGTGGGAAGTGCTGGCAGGGGAGGCTGTCTGAGCGTATCAGAGAGTAGGATGCAGGTCCCCTGCACCGCTGCGGGGGATCTGTATCCTAACCCCGCTGCCTGCCCGGCGCCCGGGACTGCATGTCCCGGGCGTCGGGCGCTAGACCCCGAATATAGGCCGCACCCCCACTTTAAAGACTTAAAGTGGGGGGAAAAAGTGCGGCCTATATTCGAGCCAATACGGTATATTATATATATATATATATATATATATATACACACACATATACATATATATATACATCCTTTTACAAAGTGGTCACTACCCTGTTAGGTGTCTCCCTTCATCTCACAATAAAATGGCTTCCTTTCTGACCATCCCTTCATAGCCCTCTTTCCTCTTCTTTATTAACTCCATATTTTTTCTCCTTACTTGCAGCATGTCTCGCTCTTACCTCCAGTCTTCTCTAATATAATCATATTCATCTTAAGTCCCATCGGAAACAAAATTAGACTACTACAGGTTATATTTATCTTTGATTGGTCAGGCCTTTCGCTCAAACGGCCTTTTTTTTCGTAATGTGGGCCTATTGTAATTTTAGGTGTTGTTTTGGCTTTTGGCCTCCAAGCTAGGATCTTGGACTTCGACGTGATATGCAGGAAGCCTATTTAATAGAGGCAGTCAATAATAAAGAATGCATACACCAATTTGCATGCTGCAAAATATTTACTCCAATATGTATTTTACATGGAAAAACGGCTGGAGCAGTTATTTTACTGTAGGCAGAGGAGACCTAGACCATTTTGGGGCCTTTATCGACCTCAGGGACTACTTTATGGTGTCATCCGTGGGGTGCATATATTTCTTTTTGGCTTTATTATGTATATTTATTTATTTTTAAAAAATATTTTTTTTTGGTACCGACTTTGATCCCCACAGCAAATTATCAGAGTATATCAACAGTGATCAGCCAGCAGGAGGATCAACAAGGATCCCAGCAGAGTCTGGAAACATCCTCTGGAAAATCTTTTGCTTTTCACTGTATTTCCGGCAGCGTCAGAAGCTCCAATATTCGGCGTTATTGAAGTGATTCTGGGTCCTTCTGACAGGGGAGACTACAAATGTCATAAGACAGTCTGATCGAACGTTTACCGGTTGGGAAATGTCCCCACTGGTGAAAAATAAATAGGGGGTACTGCTTTGCCCTAAGGGACATTTAGGCCAATTCTCTTAGGATGTAATATTAGATTCTCACAATAAGAACCTGCTAATAAACAGGTACAATAAATATAGCAGATGCCCCGTTTGTCTATATATACTGTTTGCAATAGAAACAAGATTACATAACCCTCCTCATTCCCTTTTTTCACTCTCTTTAGTATTTTAGAGGCAGTTGGAATAAGATTAACCATGAATTGTTTCTTTCCTGTAAATCATCACAAGCAAATCACTTTGTTAGGACAACCAAGGTCATTTACTGGACATGATGGAGAGCCTGTCATATTACTATTCAGGATAAGGGAGAGAGAATTTTATGTAGATACAGGAGATGCGCATTTGTCTCATACATCTTTCAACAAACTTCTTCAGATCATTCTCTAGGAATTTAAAATTATACACGGGATGTTTAACGATTCCCTCGCACCTCACATCGTTTGACAAGTTCTATTGAGATATTAATTTTTAATATGTGTGGTGCATTTTCGTATCGCCTCCTAGTGAAACAATATCTAGAATAATAGTGTCATATTTCCATATTTGTTAATAGCGGCAGCTACTGCTTTTTATATTTTCTCCAAAGTAAAACAGGGGGTTCTTCGTACCTTGGGTGTCAGGACAATTGCAGAACCTCCATTAATGCCTATGATCGGCATTGATGTTTGCGCAGAGATGAAGTCAAGGATTTGAGCGACAGACTCTGTCCGTGTGTCATCTTCAAAAACAACCCCATGGACACGTAGGCTGGAGAGGACATCGCAGATGTGCACTATAAGGCTCTGAGGATTTGTGTCATTCAGTATTACAGTTATCGGGTTAACTTCCATAGTAAAGTTGCGAAAGGCGGAGGGAGCAAAGCGAGCACTGTCAGGTGGGTATGAGGTGCCGCTGAAAATTATGGCCACGTTGAGGATTTTGGGCCTTTCTTCTCGAAATTCTAAAAAAGGACTGGCGCACGCCAGGGCCATAAAAAATAGCATCCTAGCAGTGGGCACAATGGCAGCGTTCACAACACGTAGGCAACTCATCTCGTAGGGCTGTGGCTTCAACTCTAAAGAAAGAAAAGAAAACGGGACGTTAAAATTACCATTGTTTAGGTTTTTTTCTTGGTTCATATACTTTTAAGCAGCGATAATCCTCACCGAAAATGGAATTCACCCATTTAGCCAACCTGCAAATATATTTTACTTATATAAATAAGCTTAAACACACCTGAATCTGACCACCACTTTTTTCTATTTTTGTCCCCTATAAAGCAAGTTCTTAAAATAAGCTTGGTCGCATGCTATATTATCGGGTGACCACTGGCTTTAAAGTGCCAGGGCTTCCTTGTGATCGCCAGCCGTGCCTGGCTTTCGTCGATGTTAGAAAATATAAATCTGAATACGTTTAATACCGAACCTTAAATAAAAGTACATATATTACCACATAAAGTGCATTTACAGTATGGGGTTTAATCATTAAAGCATACGTTTTGCAGGTGAATTTGCAGAAGATCGCTTACCGAGGTCAAAACTCAGCCTTTTACCTGTAGTTTACATAATTAATACATAATGAATCCACAACACTCCATTGACTGTTTTAAAGGAACAAACCCCTATTTCTGGGAGATGGCAAACTAATATAGTTCAAGTATGCATATAATTCATAGTAATAATAAGAACTATTGAGTTGCTGTTTCAGAAACAATTGAATAATATACGATGTAGCCTGGTTATGGCTCTGTGGCGCAGATGGGCTTCACCGTGGCATCATACGGTTAGGCGCTAACTAATGGCTAGTGAGACAAAAAATAGGCACATAATGGTGTGTCTAGCGATGGCAGGGATGTGCTTTGTGACAATGGCGGCTGAAGTAGATTAAATGCAAGATAAAATATCCATCTTTCCAAGATGGCCACCAACCAAGAGATGACTTTTTTTTAACTTTATGAACCCTACAAGTGGCAGTGGGTAATGCTTTGAAACAACAAACCAGGTGGTATTCAAAGGGTTAAACCTGTTTTGACCTTGTCAAGAGAAGGACATCCAATGAGAAACACATTTTCCCTCACTCATCCATTAAACCTTTCTTATGGAAACTCTCAAAATTGTGCTAAGCACATTATACGAGCATTTCTTTTTAAGACAGCTATTTGCATGAACATGATCTTTAAGTCATGTTTCGCTTCCATTAATGTCTTTACGATAAGCCCAGATGGATTTGTAGAGCAGACGGAATTGCTGAATGTACAGACATTTATAATTATTGGGTACTGATCCACAGAGCGTCGCGGCACATTTCCTAAGAAGTTCTTTTCTCCTGTGAAACAAACACGGCTAATATTGCTTATGTCTTCTTTGTCTTTGATAAATCATTATAAATAAATCACTTAAAAACTATGCATAGATAAGAGACGTTATTGAAAAAGCCCCGGTTTTCTTCATTACGCCAAGCAAATTGTTTGCAATGCAAGCAAAATCCTCCTTTTTGATACACACCAAGAAATGTACTTGACCCTCTTCACTTCATGAGTGGTGGATATACAGACCCAATGGTTAAAAAGTTGCTGCTCCCACCACCATGTGGATTTTAACAATTTTGTAACTCAATGTTTCGTTCATATTACTGTTAAAACTCTTCCAGATAAAATGATTTTAACAATTAATATTTTGATAAAATTCATAATATTAGCCAATAACACCTATCATGTAAAAAAAGGCATTAAACATAGGTTGTTGCCGTAGAACCTGAAAATGCCATTTAAAAAGTTATGGATTTTTTTTATGTGATGAAACCATCAAGTGAAAAACTATAACGAATAACCAGAATCTGCACACTCCAAAAGAACCCAGATGCTTAACTGTGCCAGGAAGGGCCAGCTCCCCAGTAAATCCAGGCTTTAAATAAAGGCTCCAGGCACTCAAGAGTTCCAACGTCAGGCAGATTTATTGAGAAAAAGAACAGCGTTTCGACCTCACAATTAGGTCTTTTTCAAGTTGGTTTTGCATGAAATCCACTGGCTATGCCTTTGGAAAATAATATTGAAAATTGAACATTAAAACAAACATTATAACATAAGGGACTTTCTAGGGTCAACTTATTAACAATAGGTGAGAGATAACATGGAAGTAAAAACTATATACAAGATAGCTTTACACCTATCCCTAGAAACATAGAATTTGACGGTAGATAAGAACCACTTGGCCCATCTAGCCTGGGATTCAAACCCCTGTCAATTATGCCTATCCCATGTCTGTTTAAATTCTCTCACTGTATTAGCCTCCACCACTTTTGCTGTGAGACCATTGATCTACTACCCTCTCAGCAATGTAGAACTTCCATACTTCTTAAGGTCTTAGCCTCTGGCCTTCAAGTTTTAGATCATGACCTCTTGTTCTAACATTGCTCCTCCGTTCAGATACGCTTGCCTCCTGTACTTTGTTAAATTCATTTAAGTATTTAAATGTTTCTATCACATCCCCTCCCCCTTCTTTCCTCCAAGTTATACATATTGAGATCCTTTACTCTTAAGAACCACCTCCATCTTCCTGCTACTAATGCCTCTCACTATATAAAACAACCACCCTTTATTGTATTGCCTGCTTACCTTTAAGCCATCAGACATAATCACTCCTAAGTCCCTCTCTTCTGTTGTCGCTGACAGAACAGGGTTTCTAATGCTATATTCTGCCTTTGGATTTTTACATCCCAAGTGCATTACTTTACATTTATCAACATTAAACTGCAGCTGACATGAAAATTAGTTCTAAAAGAGAACCACTACTATGAACGGAGTTCCATTCATCTCCATTCTCCAATTAATGTTTTCTTGTTCGTACCACCATGTGAGGACTGCACTGAGCCCTCACATCTACCAGTTAGTATTATTATCCATGAGAGGACACAGCCCAAAATGCCAAAACATAAGCCTGGGCTGTCGCAATCTCTAGAAGCCCAGCCATCTATCCTGGCGGTGCTGTGCCATGAAGAGAGGGTAATATATATATATGCCGTTATCTAGTATTGGGCTATAGTAGTATTTCTTTTAATCAATCCACCATGTAGAAATAGTGAAAAGTCTTCTTTCCCCAACGGCTAAAGTGATGTCCTACTGTAGCCATCACATAAAATATAAAAGCTATTGCCAAAACATCCAAAATATACAATTCATAAGTACATGAAACGTTACATATTTATAGATATATGGAAAACTATATCAAGTCAGTGAAATTCAACTAGTAGAAGAAATTATTTAGGATTGAATCAGTTGAAGACACTCCACACACCCTTTTCCCAACCATAGCCACGGATGCCAAAATAGGTAAGGATACGAAATATTTTATGATACCAAAGTCAATCTCATCAGACCAACGGTAAATCCTAATTTATGTAAATTTAAAGCATGCAACTAAAATAGCGGAGGGTTTCTTTCTATTTCTATTAAATTGCAAAATATATGATTTGTGAAAATACAAATATTTTTCAACTCCAAAGAATGACATTACCATTCCTTTAATCTAAAAACATTATATAGGTTTATTAATCAACATGACATACAATCTGGGACAGGCCCTCTTTAAAAACGCACAAGAGTAATCGCAATGAACACAACATTTTACTGATTTAGAAGCAAAACATCATTTTCTAAAAAGCCAAATTTATAGTATCTTGATCTAGCACTTAAATAATTTTAACATCTTCATAAAAATCAGAGAACAAAAACAGAATAAAGTTTATCAATGCAAACTTTCCATTGCATTGAGACGAGAACTTTCTTTGATAAATGACCCCTCTGGGCAGTAACAATGGCCTCGAGGGATGCTGGATTTTGCCCAAGACGTTCTGGGAAATTTTCCAGCCACATGCTGCTGTATGAATACTTAACACAACAGCATTTGCATAAACTGTAAAAAAAAAATCCATTTATGATATTTTCATATAAAATAGAACATCTTCCTTGGTAAAAGATATGAAATCTAATGAGGACTGTGATAGCCATGTAAAAGCCTCCAATTCTATCTTACTTCTTTTATTAAGCCAACCATAGAAACAAGGAGCTTTGTTTCCCTTAGCGCCAATAGCTATGCTTGATATGAACATCTGTTAATTATTTAGTCACTGTGTTGGATCAGCTTAATCCAAATAATACAGCAGTTTAGTGTTCCAGATTGTCTTGCAAAATTTTATTTGTATTACTTTTTATTTAACTGATTCTTTAAATAAACAAATTTTTGAGTGCCAGAGAGGAGCATGCACTAGAGTGCAACCAGGTGCTGGAAGGGTTAAAACACAACTTATCCTTCTTAATTTTTACATTATCAGCAATGCATTTACAACATAACTAGATCCTTTCTGTTCTCCTATTATTGGCTTTCTATCCAGTCCCTTTTGGTGGCCATGCATTGGACATGCCGCCTGCCATATTTGTTTTGGGTGGCTCTATTAACGGGTCATTCAGCTGTTTTGCCAGCCAAACTCCATGTTGCCCTCCCCCCGATGAGATAAGAGATTCTGTTTTGGACAGGTCATTTTTAAATAAGCAACAACTAATTATATTTTTGTAAGCTTTAGGGAAATACAAGTTTGCACTCGGGGTGAAAACTGAGCCAAAGCCCATGAGGGAGGATCTGAAACCCCTGACCTTTCTACACGAGGCACGGTAGCCTACGGCAAACAATGAACCGCAAATGAAGCCAGTGAGTAATCAGCAAGAACCTCAGTTTGAAAAACAAGAAACACGGCACATTACGATGCTGGTCCTTCATTATGTTGGTTTCTTGTGATTAATTTCCTTTTTCCATCACAAACATTTCTAATTAGGGGGCAGAGAGAGCTCACTATCAATTTCCTGCAGCATCGGAGTTCAATCAGGTAATGTTTTTCTATTAGGCTAATCTAACACTGTCGCTGAATGCAAGTGACAATTTTACTATTATGTATTTATATGAATCAATATAGAGTGAGCCATGAGTTTTTAAAGAACATTTTCAATAAATGTGGATCAGATACCACAAAAATGGCATTGGTTACCAAAATGATTGCTCTATACTAACAAAATGTTCTTTGGATGTTAATTAAATATGATCTAGTGTCTTAGAATATCTAGAGCATTAAAAACCTATGTTTATCATGAAAGGCTTCCTAGCAGGGATATAGTCGTGACACATTGTAAAGTCCTATATGATTGGGGTCCCAAATTGGTGGACCAATTCAGAAGAGAAATACCTGGCATGGAAGAGAGACAGAAAACAATCAAACCAAAGATGGGAAACAAGCAAACCAAAATATCTAAATATGGTCATAAATTGAACCTATAACATCCATGTATGTTGCAGAAACATCTTCTCACCCTCAGGTGCCTTCACCAGTAATCTAGTGACGGTGTATGTACAATATATAGGGTACTGTGTTCTACAAGACAACTTTTAATTTGAGTTATTAAGTAATATAATTTGTTGAATTCGTTAACTGAGGTAAACAGATTAAACAAATGGATATGGAAGCCTATTTACCATTATTAGTATATGGAATCTGAATATTTGGGAATAATATTATATTGAAGTACAGCTTCCTTCACATGAGCTTAGTCTTCGTGTTTAATCATCTTCACTTGGGTCTTTTAAATATTTTTGCTTAGTGTCACTCATTGTTAAAGCCAATTCTCAGCTTCTTGGCCCATTTTCCTGCCCTAGTGTTGGATCAGTTTTAAATAACTAAGCTAAAAAAAACAGCAGCATATTTCACATAAGCAAACTGGGAAGTGATACATTGACCCGATCATTGATTTTCTTTGAGAAGCATTGAAAAGACATCTTGTTGATTTTAAGGGCAAGACATCAATCAGCAGGACTGTTAGTAGAACAACAATACACTTTGACCTTTAATATAGGTATATTAGATGTTCAATATTCACACTAATTCTTCGTTGGGCCATCATAAGATTTCCTAGGTAAGTAAGCTAATATATGGTGCTTTCTTCAGCCATTTTCTGGTGGTATATCATATACTTTCTATAAAGATCCAAGTAAAATTGTACACATTTAACTTGGTCTTGGTTCCAAAAGGGACTGTCATGAAGATTTATATTATTTCTATATGTGTCCTGAAAGGCACATCACCTTGTTGGACTTCAAAATGCTCCACACCATTCAGAGCTACATATATTCCTATATAAGCACCTCTAATTATCTATAGACACCAACATATATAAATGTCTATTACAGAAAAAATATTTAGTTTGGTAGGGTCTATATTTGCCGCACTCAATTTTTAAACTTGCTTCTTACGTCGGTGGGAATACAAATCAAAAGGGATATGTACAGTTTTGGGAAGGAGAGGCTGTATTTTCACCCAAATCCATGACATTATATGATAAGAAATAGTCTATTGTACACTTAATAGTCTTTGTCTTCATTAATCAGACCCTACGCATGGCTCATCGAGCCGTGCATAAGTAGAGCGGACTTCATAGGGACACAAGGTCCAAAACAGTAAAGCAGCGGACGCTCACTCACTGATGATAAACCAAGGAGAGCTTGGCATTGGGCTCATGCCAACACCGGCACATCCAGGTATATAAACTACTCATAAATTAATACATTCTATATACATGATTGTCATCTGCCTCAGCAATCTAATACATTAATCATGAACTTGAAAGTCATTAGGGGATATACAAATATAATGAACAAAAAGGCATCATTATCATCTGAAACATTCATCTCCATTATGTATGGTTATTAATCTCATTTTACAGATTTGGTACAGATTTTGTATTATACAAAGTATATGCGTCAAAAAAGAAGTAAATATCTCTTTCCATTGATGCTAGCCTGTTTTCTTTTTTTATTTTTATTTTAGAAGATATTTCCAAGTCATATATTGCACTGTACACCTGCGAACCTTCACTATATACATTTGCCCAGTGGGTCACTGATACCCATATCAGGCTCATCAATGGATCCTAATTCTATTTATCCCAACGCTAAACCAATCCTATTTATCCCAACGCTAAACCAATCCTATTTATCCCAACGCTAAACCAATCCTATTTATCCCAACGCTAAACCAATCCTATTTATCCCAACGCTAAACCAATCCTATTTATCCCAACGCTAAACCAATCCTATGTAAAAGGACGAAAATACTTGGAAGATCTTAGTCAAGAGCAGAGACCCCAAACAACTTTACACTAAAGAAAAAGTATACTTGATAATAAAGTTATACACATACTTGGGAACTCTCTGGGTTTTACCCTGATTCTTGGGGGTTTTGTCCCAATCTCAGGGTGAAGAGGCAGATTCTCAGGGTCTCCTTCTAATTCTATCCTGCTGTGATCATAATACTCCCTATTGGTGCTTTTGCTACCATTATGTTATGGTTGATATCCCTGCTTAAATGCAGGTAACTAAATTAGGTATATTCTAAAATAAATATAGGACCGATATAAGAGTAAGAACATTATAGCGATGTTACAAGCAAGATGAGATTTCCAGTTGGGAAGGATCTTTGTACGTAACTAATGGTGCTTGATTTGGCTATAAAATGTGTAACGTGTATGTATTAGTATAACAAAATCGTTGAAGGTTATGATCTAAAAAACCAGAGATGATTTTAAGATGATTTAGTTGGATTTGATGATTACCGAGATGCTCAAAATGACAGTTTAACTCTTGAAATATCATTCATGGTCACTCTCCATTCCCTTTTACAACTTCATGGATTTGTAGAATGGTGAAGCATGGACATGTCCCAGGCTCTTAAGTAAGCCTAGAACCCTACAATCATACCCCAAGCTATGCATCAGCTCCCAGAGTCAGATTATTTTCCAATTACGCTAATCCTTGGGGGCCCAGGTTCTTAACAGCAATTCATACAAGGGATGATAATTCTGTTTTTAATGCAAACAAAATTCATTAGAAAACATAAACCCGTAAAACCCCACATGAATAAAAGATGGACCAGTAAGCACTAGGCCTTAGAGATTGTTTTTTTTTCCTGTAAATTATGGCGTTGTCTACACAGTAAGGCTGGTAATGACTTCTTTCTAAATTAACCCCTTGAGTATAAATCCTTTGTACATCGTTGGTACATTAAGCATTGACGGATGAGAATATTAATGGGTACACAATCCTGTAGTTGTGTTATTCGGGATATCGTACACTAGATAGGCAAGCGTTGTAAAGAATAACAGCTTGCAAGTTCCATATGGGTTCCTTTTGTCCTACCAACGTTACATTAGAGTCTTTACACATCTACGTTGTAGACCGACAATCAACGTGCGGAGTTATTTTGTTTAAAACCACGCTCTCGGTGAGGTTAAGCAGTAATCCTTTAGTTCTACATTCAGAACGGTGGCACAATTTCAGAAAAGCCTCGGGAGTTGGAAAAGGAACATTTTATCCCGCACGTTGCTTAATATATTTATTGTGTTGAAACGCCTGGTAACATCTGCTGCGGTAATGTTCTGCATATGCTAGACAACAGTATGTGTTTCTTACGTATAACAGGAACATTGAAAGTTGTTTAGTAGATGGGTCCACATTGTGCTGTTAGCTTAGAATAGATGCTACATTACTACAAATGCTAGAGGAAAATGTCTGAGAAGAAATCTGAGCTTCAAAGGATGCAACAGGCAAACCCTACTGTCTACAGATATTGTTATATTTTAATTGTTAATATATTTCAGCTTCGCTACGGTGTCATGAAAGGTTAATAAAAGTGATTTATTAATTTACAATGTTGAAACAGGACCAATCCAAGTAGAAGAACACAGCTTTAACTATTAAATTGCGTATTGTGGCATTACGTCTGGATTCTACTCACACTTACTGTATTCCCTAACATCTAAATGTCACTGTCACGTCTGAAATAAAACCAAAACTAAATGCAAAACACTTGTGCCGATATCTTTTTTTATAATCAAAATATTCTGGGTTTTCTAAGATGTTAGGATTTATATTCTTCAGATCTACCTACACCAAAAGCCTTGGCAGGTTCCTTCTACAGCTTTAGAAACATAGAATTTGATGGTAGATTCAGCCCATCTAGTTTGCCATTTTCCTGACGGAAAGACTCCTTGGTCTCATCTTAAATTCGCCGTATGCTTATCCCATGCTTGATTGCATTCATCCACTATATTAACCTTTACCACCTCTTCTGGGAGGCTGTACCACCCTCTCAGTGAGTAAGCTTTGTAATCACTAAGGCATCACTTATATCAGATAGGTTGAATGGTTCTTATCTCCCGTCAAATTCCTGTGTTAGCCGAATAGGAGGTTTCTGGACTCTAAATGCATTATTGTAAGGCTGTAGGACTTCCTCATGACAAAGTAGTCAACACCTTTTACATACATTGCAACACTTAGACATTAAAGAAGTTTAATGGTGTAACGGTTCAGATAAACGGGAACATGGCAGTTCACCTTTAACTTTGTACACTCTGCTTACTCTGTAGGAGCAATTGGATATGTCCTTGTAGATCATACAATTTAATTTTAGCTCTGGAGGAGCAGAAAATTAACACAAGTTGCCCAAGGTCATATCAAATGTTTTTATTTTTAGATCCTTTGTCCCTGGTGTTATTTCAGACTCTCAAATGAATTCACCATTTTACTGACAATTCTTTAGCAGTTCCATTGATCTATGCATTTCCAATGAAGATCCCCATTCGTTTGTTGATTTGCCAGGCAACACAATGCTCAAGAATGTTGAGTGACTTTTATTGCGTAGCAGAATCATCTGACCGGAATTTCAGGTGGTGGTATCTATCTACCATAAGCAGGCCTGGACTAGCCATCCGGACTGGTCATTTAAGCAAGATCCCAGTGAGCTGCTGGCCAACAATGCTTCATATTCAGCGCTGCAGTATGCAACGTGGGCACAAAAAAAAGTGTGTGGTCTTAAAGTGTCCAGCCCCGAATATAAGTATGTCCAAGGACATAGTTATAGAAACAGTCTAGTCCCCCAAATTGTATTTTTAACTTAATGCATGTTAGAATCCATTTTCCATCGATGCCTATGCTCCTGCACTGGCTGCCTCTACCTAAACCAAGAAGTCTTAGTATTTAAACCTCTTGTACATGCTCAGTAGCACTTGCAGTTAAGCCAATAGGGTCACAGCTCATTGAGAATAACAGCAACCAATGGCAATTATACTAGCAAAATATCAGTGTCCAGAGAGCATGAGAGTGATTGGCTGTCACTACTACCATTGATTTCAATGACAAATCAACCCCATTGACTAGAGCGAGTGTTCACCGCTTTCAGTAGAGGTCATGTCCATCTTTGCACTGGTTCCACATCCACCAAGTTATTTTCAACTTCATCCACTTTGTGCATATACAGTAACCTTTGTGTACGTCCTCATAAAGAGATCAAAACAATAAATTCAGTGGGCCATGGCTCATGCTATGTCGGATGCCCTAAGAAAACTGGGACCACCAGCATGCCTATTTGAATTGGGAAGGAGCATGACCTTCACCTTGGAGTCATTTCTTTAATCCTCTATTATTATCAGGATTCATGGTCCATTATGCATGTAGCTGCTGACAGCATGATGCAGAAATGTTTACCCTGATTGCTATATTTCCATTGTTTGTCAGTACAAAGGTTTTTAACATTATAGAAACAAAGCAAACCTAAAAAGCAAATTCAGACATTGTTCAAAAATACATCGGGTGATGACTATATAAACATAGGACTAGGTCTGCTAGCCATTTTCCCTATAAAAATAACACTTTGTAAAATATTTATATTCACATGTCAATATGATGTAAGTCTGAATAATTACAGCCTTGTGGTAAGGTCTAAATAAGTGCAGAATGGAGTTGTGAATCGCTGTCAGCTCAGTCTAAGTATAAGACACCCCATTGATAATATTTTTATGACAATTCTTTATACCCAAGTTGACTGTTTCTATAATTCCTCTTTTGTTATTTCTTCACAGTTCTGGCAATACCCTGTATTGTCTCCGCTTTTTAGCTCTTTGTGTTACATTAGCATGTTTCTTTGCCATTTGTCTTCGACTTTTTAACAGGAGAGGGACTTGTTAACCTGCTCCTTGTGAGCAATTACTGTGGAAATGGCCCATTAAACCACTTGGTGGCTAGCACCTGCAAGGAACAGAGAAATTCAGATTTGCTCTGATACCATTTCCTTCTTGGAAAACTTAAACCAACAGGGTATCAAATGAAGTCAAATTGTCCACTTATATTATTGTTTTTATATTGTCTTACCTTCTGGGAAGACCTCTGCTGAATATTAACTCATATCTCTGCCAAGTAACATACTGCTGTGTCAACATATTGTTGCAATAAAAATAATTATCGATATAGAGACAAACGTGGACACAATCTCCAGACTACTTTTTATTTCCTATTCCCTGTTACAGAAATGTTGTATTACAAATAAATACTTGTACAGCAGTTAATGTAATATTATATTATATTCTTCTTCTTCTGGGAAACTGTAAAGGGTAAATGTCTTTAGTATAAAACTTTCATTATATCTAACTTTTTTTTTTTACACTTAAGTTGACATATGCTCTCGTGTTCAGCAGTTTACTTCTCTCCTGACCTTGTAAAAAATCCAGTTGACTTGACAATGACTAAGGGACGGACACTTTCCGACAACACATTCTAACTTGCATAGGTGCTGATGACATAAAATGTGAAAGTAGACAGCACCCATAAAAAGATGGAGGGACGACAGCTACATAAGTGTAAATATTTCTAGTAATCTTACTAGATTTTCTTAAGAAAACAGCATGGCAAGTATACACATATTGATCCTTTTTTAATTAAATATATTGGTTGTGTAAGAGACCAGTCATTCCCATATGGGCAAATTAGGTAACAAGCTTTAAGTTCGGGGAAATCACCATCTTCCCTCCTGTGTTAGAAAGTTGGTGCGTATGGATCAAGGATCCAGTCCAGGAGAAGAATATGCCCGTGATGATGTTGGGGTCCTCTACCCCAATCATGCCCGGTCAGAGGAGCGCAGGGAGTAGAGAACATGGTATATCAGAAAAAGATAACAGGAATGCGGGGGTTCTACACCTCAGAGACCCATGGAGACCACTCCAACAGCGGCCCCTAGTCGGCCTGCTGGTAACGCTTGGGCAGCGAGAGCCCCCCCGGATGCAAAACGTCGCACGTGGCGAGCGGACTATGGGACTCCCTGCGGGGCAACCCCGTGAGGAGAAGGAACGTGGTCCGCTTGCTTTACGTGGGGAAGGGGACCGTGCTCGTGAGGAAGCGGGTCAGGGTGGACAACAGTCGGACCAAGGAGGGAGACCTCGGCTGAGGAGGCAACTCGGAGCGGTCCCTCAGTAAGTAAAAAGTCCTCCGCCCCTACCAAGACCCCTTCCCGCTCTTGAAAATGGATGGAGAGGCAAACCATTTAGGATCCAATCCGGGGTGAGGCAAGGCTGTCCCCTCAGCCCCCTCCTGTTCATGTTCGCCATAGATCCCTTCATAAGAAGGTTTGAGGCAAGTACGCCAAGAGGAGTGGCCAGACCCCCGAAAAAGCCATTACAGATCATAGCATATGCGGATGACATCTCTGTCATTGTGTCCGACACACAGGAAGCATTGACAGTGGATGAAATGATGAAAAGCTATTGTGCTGCTACCTCCTCCCTTATCAATAGGGACAAGAGCAGAGTTTTCTGGTGCGGGAAGGAGGGGAAGCTATTCCCCCTCCCCAACGGTTTCCCAGTGGCCCATGAGCAAATTAATATCTTGGTGTTAATGTTCGGACCAGGAGACTACTCGTTGGCCAACTGGACCGAACCGCTAGCCATAGCTGGCAGCAAGGTAGATGAGTGTTGCTGGTGGAAATTGACCTACAATTCCCATTAAAACCTATGTGCTGCCCTTGTTCTCTGTCAGGTTCCACCCTACTCAGCCTGGAGTATTCAAAACTTTGTTATGCTCATGTTGTTCTGCAACCACTAGTGGCCACCCTTCTCACTCTGGAGCACCCAGACCTCATGATTGCAAGCAGCTGTGCCTTGTTACCTGGATTGAGCCCGCCTAATAAACCTGCCCTTCAGTCAGGGCCTTTGCATTAATGTGTTTGGACCGCTTTGCTCTGGCCCTGTACCTGACCCTGTATTGTTCCTGCCGTGTGCCCTGCCATTGGGCTTCCTGCCGTGTGCCCCTCCAGAGGGCTTCCTGCCAAGAGACTTATTACCTATACTTGTTTGTCCTGCTCCTACCCAACCTGCTAACCCGGTTCCTGACATTCTCACATGTCAGTAATATCTGTCCTCTGCCATGCAGCTTTCACTCGAGGGTGTTCAGTCTGTTCTTTCGCTTGTTGTGGGGGAACAGACTCAACCTTATCATGCACCATGTGAGACGTACCTAGCAAGGCAACATGGCGGATTGGCCATGGTCAACCCGGTCGTTGTCCTGACCAATAACTTTATGAAAAGGACGTGGCATTTCTCAGTTTTCACGGCAGGCTATACATGAAAGGGAATCTCATGTACCGGGCCATAGTGGACCCACCTGCTCCCCATTCATAACTGAGACATTGTAACACTAAAGCGTCATAAGACACTGTGGAGCGGAAATGACTAATTGGGCCCAATTTGGACATTTCCACCTAGGGCTGTACTCACTTTTGTTGCCAAGGTCAGGGCCGGCCCAAGGCAAAATGCCGCCTGGGGCGAATTTTAAAATGCCGCCCCCCCTCCCGTGTCTACCTTTCCTCTCCTTCCGTCCCTGCCGCCCCCCCCCATTATCTACCCTTCCTCTCCCTCCGTCCCCGTCCCCCCCCTTGTACTTACCTTTCAGCAGTCCTGCGGCGAGTCTCCCTGTTCGGTCTCGGTGCCGGCTTGTAATGCTGAGCGCCGGAAATCTTCCGGCACTCAGCATTACAAGCCGGCACCGAGACCGAACAGGGAGACTCGCCGCAGAGGAGAGAGAGAGGGGCGCCGAGCGGGTACTGACAGCTTGGTAAGCGAAAACCACTCGGCGCCCCTTTCTCTCTTTCGCTTTTTAAAAAAAAAAAAGGGCTTGGGGCGGGAAAGTGCCACCCCTTCAAAAGTGCCGCCTGGAGCGGTTGCCCCACTTGGCTCCATTGTCGGGCCGGCCCTGGCCAAGGTTTAGACATTAATGGCTGTGTGTTGAGTTATTTTGAGGGGACAGCAAATTTACACTGTTATACAGGCTGTACACTCACTACTTTACATTGTAGCAAATGGCATTTCTTCAGTGTTGTCACATGAAAAGATATAATAAAATATTTACAAAAATGTGAGGGGTGTACTCACTTTTGTGCAATACTATATATATATATATATATATATATATATATATATATATATATATATATATATATATATATATATATATATATATATATATATAAATGCCTCTTTCTATACCTGGTTTAATTTTAGCCGTCAGATGGGCACTGAAACAGATCATATAGCATCCCCCCTGCAGGCTATAGAGACTCAGCAGCATACTAGCATCTCTGACTGCGGCGCTTGTCAGAACTGGTCCGCTCCAACGAGCTGCATGTCAGCTGCTGCTCTTCGGATAAGAATTTAAATGAAACTGAAGAGGATTAAAACCAGGAGGGTGAGGAGGGTCACGAGGATGCAGGAAATAAGGGATCTTTTAATAAAAGTCAGTCTCTTTAAAGTGTTTGTAGAGTAAGTGACTTGCTGTTCACAGTGTTTGCGTCCAGAGAGCTCTTCAAAATACCATGGTAACACATTGTTCGGCAATGCACCGTGGGCCATTTTGGCACGGGCTGTGTTAACACAATAGCTTTAGGAGTAGAAAGGTACGAAACGTAATTACAGATTCCCAGTGGATGGACTACAAGCTTTTTTCCCACTTTTTTTTTTTTTTTTTTTTTATTTTTTTTTCTCCTTGAAGCTGGAAGTATGGGGCTTCAATTAACTTCATAGAAAGCTGGATAAAAGAAATTCAGGTTGATAAATGAAAAATAATGGGAGTCGTCAGGACAGCAAAAGGAATAATAGTTTAACTCAAAGGGAGGTATTTTAGCAGTGATGATCTTTGATTAGAGAGTAGGTGAATGAGCGAGGCAGTATACCTGCTGACAGCTGGAGAAGAGGAGAGAAGAAAGAACTATGCAGAAGAAATCTGATAAAAGAAATAAAGAATAATGAAGTAGAGAAAGAAATAAAATGACTTTACGCAGGGATGCATAGTGGTCTAAACTAGAGCCCTGCGCAGAACTGTTTTTTTTAATCCCGCTCACGCTGATTTTGTGACCAATACCGCCCGCTCCCGGAATGTGTGTGTTCCACTCCCACCCGCCACATACGTGTCCGCTCCCGCCACATACGTGTTAAATCCCGCCGGCTCCCGCCACATATGTGTTAAATCCTGCCCGCTCCCGCTCAATCACGCCCACTCCCTTACCTGAACTTCAGATTTCCCGCGCACTCCCGCAAGGCTGCCTTCGTGTTGCTCCTTCACAGCGTCTCTTCTCTTGTTCCGCCCAGGAACACAGCGGAGTTACGGGAAGTGACGTAAAATCACGTGACTCCGCCGTGTTCCTGGGCAGAACAAGAGAAGAGATGCTGCAAGGGAGCAACACGAAGGTAGCCTTGCGGGAGTGCGCAGGACTACCGGGACCCGCGGGTACAGTGCCCGCTCCCGCCCGCAACACCCGAAAGACCGCCCGCATCCCAATGCAAATAAACCCAAAAAAATATTTCTGATAAATTCATAAGAATTAAAGAAAAAAAATAAACGGCGGTTAACAAATAAGTTAAAACATATACACTGCTGTTCAAATGTTTGAGGTCACTAAACTGAAAACTTGGATTAGTGAACTAAATGCGTCATTGGAGCACATGAGTGATGGGAGTGATAAATGGCCTCTGTACGCTTATGAGGATATTCCATTAAAATAGTCATTTACAACACAACACAGTCTGTGCTGGATTTCTGATTAATTTCATGTTATTTTAATGGATAAAATGCTTGTCTTATAGAAGCAAGTACATGTCTAAGTGACACCAAACTTTTGAATGGTAGTGTATATATTCAGAAAAAGATGGGTAGGATAAAGGATAGTACCTTAACAAATGGTTAAAAAAAGCTTTTTTCAATGTTCTGGTGATGTAAATGTGTACGATGAATACATGCTGAGATTTAAACAAATAGTAGGGGACATGAGAGAGGTGAGGCAGATTAGCAGGACTGTTTGAAGTCAAAGGGAGACTGCACTTTTACCCAGCATGTCTCTCAGTGACTGCTAGCAATAACATCTCCTACAGTTGGTTCAATGACATATGGAGTCTATAGTGAAACATGATACCTATCACTAGGCAAACATAAAAAATTTTGGCTTTCAAAACCTCTCTTCTTCAGATGAAAAATCAGAGTTTGCGTGACAAATAGCACACACATCTGTAACCTGTGGACATCACATAAAAATTACTATTAATGCTCTTTGTTATGCCCCCGGTCCCAATAAATGAATCTAGGGACCTTTTTTGCCACTTAATGGATCTCTATACAATCACTTACATGTTATGCCCTCATTAAATATGACAGACAGCCCCGTTGGACATATAAAGCTAAACTTTGAGCAGTTAGCTTATCTCCGCATGACATGGGTGGACAACCTGCTATACTCCTTCATCCACAGAGCTCACAGTCTGACCATCTGTTGAAGGAAATGGGCATACCTGGGTAAAGCGCTCGCTCTGAGACTCTGGGTCCCTCCTACTGTTTGAGGCTAGCCCCGCCCTATGTCTGGTTGCCCACATCCCATTAACTGGTAGTCCCATATAAGCACTCCTATCAAAAAGGAAGACCTCCAGACAGGCTATCCTGGGTAGCCCTGCCAGCATATATCATTGGCTTGCCCATGGACATCATTGGCCCATTCGTGACATCATCCACCCTCCACAGTTGTCATTGGCCCCACCCACAGTTGTAATCAGCCCCCTCTCAAAAAAGGAGAGCTGGGTGTTCCTAGGTATGCAGATGATGCATCAGTCTAGTTACCTAGAAAGCTGTTCAAGAGGGTGTCAGTGGGGTTTAGTTCTAGACCCTGTTGCTAAGCGATGAGAAACTGGAAACTTTCAGGGTTTGCCCCGGAGTATCAGAGTTTTTGCCTCAATCTCAGGGCCTCAGGGTAAAGGGACAGATTCTTAGGGTCCTACAGTCTGCAGCTGTCTCCTTCCTATTCTACCCTGCTGTGATCATATACGACTCCCAGTTGGTGCTTTTGCAACCAGTATCTTTGGTAACTCAATGAATTGTATCTTTAAATAATGACAAGTCAATGGTTTTTATGGGGACCTATATTAGAGCCATTTGGTTAGCACATTTGGCGAATCAGTATGTAGAATCATACTCACAACTGGCTATATTGCAGTCTCGGAGTCAGCTCATTTAGAAAGTTCCAAGGTATGGGGATGGGCAGTAACGTGCACAGGTGCTTTTGTGTATTTGAATGTTATGTAGATGTTGCTCACAAACACAGACAAGCAGTGGAACATAACTTCTTTTCTTTACTCCATTAACCACATGCAACACATTAAGATATATACACAAGAGACCTAACACAACAGAACAAGTACACATTTCCATTATGCTGCCATCTACTGGCAAAACAGACTACATAGTACCCCAATACATAACAGGTGCACAAAAATCAATAGGACCGCCTGCCAGGAAACTAAACAAGCAATGGGGACCTGCCATGTAGACTGTGTGCATCCACAATCCTCTCTGCTTGGTTACAGATTCGATTGAAGACGGGACTGTAGGTACATACACACCAGGCAGACATATTTTGGTCTTATGTTGATAAGCGCCAAGATCTTTCGAGTAAAATAGCTGTTCACCTATACATTTGCCAGTAAAGTAGTAGTAGTAGAAAAAAAAAAGGAGAGATTTGGTCACCATTTGTAAGAGGGTCTGGAACACTACTATAAATCTTCTAGCCTTTCTTCATCCAGACGTAATGTCAATCGGACCACTTTAAAATTATTAATTCACTGAATACATTACAATTCTCCTCCCCACCACTTAAGAATCCAGTCTTTTCTAAAAAGTCACTTATGTCAAGTTTTGCTAAAAATACATTGTCGGAATAACAATTTGTGAAAAATGACTATTCATAGCATTTGATGCATTAGCTAATAGGCTACTTTTCTATGTGTTCCTCATTTAAACTGAAGCTACACCTCTGATGAAAAAAAATCAATAAATAATGTATTTATTTAGCTGGTACCTAGTGGATTAGAGACATCGTGGTGTCGATGCAATCACTATGAAAATCTTATTTCGAGAGCTCAATTATTCTGGTACTCTAAGCTCCGCAAAAGTGGTTTTCTTTTTTCCTTCTCATGTCAACCAATACGGGACAATATTTCACATACAATATTTCTTCAAATCCAAATGCTTACACGTTTTTCCTTCTAAATAGTTTGGCCTTGTAATATCCACTTTCTGCGGTACCTCAGGGAGAGAGCTACAATTTATTATGCGCTGCGATGTGATGAAGGTCTTGTATATCAGAGCTGGGCTAATGTCTCAGCCATATTATTTCTCGTCTCTGCATATGCAATTTAAGTAAGGCAAGCAGCTGCAATGACGGTGACTTAGATAAAATTGTGCAAATTTAGCTGATGGGATCCTGTCACCACTTTTCCCTTTAAATTCATCTCTCTTGGCTTTCCCGGTGCCTTTTGCACTACAACATCTTTACCTTTCTAATATATCTTCTCTGAGATTTCTCTACTAATGGAAAGGTCTGTCACTTAATTTCTGTGAAGCAGCACTCGTATATAAGGTTTTTTGCCTAGTATGTTCCTTGGGAAAAATCGGTCTTTGGAACAAGGGACAGGATTAATATGCCACTTATAAAACTGTTTAAAATGACCATTTCTAACAACAAGCCTAGTTGCTAAATGTCGAACTATTGAATCTAAGAAAAATAGCCCAATTCGGAAATTTCAACTTCACAGACATCTTCCAAGAACTTGTATGTTGCTACACAGACTCACAAGGACTTGAATGAGCTCCAAGTCCATGCAAGTTGTAATGGAGAGCATGGCAATTGGCCTATGTGAATGCTCATCTTGGCTCACTAAAAGTTGCTTACTAACAGAATTATATGAAACATTTTGTCTTCTTCAGGTTTGTTTAGAAATCAACTTGCGATGACTAACATGGCCTGTTTGGTGACTTGGACAAACTCTTAAGCTCTTGACAGCAGCCATGCGTTCGGCGGCGATTTAGAGCAACTTGTGACTCACGCGTTCCCCCATCAGGTTCCATTGGGAGTCTTGTTTTTTTAAGATAAAATAACTCAGATTCACTCAGAAGCAACATGTTTCATCTAAATTTTCAAGTTATACAAGTTGTTTCTACTGCCAGCGTTTAATTATCCAATACAAGATATTATAATGCCACCTCAAGGCAGTTTTCAATGTTTGTACTAAACACATACAGCTTGTGTTAGTCTATCATGTTCCATGTTATCTTCTGTTTAATTGTAGAGCTGTAAAGCAGTAGTAAGGTAAGTCATTCTTACACAATTTATACATTACTCAACTTCATTCTAGTGGTGGCCATGCCAGACTTCAAGCATTGTGCCACTACATAACTAATGTCCTCATTTCTATACAAAGAAGGTGTTTTAGACAGACTCACTTCTCCTCTTCTTGATGAGCTGGGTCAAGGAAGGCATTGGGCTCAGGCAATGGGTTCAGGCTCATGCCAACCTGCCCAGTGCTCTTTTCTGTATCGCTTCCAGCTTCCTATATCTTCACAACTGCACACTATAAGACATCAATCTCCACTAAAAATGTCAACATGATCCTATATCATTCTGAAAAACAAGCCTACTTTTACATCTATTTTGTAACATTTTTCATTATTTTACCCTTAAAATATCTCATATTCGGACTGCATTGTGTACCTCAAATGATAACAAAAAAATATATAAATTCATAAAATAGCCACTAATCACCTACTAAAGTAATAAACTTCAAAAGACTCTTATCTACATAGATTAAGACGAGGCACTTTTTTTGGTGATTTCACACCTTTGATGTGTACAGGAAAATGAACTATGTGCAGCTTGGAGAAAAAGGCGAACATCCAGCAGGAGCCGACATACAGATTCCCAGCTGCAAGCTTTGGGCATTTCCTAATCAAAATGAATATAAAATGGAAAAAAAAAAACCAGACTAGAAAAAAATAGTACATTTTTTTTTTCCAAGTAAAAAGATTTTTTTCAGATATGCTTTCCAGTAGATGCGTAATCTCCAGGAGAGTGAGTATGTTTGTTCAGAGAGGGAAATTATATATTTCCCCCATGCTTCAGCTCTCCCTAGGGGTGTACAGTACCTGCAGAGAGACACTACTCAAGCTGAGCAGCTTACATTTTTTATTATATATTATTTGTAAAGCACCAGCGTTTTTATGATGTTATTACAAGGGTACAACGAATACGTGATCCTTAAAGGGGAAAAGGCAACACTTTTTTTAAATTCTTTTACTAAAGTTACTTATTGCTTATGGTTTGTATTGGTCAAGCAATGTGATTTGGGATATATTTGGTTTACAGCTAATGGACTATTTTTACATATGTACGCTGAGATCTATATCAAAGTACAGGCATATAATTTAATTTTCTGTCTTGATGTTATCTACACTTCTCCTTTCGCCTATAGCAATAGCTTAAAGGAAACGTTTGGCCAATAATTCATATAAAATACACAATAAGCAATCACCTTGTATACTGTGCAGTTAAGTGTGGAAGCAGGCAGCATACTTAACACACAAGGTTGGAACATACGCATTAGCACGTCATCTTAACCCACAAGTATGCAAGTCCCAGTCAATGGAAAGTTCAACTTGCCACTTTAACAATGTGAATTATAAATATTATATATCTGGGAAATAGAAATAACCTAATGAAGAGGAATAGTCATCTGGACCCAGTAAACAGGTTGTTGAGATGGCTAGTTCCAGTACTATATATATATATATATATATATGCATGACTTTCCATGGCAGGTCCCCTTGCACTCTCCCTCACCTGCTCCTCTTGGTTTGGAAGGGGATGACTTGGAAGGGGACACAAAAGTATTGGAGAGTAGGCAAGGCCAACGACCATTCCTCCCACTCCAAGATTAAACCCTACCCCAAGTGCCTGGTAACAAAATCTGATTCCTGGAGCTTCCAGAGAGTTCCCGAGAGTCCATTTGAAGTAGATTACTAAAATATTTGGCACTGTAAACATTACATATTGTTATTTATCTACTTTAAATGGACAAATTGCTCTTGGTGAGGAAGGTGAGACCAGGCCATTGTAAAGGCCTTCATCCCCCATGAATTCCCGCTACTTTGATAAACAGCTTACTTATCTTACCTTTAATGCCATACTGTATAATATTAAACTGCCAAACCACACTGTTGACCTTTACTTTTAATTTGCCTACAATATTAAAACATTTTATTATTGCTGACAATTCTAAATCACATTATGAGCCAATTTGGAATTTCATCATAGGTGCCATCTACTTGGTGACTTTTTTGTTCTCCTTTCTTAGCACTTTCTTTTATAAAGGTCAAAGATATTTCAGTCAGTATTGACACAGGATATTTAGTTAAGGTATTTTTAATGACTATATATAAAGGTTACTTAATGCAGTAGTTGTGAGAGGCAGCCACCAACCAGCTTTCCTGTTACCCTATTAAAAATGCCATAAAAATGTAAAATTACAGGGTTTTTTTTATTTTATGAAGGCAAAGTTATTTTTACAATCCCCTAAAAGTATTGAGAACACAGTATGTACTTTAAAAAATCACAGGCTGACAGAGTGGCAATCTTATTCAAACATTTGCCAACGATCATGAGAGAAGATCATTTGGTCGGCACCAGATCTCAGCTGATTGGCTGAGGGATGCACTGATAGCATCAATGTGCGCGTCTGTGGCTGACGACTGAATGGCTAATGAAGATGCATCGTTTTTAGCTGGGAAATGTTATATTCAAAGTTCAACCCTTTAACCCCTTCAGTCCCCTATGGACGTACCGGTACGTCCTGCCCCTCTTGCAGCAGCAGGCACACTTCCCTGCCACTACACGGGAGATCAGGCTCGTTTGACAGCCTAGACTCCCCCTCCTGAAAGCAGAAGCCAGCATTGCCGGCTTTCTGCTACCCGATTGGACGTAACAGCTTCCAGCATGAACGCTTGAAAACGGTTACATTTTTAAATACCTATCACGCGATCCGGCATTCCCTTCCGGGTCGCGTCATTGCTTTTAAAAAAGTGATGTCAGTGTGGCATTAACATGTTCAAGAGCTCCCTAAGAGGACCTCTAACCGTTTAAAAAAAAAAAAAACATACAAAAAAAATAATAATAAAAAAAAAAAAAAATAACTTACATCCCATTGCCCTAACACAACAACACTAAACAGTTTTTTTTTTCCAGGACAAATTAATACATACTGTATTGCACAATACTTATTAGAACTATGGAAAAGGGGGCAAATATTGAATTTAATAAAACTTTTATAGAATTTAACTTAGTATTTTATTCAGAGGATTAAGTGTCATTGCTAAAAACAAGGCCAAAGTATATTCTCCTTGGGTAGCAATTACCCACAGGTCTAAAGTTTTATTATGTGCACATATGAGGTCCCAAAAGCTTTTGTGTATCAATTTCCATGTTGGCCCAATAAAATATATCATTTTCAACTACACACTCTGTGGAACATCAGTTATCAAGTAATGAACATAAACTGCAAAAAGAGAAAAACTAAAATCAGATGTCTTGGTAGCTTTTGTTTTTGGAAATTAGCCTCGTGGCCCCTGTCAAAAATTCAACTTTTGTTAACAAAATTGGTAAGAAAATCAGCAGCTTTTCATTTTGTTGCCCTGTGCATTCATTTAGCTGGTACTTCATATGGAGGCATCCTGGCCAATGTAAAATGGTTAAACTAAGTTGAATAAAGCGGATATTTAATTAGGCACTTTGGAAATCCTCCACTGATTTAAGGCTCTAATTTGCATGTATTTAAATCTATTAGTTTATTATATTTAAATTTAATTGGTTATTCATTTTATTTTTTATGGCAGAAAAACAACGATTAATATATGAAGACATTTCTGCTTTTTATTGTGTCACATGTAGTCTCTCACTTCGGCAAGTCTTCTTTAATTTATATTTATTTTATATTAATCGATATAAATTTATGCCAATCAGAGCGGACTATATCTTGGTGGTTGATGCTCTTGACTGTGCGCTGTCAATAATAGTAAATGACTATGTACAAAGCTTTTGCTACCAGTTCTCTGGCTGAAGCACATCTTACTATATTTCTCCTATAATGATACCCGACCCATCTAACTGTAATAAAATTCACCTACCGCATACCAAGGATGTATGGTAGTGTTCATGCATTAAGACTAATTATGTGGGTTGAACCGGGTGGGCGGAGCTTTGGGGCAGTGGATGTGATACATTTTTTTTTTTATTTGAAATACAAAACCTACAAAGACATATAAAGACAATAACTTACAGTACATTAGCAGCATATGAAATTGCTTATTGCTGGTCATCATTAGGTCTCTATTATAAGTAGAGGTCTATATAATTTCCTTGATTCAGTCTAGCTACAATTTTCCATGCGTGCATATGACAGATATTGACAACATTATAAACAAAAGACAAAGATAGCTTATGGTATCTGTAAAGTCATTTCATGTGTGTATCTCCAAAGTGGGTTAATCTTCTCTCCTCTGATTTATAGGTATTTATAAAGGTAAGTCTTCCCCATATTTCCCAATATTTATGCATAAGCCCATTAGCTCTATAATAACCATATTCCATATTCTTTTGATTAAGAATCTGATTTTTGACATATATCCAGGAAATTATCTTTTTCTGCCTCCAGTTTCTAGCTATAACAACCAGCATCGCTAGGATCACATGATCTATCAAATTTTTTTGTTTTACCGGGATCTTCTCCCAATCTTGGAGTAATAATGCCCTAATTGGTGACTTATCTATCTGTTTCTCTGCTAGACGAGATATGGTACTAAATATCTTGTCCCAACACTCCGTTATTTTGGTACACGACCACCAGATATGTGATACATTTTTAAATAAGTAATTCACATTATTTTGAATTACATTGTTTTCAAATGTTTCCAACCCAAGACCCAAAATGTCACCTTTATGTTCGCAAAGCATAAAAATATAAAATGGACATATATAAGATAAAGATATATGTACATTTTAAAGATATATAAGATATAAGATAAAAAAGAAAGTTATATAATCTTTTTTTATCTATTTCAACCTATTGCTAAAATACTTCCTATTTGATAATGAAATTGGCTATACGTACAAAATCATAATATTATTTGTGCACAAACTGCACATGGACAAAGGCAACAGTGTACGTCACAACTTGCCTTCTGCTTATTCAAATTGGCAACTATGGATTTGACTTTGAAAGCACACAAAAAATATTACAGACCCAATAATGCTAAGTGCTTATCCAAAGGATAAAGCAAGAAGGAAATAGCACCTGAAGTGATTATTCAGAGTTTATGTCCTCATCAGCTCGATCATGTGGTCCCATCATGGACCGTAGGTTACGAGACATACGACTGTCCCCATCTATTTAATGATAGCAAGCACCCACCTTCGCTGGAGTTCCATACAAAAGTAATATTGATCCATCCTGATCAAGGGCAGTGTATAAGACATGGCAATGTGAAACTGTTCTCTGCATAAACTACCATGTCTTTAATCCATTTCCTTTATCAAGATGTAAAGAACGCCTGAGTGCAGAGACGAAGGAGAATTGGATTTTCGTGATCTACCACATAGGAGTCTATGGGAAATGTCAAACGAGTGAATATAATTACAATAAAAGAAAGGTTTAGAACAAATGGAAATAATTTAATTATCAGTGGAAAGGCCATTACACTCCGGTGGGAGGAAAAGGATTACACACAGTGTGGACAGTTTGTAAATGTACTCATTACGTTATGGGTAAAAACATTGTTCAGTAAAAAAAATATGCAAATTAAGTTATTAACATGCCACGAGAAAGTCCCTTTAAATATAGGGGGTGCTTGTAGAATGTGATACTGTCATGTTAGTTCTATGTTAAACACGTAATGCATGCTTTGGTATATGGATAATTTCAATTTTTATTTAAAGATCTTTAAAATGGAACACGGGTCTGTTCTAACAACTAATTTGTATATTATACACATTAATTGGGTTAAGTGAGTCCTTTCTGAATTATTACATATAAAATAAGAACGAGAATAGTAATGATTAGCACTAAAGCTTCAAAAACACAGGAATGAAAAATAAGTATTTTTATTGTTATTTTATTCGGCTGGATATAACAAAATGTCTAAATGGTTAACGCTAACCTGATTGGAGCGGCTTATTGTAGAATTCAAATTTACAGTTTTAAAATGTAATAATGTTTTCCTTTTAAACTATTTTAATAGAAGATCCTAAATGTAAAGATATAAAATTGCACTGTGGAATCTGCAGTTCAATGCTGATAAATGTAAAATAATGCACTTGGGACATACAAACAAACAAGAAACAGGATTTAGGAGTAATTATTCCTGGAGAACTTGGTGGAGAGAAGTGGTTGGGAAGGCAAGAAGGGTGCTTGGTTTGGAAGGCAAGCAGGGTGCTTGGTGGTACAGCTTAACAGATCTCAGATCAGACCTTAGCTAGAGCATTGTGTACAGTACTTGAAGACCCCTTCTCAAGAATGTTATAGAGATTCTGGAGATAGTTCAAAACTACTAAAATGGTGAATGGTTTGGAGGATAAAACTTAGCAAAAGAAAGTTCTAAACGTGTATAGCTTGGAGAAAAGAATTGAGAGGAGATAGAACATTCAAATACATAATGTGATTCAACAGGGCAGTATATTTTAAAAGAGGAGAAATGTTAGGACAGGAGAAGATGCTTGTTACAGGGTCACCGTACCCAAGGCTGGGTACCCCTGTTTGAGGGCTGAGGAATCACCAGTCAGTCCCTCATACGGATAGCACTCAGCTATCCACGGATCATCCAGACCACCATTCGTAGCAAACCAAGAAGAACTCTCTTTATTACAAACACACAGAACTTATATACAATCTCAATGCAATGTGTACCGAACCCAACCCCCAATCCCATCAGCCACATCCCATCACAAATCCCATCAGTATACAGGGGATGTATCAGGTGAGGGGATTACAGAATACAATGGGTTCCCCCACCTGTGTTATCCCCCCTGTAGTGCGGGTGCCGTCTGGGCAGACAGGGCTGTGTTGGCTGATTAAGAGCCCCAGCCAGATTATAGGATCGTCTCTTTGAAGGCTGGGGCTGAATCCACATCAGTCTCTGGGCCGGTTACACAATAAACACAATATAATATATTACCGGGTCACGGTATACGGAACCGGACACAAAAGTGCTCCGTGACCCGGCTAAACTTCATATGACACATGAGCCAGCTAGCCTGGCCCTGTCACAATGCTTATATGCAACATAAGAAAGTTTGACTTCAGGAAGAGGGTTGTAGAAAAAGGACCACCCTTCCAGCAGCGGTGGTAAAGGTTAATACAGGGTAATGGCATTTAGACATGCACAGGATAAGCATACTGCTTTTCATAACATAAGACCAGACCAAGGGTCAAATAAGGGTTGAGGTTTTCATAAAAAAGAGAAAAGGATGGGCTAAATGGATCAAATTGTTCTTATCTGCCATTAACCCCTTAAGGACAATGGGCGGTTCCTAAACCCATTGAAAACAATGCATTTTGAGGCCGTACATGTACGGGCTTTGTCATTAAGGGGTTAAATTCTCTACAATCTAGCTACATTTATCTAGATTATGTATCTGTTTCTATTTTTTGAGCAAAACAATGTTACAAAGCCACTGCCATCACACCAATTTAATTTTAGCACTTCTGAAGGACTACGGTTCCTTTTTAACTGTAAAACACTCTTGTTCTGCGATGTCTGACATTACGATGATGTCATTAATATGCATCTCCATTTGCTTTTAGAAAGGATCCCAGGAAGCAATATAGCCAGTAAAAATGGAGTAAGCGGGCACATTCATTAATTCATGTCATACGCAAGTGTAACTACAGCATACTGAAGATTTTCCTTAATTAATTTTCCAGACACACACACACTTTATGCTGCTGGAACATTTGGCTATTCTGTGTGACCTTGAATCGGTTGTCAGTACAGAGCAGAGCGTGGATTGGGAAAAGCTCTCAATGAGATAACAATTTTGCAGAATGTCCAACATTTATATTCTGACATAACTATTTCAATTACCTCTCTGTGTTTCTATGAACTCAAATCTTTTTTTTGGGCCCTCGCTTCTGTTGATAGCACCGTCACCGAGAGTCGGTACTAAATAGAGAGTAATTAGTTACTAATTTGTGTATAATGCTTTACTGTCCAACACATATAAACAGACAGGAAGGGTAAATAGCTAATTGTTAGGTCATGTTTCCAATCTTGTTATATTACATCACTGGGGGAAAAAAAAATACTAAGAGGTATCCGTTCTTTTACCTAAGAACCTTTTGTAGCACCCCCGTATACAACAACTCACCAGATTTATTTAATAATATAAGGAATTAGGTTTAGGACTGATTCACTTATGAAGACAAATGACAGAGAAAATACATTTCAGTGGGAGGACTGTCCCATCCAAATGGGAATATCTGGTCACAATATATATAAATATATACCACACACCACACATGCTGTATACAACCACTTCTCGCCTTTTCTAAGCAGCATGCTCACTCCAGCTCTCCATACTTACTCCTACAGAGTTTACCAAGAACCTTCCAGAAACCATCAAACCTTCCCGCAGTTTGAAATTACTGGAACTGTCTGCCTCAACGTATTTAGTATCACAATGCCATATTAATGACCAATAATATTATTTTGCACATTTTATTTATAATCATTTTTTTCAAATGTTTCTTTTGTAATTTTACACGTCTATGTCATGGCTAAACAATATAATTTTTTGTTTTCTTTGAGGAAGGTGTAGCTCCATGGCGGAGATTAGGACCACACAGTCTCTTACAAATGCTCAGGGGTTTGATAAGGGAAACACGGTACCCCTATACAGAGTTCCTTGCCCATTCATGAAATGAACTGTGTGAGCACTCCTGGGATCTTCAAAGAGTTGGCTACCTGGAGTTCCCTCACTTCTAAGGGAGTTACTCCATGAAGGGGTGGGAAACCCAAAGTATTCCCAGGTATGCGTGGGAGCCACCATTGTGTAAGAGTCATACAACGGAATAGGGTCTACATAAATTTGTTAAATGCTTTCTTAGGGCCAAAATGTATTAAAAAAAAAATTGCACCTTGAGTAGGGACAGCTGTGATCTCGGAACTCTATGTGACTATATGTCTCTCTATGCGGACAGCTGTGATCTTGGAACCCTATGTGACTATATGTCTCTCTATGCGGACAGCTGTGATCTTGGAACATTATGTGACTATATGTCTCTCTACGTGGACAGCTGTGATCTTGGAACCCTATGTGACTATATGTCTCTCTACGTGGACAGCTGTGATCTTGGAACCCTATGTGACTATATGTCTCTCTACGTGGACAGCTGTGATCTTGGAACCCGATGTGACTATATGTCTCTCTACGATTAAAGGAATGCTAAGAGGTATCCCAAACTTGCCCAGTCTATATGTTCACTGGAACCAATATGGCGACATCCATTTTCATGATATTTGGATTATTTCAGATACAGGAATACATAGTCATTCGTTATAAAATCTCACATTTTCTTTACATTGAATTGTTTGCAGAGGCTGACATGCAGTGTTTTAATTTTTTCAGGCACTTCATGTGAAGGAATCGGTTACAATAAATGAACGAGACAAATTTCCTTTTCACAGGCCACTGATAAAAAGAGTCTGCAAACAATAAAACGTCTGCAACAGACAATGATGGGGAAACTGTACACATTTGTTGCAAATATTACAAATAGCTTTTCCAAACAAGCTTAAAGTCAATCCAGGAGCCGAACAAATTAGCACCATTGGCAGAACGCTGAAAAACAAAGCTCATGCAGATGTAGAGAACATTAGATAGGATTGTGTGTGATTTACTTGAGTGTTTATTACAAATAGATTATCATTTTTTCAGCAGAGAGATCTGCTTCAAACATTGGCAAACTTGTAAAAGTCAATAAAACATTTTCTCTCTTATTTTCTTAAGCATTTGAATTTAAATGACTCTAGCAAATGTGCGTGAAACTAAAGTGGGATTAGGTCTATAACTTTAGAAAGGAGAATTATCTTCTCAGTGAAGCAATGGATTAAAACACACAGACGGAGGAGGGCAATTCAGCTCCTGGCAGAATAGACAAACCAGACGCAACTAGGGTGACCACACTGGTCATGTTTTCCTGGACATGCTTAAGTTTTTCATATTGATGACCAGCACAGGTAAGGTGCTGCCCTGCAGTATGTGTGATGTATAGATGGAATGGGACCAATTGGGCACTTTTACTGGGCTGGTCAACAATTTGTAAAAATTACATGTGTCTTGTGAAACATGGCTAATGTGGTCACCCGAGACCCAACATAATATAAAAAAAACTTAGGATCAAACGTCTTCACAAGAGGACTTTCAGCTGACTCTACTGCAGGTCACAGTCCTGCTCTGTTGTTGAGCTAAGCCAGGCGTTGGGCTGTGGTGAAGAGCAGCTCATGGAGCTATGTACGCTGGTGTCTAATTTATCAAAATGACAAGTTGAGGGCACATATCGAGCAAAAAAGCCTCTGCAGACCGTCTTCATGTAATCTGTTGTCCAAGACAATTTTGTATAAACTAGGCACTTTGCCCTACTAACCAAGACCAAGAGTAAGTAATTTGCCCATTTTAACATATCAATTTATTATTAGTAGTTTTTATTTACATAGCACCAACAATTTACAATACACACATTCAAAGGGTCTGACAAAACCAGAATTGACTAGATTGAAGTTTACAATCTAGAAGAGAAATGCATTAAAATGTTAACAATGTATCCTGCACCTACAAATTGCACTATAACACACATAATTTCCAAGTATTAGACCCGGAATTATAGGAAAAAGTCCTATAATTGGCATGGGACTATAAACCACTCATTAGTCTCATGAGCTATTATGCATGCTTTTAAATATATGCTTATTTTCAAACAAAATTACAACTGAAAATAGGGGGATATACATGGTGAGTGTATTCTTTGTCCCATTCAATATGACACAATAGAATAACAAAAAAAAAAAAGCGATAAAAATGCTTCTCCAAGATGTCTGAGCATCTTGTTATATGGAGACATGCATAAAGATGAAAAGGCTAGAAATATTCCGTCTTCTTCACCCTCGGCCCTAAAGAGACAGCTCGGATCAACCGCAGCTGTGCAAAATAAATAAATAAAAAGACTGAACAGGACTGATTGAGACAGTAAGCTGTGCCCTACTGATTGCACTTCCAAGAATAGAAACACTTTTACTGATTGCTTGTTACAGAAATTACAACCCACAAAATTAATTACACTCATTTTATATGTATATACACATTATACATTACATGTATATATTTTATATTTTTTTTTTCCATTTTTTTTTTTACAATGCATTCCAAAGTTGTGGTGATCTCTGTAAAATAAAAGATCTTTAAAAGACACAAGTAAGGGAAGCTTGGCATGGCGGCAACGCTTTTGGGTTTCCTATACAATTTTGCATGAATGTATACTTGTTTAAGTATAAGGAAATGGTTTTGACGATATTATACCTTAAAGGCAACCTGCTATCAATGAAGCTAACAATACCATATTCCATAGTATTGATAAAATATATATTGTTGCTAATTATTCACATTGGGCTTCTGTTATTTAATGGGGAATTTTGGTAAATTCTGTGTGTTTCTGTCAACCATTCTTACTTGGGAAAATCAACCTTTCCAAACTTCACGTCATATTGAACTCTGGAAAATTATATTTTCTCCACATAACGATTCTTTCCAAAGATGGTAGAAGAATCAGTGTTTTCATTTTTTTTTTAGGTTGCTACAAATACACTGATTTTGGAACCCGTAACCCTGATAGGTCTCCTACACAATGCTGACAGATAAAGTGGTTCTTTTAATGAGGCCATTTGGTAAGCAGTTGGCATACGAGTACTAAGGAATGATCCATTCCGTGATTCTAATCCCCGCTTGGCTTTTGAGCAGGTCTTCCTACTCCTTTGTCCATGATGTCAGTGCTTTCACCTAGATCCTCCCATTGGTTGTAACCTGATGTTGACCACAGAACGTCCTCACATCTAGACGTCACTCTCTATTAGGCAGTGATGTCCTGGCGGCATCTAAATACCCAAAGTCTCAACCTACCAGTGACTGTGGATGCTTTTATGGTCTATCAAATCATACAGAAGATCGAAGCCACACCACCAAGAATATAGTGCCTTGACCTAACATGGTCTTTGTACACAAAAAACAGGCACTTTTAGTAAAGTGAAATTGATTTAATCTATGTTAATTGGTTACATTACGGTCCCCCTAGAGACTACTTTTTAAGTAGGGCAAAACCTCTCTTCCATCTCTGGCCATACCTAGAGCATGCAGGTTTCATCACCCTGCTAAAACAATTCGTTTTGCATGCAGATCTGTTCTCAAAAGTTATGGTCCCTATTTTCACTGATCACAAAGACTTTGAAATAACCATAAAAAGAGAAGATCTTACAACGTGAGACGGTAATCTATTAAATACCCCAAAAAAACTTGCAAGTGTGAATTTAGATTCTTGACGATACAGTAGAAACTGTTAGTGAAAAAGATCAGATTGTTTTCAGGTACAAATTATCCAAAATTCATTGTGGTTGTACAGCACGTAAAACCGAAGCCTGCTTTGTCACTTATTCTAACCATGGAATAGGTTCAAAGCAGAGTAATATTTTATGCTATCAACTAAACCTTATTGCTAACTGTAAAATGTTAAAGGGGGATCACTACGAGAGACGGGTACTGTAATCATTTCATTACTACCCAATGTATTAGAAACACTCGGAAAACAATTGCAGAATAATTGGATTTTTGCAATTTACATGTATCTTGATCTAAAATTACAACTGCAGCAGATCACATTACTTACAATATTTAAATGTAATTTAATAACCCAATTTGCATAGTATAATTTATTCTAATGAGCTAAACTCCCAGAGGTCTCTTCTTTATCTTGTCATAATCAATATACATATTTCTGCTTGGAGATATATCTGTAAAGGATAGTTGCATACAAGATCCTTGGAATAACTGTCACCATTGCATATTTTAGAATAACTAAATAGATTTTTTTTTAAACTACCTATAAAGGGTGCTTTTCATTTGTCGATCAGCAACAGAATCTGAGACGGCTAGCATTGCCTAATCAATTTCCTGTCCAGAAGTTACATTCTGTCTCCTCGACCACCCTTACAAAGGCTGCCTGAGCTAATCAGCCATTTAACAATACTGTGCAGATAAGCGGGGAGGAAAAATCACAAAGGTTCAGATAGATTAAGGTACCTTGCCCATGGTATATACGCAAGGTATAATATATTACATTTCATTATATAGCGCCAGCAGATTCCGTAGAGCGGTTACAATAAGAGGTAGTGAAAATAAATAATTTAAGATGCCACTGTAACATGTACTGGTATAGGAGGATGAGAGGGTCTGGTCTAGTGAGCTTACAGTCTAGTCAGTGGTTGAGGGGGACAGTAGGAGACAATAAGAGAGGACAGCTTGGATGAGTTGATTGAAGCAAGTATGATATGTAGAGACCGTTGATCTTGCAGGTGGCTTGATTAGGATGCTGGCTGAGAGTTTTAGGATGGAAGGTTGTACACTTCTTGGGAAAAGCTCTGTTTTTAGAGAGCCTTTAAAATTAGCGTACGAGTGAGAAAGAACAGGGTCGCCAATTCCAGAGATGGGGTTCAGCACATGTGAAATCCTGAATACGTAAGTAGGAAAGAGGTAATGGCGGTTGAAGAGAGGCGCAAGTCATGGGAGTAACAAAGAGAGCGATTAGGGGTGCATTTTAAATACTAGGGTAGACATGTACAGTATATATATATATATATATATATATATATATATATATATTCTTGCATTTTTTCATTTATTTAGCATACAGAACTTTAAATTCTAAGATCTGGGGACAAATCTGTTTTAATCAGCAAGTATGACTGGTTTTTTAGTCCAATCACTTTAACCATCTTTAGCCGAGCAATTTCCCGTTTCTTTATTATATCTGTCTAATTTCCCTTAAGATATCTATCACAGCATTGTGATACTGTGTAAATTTGTGAAGCTATGGAAATATTGCATTAATCCTATTGATTTTCTGCAGGGCATCACCAGACCAACAACCCAGTTCCTCTTAAGGACAAGCAAATGATTTGTTATTGAAGACCAATAGTTTCTTTCTCTGTACCCAACTATTATTTCTGTTTTCTCCTTAACTTAAAGCAGATCATACTCATAAATGGGAACTAGCCAGGTCTGGCCCCCAAGACAAGCAGAAACAAGCGGGTCGTCTGGATTAAGGAAGCCTTGGCTAGCCACACATAGGACTGGGGATAGTCTACAAAGGATGGGAAGTGGGTTGACTTGGGCAGATCCAAATGCTGCTCCTTCACCAATAGATTTAAGCACATTGACTGGGAGGCCAAGTAATCACTTCTGATTTCCACAGCATCCAGAAGATAAAGCCTTTATCCCAAGTCAACAGTTCAAAGACACTATAAAACACACCAATCAATAATCTTATTGCTGCATAAATATGACACAACTTCCATGTATTTACATCTGATTTCAAGCCAGTATTTTTTAAAACACTTGTGAAATGCTCAAGAAACAAGGTGTACATTCTTCCTAATTAGGAAACAAGATCAAAGTGCCCTTTTCATTTTAGCCTGACTAAAAATGTATTCGTCACACAAGTAAAAAAGTTAATAACTGAACACTGAACAAAAACAGAATACTAGACTAAGTTAAAAAGTGTTCGTTTTGCTATTTTCTTTCGCCGGTACCTAATTTTGACTTGTAGGGACAGGGAGATCTTTGTATGATACATTTTGTGGCCTTCAACACCACCTGTATCCTGACTCCTTCCCAGCCGTTCCAGACGAAGGATCCGTCAGTGTGACAGAATGACCTGTCATACAGGATCCCAAGGTACTCAGAGATGGCTCCAGCCTGGCTGCCAAACAGGCAGGAACTCCATTGTGTAAAGTAATCCCATTAACAGGATTGCTACCAGGGGGATATTCAGTAGCTAAAGGGGATTAAAGGTTGGGTTGTCTACATGTACCTGTTTATCAATGTTGATTTATGTTAATGAAGTTCTGTGGCTATATCAGTCTATGTTTTACAACAATAAACTGTTCATTCCTGCTGTACTCAATTCAAAGTAGTTGTGTGTCTACTTATTGGGTACACATAGCAGGGTTCCAAGGTGCGCATGCTGACTGGTGCTGGAAGTGATTCCGGGGACAACAGGAGGATACATGTGGGTGATCTCTGGGAGTTACTACAGCTCTCTTGGTGAACCCATTATAGTCACCATACACTTTAGGAAACCTAAACTGTCTGTGGCTAGTCTTACCCCTACACACAACTAGTCCAATCCCTTTCCAAAGCAGATCCCTATAAAAAGGAGAGCTCCAAGTGGCCACCCTGGTAAGTCTCAGATGCTATACCATACTATGCTCTGTCACACATAATGCAACTGGTAATACAGTAGAGAAAAGAAACACAGAATGTGACTGCAGATTTCAGTCATTTGGCCCGTATACTCTGCCTGTTTGGTATCATCTTAGTTTCAGGATATTCAGAGATATCCACCATCCATTTCTAGATGTGAGGAATGGAAACCAAGAAGAAATGATGGCAAGGAACCAGAAGCCTAGAGCCCCTACGTAAGCCATGTTGAAGCTACATCTCCTGTAGTTCAATATTAGTAACCAATTACTTTATAACCAAAGAAACATATCTACGCCTCTCTAAACCCTGATTTTGGAAATGCATCACACTAAATAGAAAATAAATTGTAGCGTCTAACGTGAAAGAAAAAAAAAATAAATACAGAGAGGGAAATTGTTTGTAATCGGAAATTGCAGTGAGTCAGGGCAGACATTATATTTAATTTTTTGTTTTTCAAACTTTTTTTCATTGTTTTGTTTTCAGAAATGAAGAATGTAAAAAAAGAAAGTATACGTGCAAAGGCAAACACATTTACTCTACAAATTGCAAGATGCTTGTAAGATTGATTAAATCCAATCTCAAAATGAGGACAGCATGAATAAATTAAATGTGAAATTAAAAACACTTGTGCTATACAGCGGAATGGAAATATTATCCAGTGACAAACTGTATAAAACTCAGGGCAAGGTACTGGGGAAAAACGAAAGAAGGGCAGAAACATATTCTGCAGTGAAGGACATCACCACTTTTCCTTGGGCAACCTAAGACTAAAGGGCATTGATTGACACCCCAAAATGAGGTGGCCTTGCATCTTCTGGGGGAAACCAGAAAAGAGACAGTCCAAGACTAAAAAGTCCAAGAGGGTTATAGAGTCTCTATGTTGAGTTTCTTCATAACTCATGGTGGTTGTATCCATGTGCAGAATTGTGACCACAGATAATTCCTCAAAATGTAGCAGTACAACACAGAGGAAGAGCAGATGTGGGATTCTCTAGAAGAAGTTTTGGAAGACGTCTGTTTAGAATTTATACAATGTTAGATTAAATGTAAAAAGTAGTAATCCCTTCTGTATGCTTACAAGGCAAATGCAGTAGATTCAAATGGGTGGTGGCACTCACTTTGTTGGATACAACAGACATCATCACCAAGCAAGAACATTACTTAGTCATGTTAATAACTCAACAGAGCACCATCAAGTCCTAGAAAATTGAATATCATTGATCGTTCCAAAGATAAAGGGCATAACGTACCTATTCCTGCTTTATTTTGGCTGCCAGACATTTTAATGTACATAACATGCTATTAAAAAGGGTTAAAATCTTAAAACAGTCGATGGGAAACAAAGCCAGATTTTCTAACAACTTCATCCTACACAACTCTAGATTGCCTGGTCTTCAAGATCATCGATCTTTGTAATAGTCAGTTTATTGGCGCCTTAATTAACTAATTAATTATCTCACTTCGTTTGTACGTGAATATTGTACAGATTGATGCTTAGATCCAAAAAGAGAATGCATGGTATTAGTGTAAAAATTAAGCATTGGCCATCCACGTAACAACTATTGTAACAAATGCTCTTCATACTATATGACCAGAATATTGCCATCTATAAAAAAAAACAAACGGGATAGCATTACTTCCCAAGATATCATGGGATTGCTTATTACATTAGCCAGTGTAGGTACTCTCTTTGGAGTCTCATGGGGTTTTTTAATGGCGTGGAATATTTCTCCCCCTTTTTCCTTAGAGGTGGAACAAGACAAAAACATGAGCACAATCAGAAATAAATCAAAGGTGAGCACAATCAGAAATAAATCAAAGGTCAGCACAGGTCATGGAGCAGATAAAGGTTCCAACACACATCCAGAAAGACGCACATGAAAAACCTTCCTGCCGAAGGGCGAGGTCACCAGCCATTTCTTGTTGAAGCTCTGGCTCATGCTCTTCCTGCAATCCGATTGTCACATTGGCCAGCTCTAATCTGGCATTTCAGATAAGCATGCATATCTTTATATCAATCAGCTCATTCTCAACTTAAACATACTATTTCTTAACATTTAGGTTGGATTTTCCATCAATAATCAAAATGTCAAGGCATTTTTGCTAACAGCGTGGACACGTACCTGATCAGTAAACCGGTATAAACATCCACTGTCCAGTGCTTTCAATCTACGGTTCTGTGGCTGTCGGCGTATCGCCAGCATATCTGGATAACCTATTGCTTCCATTTTCCTTTTGTGATGCTGCATTTTTCTAAATCAATCTCATTTCTCGTGATTGTATAACACATACCTAGAATATCCATTTTCTTTCTAATCTAATCTTATTTTTCCATTTAGAAATTCATGGTCTGTGCAGTTTTTTTTTTTTTTTTTTACTGATGAAATTATGTCCATTTGTGAATTTCATTATTTGGTCTCGGGAGACTGTAAGGCCTAGCGAATTGTTAGGATTCCATTGTGGGGTAATTTTTCTTCTACCTAGAACATTTGCCTGAGTTTTAAATTATTATTATTATTTTTATTTTGACCTTTGTATTTCCATAATGCCCAAAAGTACAGGTTCCATTGGCTATGTGACATATATCATCATGCCAGAATCTTTTCTGCTGAGGGAAATCCTATAGGCAATGTTTTACATTAACCGCCTTTTACTCTCCTACTTACAGGGGTGTGTTTTTTTAATTTTTCAGTTTTTATTTTAGTGATTGGATGACAGATGTTTTGTTTAAGATGTTATACTGCATTTCCCTCAAGCTCACTGCAGGGCTAATCTTGGGTATAGTCTTTTAGACATTAATCATGTCAATCCTCTATATGTCAGAGAGGGCTGACTTCCATTTCTGGACTTATTTCTTACCTTGTAATGTGACACACATTGTTCTCAATTATATAGCATATTTTAGGTCTAGCTATAGATGGACTTGCCCATTGGCTGGTTCTGTTACCTTTTCTAACATGTTGGATTAATACTATGACCAAATAGTTTAAAGAATATGGAAATTGTGAAATATCAAGGTGCAACAGATACGATTTCTAATTCTGCATTTACTATACACATCCAGATCTATTTGCAAGCATGTATTAGTAAATCTGGCAACATCCCAAGGTAGCCGAGGGTGTAGCTTCATCAGGGAGTGGAGTTGGCAGCACATGGATAAGGCTAACATTGATTAGATGATTTTGTGAGTGTCTACTGATAGAACTTGATTTTGGTAACTATCTGGCAGCTGATGAGTGGCAGACATGTGCTGATGACCAATCAGTGAGCATCTCAGACAATCAGCTGACACAGTGATCTTCTCTTAAGTGCTCCTGCCAAAAAAGATTGCTTCTTAAGGCTTGTTGCCCAAGACAACAGCTTGTAATTTATAAAATAGAACTGCCTTCTCAAACTTTTGGAGGCATTAAAAAAACAACTCTGTCTTCTTGTGACGACGCCAACATTATTTTTATTGTTCACTTGTTCTTTAATCAGAGTCCCATCTAAATCACTATGGGAGTAAGTCTGGACCTTCCTGTAAGAGCTATCTATGTGACCTTACTGTCTGCACAGTACTTCTGTCCATGTGTTCCTCTACGGTCTGTATCTTGCAAAACATATCAGGAAATTAACAACGGCCTACAGAGGTTTCAATGTCTCAATAAGCTATATGAAGCTCAATTCTAAATGGCATACTACTCAACATTTCAGGTGTATGGTCATAGACGATAAGGGACAGGGCTAAAGGCAGGATGAGGCGGAACTGCCCACCTACCATAGAAGAAAAGCCAACTTTTGCCTCTGAAGCTCTCATCTTCACTATGTCACAAGGTGGCCACGTAAGAGCTCCAATTTTTATAGTTCCTCGGGCCAGTTAGTGGAGATCAGAGGATTTCTCACAGCCGAACAAACATCTGTCATCATGCTATGAAGTGGAAAGTATTAATTTCCTTGCTGTATAAAACTCATATCCATATTAAGTCCCTAAAAAAAACCTCAGATATGTTAGTATAACTTCAATGGAAAGGGAGTCATTTCAGGTTTTTTGCCCTACCAATAACCTTTCAATTTCGTTGGAAGCTCTTTCCATCCCCTTATAATGTTCTCCTTTTTACTTATTTTATATAACATAACCACTTGATCCAAGAAATATGCTTGCTATATTAAGATAATTGTATGTCTTATTATCTAAAAAATGAAGTATCTCAATTTTGCTTTAGAATCTATGTTCTGTTCATCTTTCATATACATCTAGTATAATATGTATGCTATTTTAGATCTGAGCCGAATGGCAAACATTAGAAATGCTATAGCCATTTTGGGAAATGTATTTTGAGGAAATTGCATTGTCTTTTGAATAATAGATCAAGATATATACAATTCTGTTTCGCTTTCATTTCTGAAATTCGGGAGAAGATTTGAAAGCACAGACGTCAGTTCTAGAGTTTAGTTCTAGAGCTAGAATTCAAACATAATTATTTTCTTTGCTAACCAGAATGAGAATTCATATTCTTATGTATGATATATAAAACTAATTTAATTTTGTTCAGCGCATAAAAAAACTCGACCATAGAATACGTGACCAAGTGGTTTATATGAACATATAATATAACACAAGTTTAGGTATTTGTGTCCTGTCTTAGGTATGATCATTAAACATAAATTTTACTAGAGGATATGTTTTTTCCCCCCTTTTATTTTGGGAGTTTTCAGTCATTTTTGTAATTAAGGCAATTACATAAAAAATAAAGACACAGGTCTACATCCCTACCTTAAGCACATATGTCACAGCATAGCTGTTGCTGCTAAAGCTTTGGGTATATCCGGGGCCAGACCGGTAATGGTGGGGTGGCCGTTGTCATTCAAGTGCTGCCGACGGCTCAACATGCACAGCCACAAACCAGATATAACCAGCTGCTTGCCACATGCTGCAGCACCCGATCTGCCACTGGAGCAACAAATTGGCATGTGTGTGTGGCACTATCGGCCAACCCAATAGTACCAATTAGATAGCAAAGTATTCTGGCTTAGGCCTAAGGAGGCATATCTGTGCAATCTGCCACCACCTCTCTGCTTAGAAGGGAGATCTCTAATCTCCCCACTTGCCCTATTGATTTTATGGATATTTATACCGAGTCTGTACTCCATAGTTTGTATTACATGACTAAGACACAGAAATTCATGCTCTATATACCTGGAGATCAGCAGTGAGGACAGTGGATGCAGCTGATGATCCTGGGTCAGGTATTTGCATACCTGAGAACTTTCATGCTCCGGCTACCCGGGGCATCCCCCTAGCAGGATGCGGCCGGAACTACCCGCTGACGTCAGCGGGTGGTCCCCCTGACGTCATGGACGGTCCTACTGACATCATGGGCGGTCCCACTGACATACGTGGGCGTTCACACCGACGTCATTGGCTGTCCTGCTGATGTCACTAGTCAGACCACACATGGAATACTGTGTACAGTACTGGGCACCAGTGTACAAGAAAGATATAGTGGAGCTGGAGAGGGTTCAAAGACGGGCAACCAGAGTAATAAGGGGAATGGGAGGACTACAGTACCCAGAAAGATTATCAGAATTGGGGTTATTTAGTTTGGAAAAAAGACGGCTTAGGGGGGACTTAATAACTATGTATAAATATATAAGGGGACAGTACAGAGATCACTCCCAGGACCTATTTATACCCAGGACTGTATCTATAACAAGGGGACATCCTCTACGGCTGGAGGAAAGAAGGTTTCTACACCAGCACAGACGGGGGTTCTTTACAGTAAGAGCGGTGAGATTATGGAACTCTCTGCCAGAGGAAGTGGTGATGGTAAACTCAATAAAAGAGTTCAAAAGGAGCCTGGACGTGTTTCTTGAAAGCAATAATATTACAAGTTATGGATATTAGATTAATAGGGACAGAACGTTGATCCAGGGATTTATTCTGATTGCCATATTTGGAGTCGGGAAGGAATTTTCCCCCTGGTATGGGGCAATTGGCATCTGCTTCATAAGGGTTTTTTGCCTTCCTCTGGATCAACACAGTAGGGACACAATATGTATATAGGTTGAACTTGATGGACTTTGGTCTTTTTTCAACCTTATGAACTATGTTACTATGTTACTATGTCAGTGGGCATTCCTGCTGATGTCATGGACACACCCCCATTTAAGGGGGAAATGGACGGGGAGTGGGACATCACTCCTAGGACCCAGAGGATTCGGGCATGGACCTGGAGAACCAGAGAATCAGTTACTGAGGTTATAAGTGGATAGATTTTTCAGCAATACCTACACTATGCTCAAATTCTGTTTGCTTGTCTCATATTACTAAGCAGACGTCCTGCTTAATGTTGAAGACCGTGATTGGAAATGTTACTGTAAACTCAGGAGACCTTATGTAGTTTTATTAATACACTATGCAGCACAATGTGACAACATTCTGTTGTTTGTAAGTGTGAATTCAGGTCGGTCTGACAATCACTCAGCCCAGAAGGCAGACTGCTGCGCTAATAGCATTTCTGAACTTTCACACCATGCAGTTGTTTCCCAGATATTAAAGTGAACTTGTCGCCCAGAATTTACTTTATTTAAGGATTGATGAAATGAACAACTCTGCTAAGCCAAAAAAAGTGTGGAAGAGTGAAATACACATACACAATTTCTACATACAATATACTGTGTATATATTTTATCACACTGCTTTGTGTTAAAAAAATAATAATAATAAATAACCCAGCTGGCCTCTCTGACTAATGAAAGTCTATGGAGGATGGACTTCATTAGCATTGCCATAAAGCATGAGGTCAGTGTGGTGTTTATGCAGGAAAAATCACTGACAATGTCACATGACAGACAACAATGACGGCATCCAGGTCTGCATATAAAGGAGGTTCATTGGAACAAAACTGGATGAAAACAGTTTTTTGTTAATTTTAATCTGCATTACTTTATAAAGCACTATAATGTTATAGAAAATATTTCCCCCGTTCAACAAATGTACTTTATAGAATATGTCGCCGTATTAAAATGCAATGAAATCTTGCTGCATGTTATGACTTCTTGCAGAAGTACCTAATCATGACCCTTGTAACAAACAGCAGAATAACTCTTACATACAAATGAGATTTTCATAGCTATTACTTCTGTATGCAAAGCACTGCATGGCTTTCCCCGTACATACCTATGACTGTTTACCAAAAGAAAATGTTCTTTCCAATGCATATCAGTCTATTCATCATAGATTTGTATTCATGTGACCAAGAAGAATGAGAAAGCGTGCAGCGCAATTCAGCTGGGGTGGGGGTGGGGGGGGGGGTAACATGTTAACTCTCCGCGTGCCAAAATGATATGCAATACATTCCAAAATATAAGATCACTCATCACTTTGGAAATTATAGTTTATCATGAAAATATCTAAATTTTTTCACTCTACCCTGTTGTCCAGCCGAACTCTATCTCTGCCCCGCTTTTCAAGGCACGGGTAAAGCTCGGCAGGAAAGCGGAATTTAGGAGCGCAATCCTGTGGTCTTGACGCTTGAGACGCAGTAGGTCTACCTCCCACGTTCCACCACCCGACATCCAGATTCACTGGGGGTAGCAGTTAGGAGTTGTGAGTTAGTAGCCACACTAGTCAATTCATAAATCTTGGTGGCAGTGCCTCCCCATTAGCTCTCCCCTTTTTGCAGCCACCTATTTAACCTATACGATAGACCTGGCCCTATTATCCACTTGTGCAGCAGAGCAAATGGTAACATGGCATAAGATAATGTCACAGAACATTTTAGATGAAAACTGTTTTGATTTCAAGATCTATGAAGGGAAAGTTAGAATTTGCTTGCCCTTTGGGGTGTTAAGTAGTGATTTATTTCCCTAATGTGGCTATCAATGAGTTAAAGGCAAGTGTTGGAAAACATGACCGCTAACAAAGGCATGAAACATTCTTGCCACAATTAGGAATTCTTCAGTTAAGGTGCCTCTAGGAAGTTAATAAGTCTTTGATCAAACATCTATTTGCAGTGCCGATGCCAGGAAATGTCAGGACAAAGCCAATGATTTCAAAAAGAACTCCTTCAATCAAAGCTTCATAAACTAGAATTTCACACTTCTAACAATAAAAGACTTCTTTAACATATTATATTTACATAAATATAATGTAAACTATAGAAAATTGTAATATTAAGAAAGAGATTTGGAAGATATCAAAATCATTTTGTTAAAAAAATAAATATTAAAATATAACCAAAAGACTTGTTAATTAAAACTTTATATATTTTGTTCATAAATTATTGTTTGACAGTTTTCTCTAACTTTGTCCCAGAAGACACTGGCAAGAATTGAAAAATTTATGTGCTACAAAGTCACTTAACAGAGAATGTGTTAAATTATATTTATAAAAACGATAATGACAAAATTAAGCAACTAAAAAGCACCATTTTGTTGCTTTGTGACTTAAAAGGAAAACTTCCAGTCCTGTTTTCATGATAAATGCTTTAAAAGACTCCAAGTTTGCATGAACTCTTTGGAAGATTAATGCTGATTGGTGCCAGTGTTCATTTGTTAAAGGAGATAGAAATGAGATCACTATCTTATTTAACTCCTCCCCCAGCTGCCTCTACTGAAAGCAGGAAGCATACCGCGGTATGCTTCTTCCACATGCTCGCTCAACAGTCAACAGCATTCTCTATCCCCGCGATCAGAGTTAGAGTAAACACAAGAAGTTTCACATAATCATGAGAAGCTTCCTATGTAGGCGATCGCTGATGGTCCCTGCGGTGCCTCTAGTGAGAGGCAATGGGAGAATCATGGCATTTTTGTCGCAAAATGCGTTTAAACCACCCAAGGGTTTAGATGATGAAAGGTATTAAACATCCCAACTAGAACACTGTAACTGTGACAAATTGTTTCCTGCAAGAACACGTCAAGAAGCCTGTTTATATAAATATATGTACATGTATATGCTGCCATCTCCATCCTTCAACTGTGCAAACTGCTCTTCCTTTACTCACAATGATACTTATTTTGTTAGTGTATGGAATACCCTAATGGTTTTATGCCTTTCTTCCTATTGGCATATTTATTGTCATACCTCCTAACTTTCTCCCCCCGGCATACGCAAAGTAGCGCGTACCTTTAAGCTCCAATCCCGGCATCCCAATTTATCATGATGGCATTCTCCCAGACGCCAGAGAATGCTATCAGGACTGCGGGGTCCTTAATCCTGCTGAGCTCTACCTCTGTCATGAAAAACAGGACAGTTAGGAGGCATGTATTGTGAAAGCTGCTCTAGGCCTGACTTAGGGAAACCCCCAGCTGGCAACACCGCAGCCACTGTCAGGATATGATGTCATATCCTGGCTCTTTGCCTCTTAATGGCGCGCAGCGCCTTTTAATCCATTTTATGGTGGGATGTGCCGACTCCATTCTCCCCAGGTTTTTTGGCATTATGACTGCCGACTCCTTAGTCATCCTAGGTCAGAGGTTCCTCAGTAAATAATTTGCAGGAAAAAATACAATACCTGACAGATTTACAGGACAATGCGTGAGTGAAAGTGTTTTTCTTATTGTTCTATATAATAACACTGGCATATAGAACTGAGATGATAACCATGGTAGAAGCTTTTTTTTCTCTCACATCTCTAAGTCGTATTACTTTGTAAAAACATTAAGGGTGAACCACTGTGGCACCAAGTTACTGTACAGAAAAGCCTGTGCGGTTGTTATGCTTGGAATATGAATTTTTCAAATACAAAAGGTGAAAAGACTACTATTTCAAGACTAATTCAAGATAAAGAGGCAGCATGGTGGCCTGACCTAGGGAATCAGTCACGCATCTCTTCTGAATGATACAGTCAGGGTAATTTCTTGTTACCATGGAACTGTAATAAAATCCTTGTTCCTCTTATCATAATTCAAATAATACAGACTTGGTGTAAAAAGTGATATAATTGCAGATTTCAAGCAGAGACTAGATTTGTATCAGAAAATGTCTGAATCAGTCTGTTAGTAATACAAGACTATGAAGAAAAAAAGAAAAAAAAACAACAAATTTTTTTGTTATTTTTCCACCAAATGAGCTCCACTATTATAGAACGTAGTAGCGACCGCATATAATAAATGTTTGCACGTGGCCTCTGTTTCCTAATTGCTTTATCTTTTATAAACTATATAAGTTACTAGTTTTAAAATACTTGTATAACTCAGGATGGAAAATGACTTTCAATAAAATCAAATGTGTTATGCCGTACATAAATCAGTTTTTTGTTGTTTTTTTTTATATAAACATCACTGCAATTTGTACAGGAACCATTTTGATGTAGCCTTTTCTTTAGCACCGAACTTCTCACATAAAAAGAAGACCCTTGAAATGCTATGGCATACCTCCCAGTGTGCCATTTGGGGAGATCCCACCATTCAGCTGGAGAACATTCTGGCTTTTTGGGTAGGGTGAGCTGGTAACCACACCCACTTCTAGCCACACCCCCAACACAATCCCAACCTAATTTAAATGCTGGGGAGTATGATATGGGTCAGCTTTAGTGGTGGTTATCAGCAGTGTTACACTCAGGGGTAGCCAGCCACATTCTTTGTGAAGGACAATTGACTAAATGCCCCATAAGCAACAATGACTTCCAAAAGTCTGGTCAAGGACATTGATGTTCAAGTATGGACACTTTGCCTACCTCTCGTTATACCAGGATGACGATCTGGTTCCTTTTAGAGACAACTCATCAAGGCTTGAAGATGACGGACATCTAACTCTTTACCTTGGAACCATGTTAGAGATTTATATGCCCTCCTTGCCACGTGTCAATCCTTAGTTTGCATGGGACTGCAGTTATGAAGCAGGTGACCTAAGACTCCACAACAGTGACTAATGGCTGAAAATTGGGTCACCTCGAACCCAGGGGTGCCTCCACCTTGGGCTCATTCCTGCTGGTACCATGTCCTTCAGAAGATCACCTGTTTGATATTATCACCTACACACATTACAATGCTTAGATTCGGACAGACACATTTTGTATATAAACGACCTAACATCTGTTGCTTTCCTTTAGAGCCCAACACTGAAACATAACAATATTTTCTACTCAACTGCTAGTAATACCTTGCTCGCACATTACATTTCTGATGTTGGTTTAAAGTTTATGTTATTTTACCATATTGGACATAAAGGCGTAAATGGAATATGTTTTGTTGATCTCTTATGTGATTGTACATCTGCTATTACACTTGACTGCTTGTTTGGCGCTATCTACCCAAAATGATGTACTTGTTATTACTATAATATACCGTGCATCTGCTATCATTTCTATAAAAACTATTTTAATTAGAGAGTCCTAGCATAGTAGTATACATGTACTGGAACAGGATGGAGGCTAACTAGGGTGTCTGCATAAATCATTAAGACCATCATGTACTGTTGAACAGTGCCGGCTCTATTAGTATATAAGAAAACTAGGCGGCTGCCTAGGGGCTGAGCTGGTAAAGGATCTCCATGGTGTTCCTTCCTATGTTGGCATGCAGGTTTATGTAGGATAGGGCACCCGGAACCATAACAACAGCCCTGCTGTATTTGTGTTATAATGACCAAACTGTGAAGGGTTAAATTAGTTTATATTAATATTCTAACATTGATCTATTCAAGGAGGGAGTTTGAAGGAGAGTTAAATATTTTCACTTACGGGGAATCAGCATGCATTATCAAGGAAAACTACAGTGAGCTTCTCCTGCACGGAGGGCTAACTTGGCCCTGTGCAATGTATAGTTAAATCATTGAGGAGCGGTTTAAGAAATCTATGCATTATTCTGGACCAACACAGACCTTCCTGCAGGAGAAACTCAGTAGGTTTTGTCCTTAATATTGTATAGTTATATAAGGGGGTGGAAATGTTTACTTCCCTGAAAACTCCATATTTAGTGAATAGATCCTTTAGAGTGACCTATGAGTAGCAACAAAACCACCAACACACGTATACTTGTTTGTTTAGTGCTTTGCTATGATTTCTAAATATATTTTTGGGGAATCCTAGAATACCAAAGTGACATTGTTATGGGGAGGGAAGAATAAGGTGTTGCCTTCTGTATTAAAAACATCCAGCGATGGATAATCTTATAATCCTTCTTTTCTCTATCAATTATAAACCCTATCGGTGTAACTGATGTGATGGGTTCTAATTATTTCCACTTATTGTACACTTGTCATCTAGCTTTTCTGTTCAGAGGTATCAGGTGTTTCTTTTGAATGTGTGAAGCATGAAATGATATAGCACTGTGAGCCCTGCCTGTGGATAATGGAGGAGAACCAGACGGTTGGTTGGATTTACAGAAACAAAGGGTGAGACGGGTCCTGCTCAAATGATCTTACGATCTAGAAAATGTAGACAGCCCAAACCTTCACCAATAACAACACTTGGGAACTCTCTGGGAACTCACCCGGAGTCTCCAGATGAAGCCCTGTTTCCCCAAGTCTCTGGGTTGCTTTCCTCTTTCCCCAGATAGGGAAGGGACATTAAGCCATGTCCACCCCTTTTCTACTCCTCACCTACTTAAGACTGACTGGGGCTGGCCTGGCCCCAATGTGCAACTAGCCCATCTATACGTCCGCTAACCCAGAGCGCTCTAGATTGCCTACCCCGGGAAGTTCCCAGGTATGCTAATAACTAAAATGCACATTTAGTGTATGTTAGGGATACCCATATTTTCCTGTGCCCGATTGCCTTCATATTATTTTGTGGAAATACAGACAGCGTGGAATTAGCCAACTGAGGCATTGGCCACTATATTTATATATACGTCAATGCAAAGGGATGTCACCACTGAAGACATCCCTCCATAATCTGTGGAAAAGGTAGAAATTAATTCAAAGTATATTCTGTGTCTTTCTGTTTTATGGGGCAACCTTGGGACTAATGCAAACAGACACAAGGTGAGTATATATATGCTAAAAACCTGTTTGCGTTCGAAAATGTAGTTCTGAGGATATGGAAAGGAAAAGGAAGATTTTTGATTAAAACACTGGGCCAGCCATTTATTGACTGTCTTTAATAGAGTTATGTTTGATTTCTAAATACAAAATTTTAATATAAAGTGTTTCTGATTGAAAGGTCCCATATTTTAGGAATTGCAATTATTCAGTATGATTGGAATATTTGAAGTTATGTTTTCCTAAACTACAAGCAGCCATAATTTTATCAATGAAACCAGGTTCTGATCTCTTTCCTCACTTTCATTCATCTATGTACTTATTTTCACTGCCAATAACAAAAATCAAAATCTTATTAGGCATTCTTTAGCTGTTCAGACAGTAACAGGTTAAAAAAATAGCTATGATGGCAGCTTTCTTGGATGGCTGTTTGTAATTACCCTTCTGTACTAAATGAAATGATATTGTAATCACACTGTAGGACCGTACGGGAGCTTTCCCTAAATATGTTCTTCTTGTTATGTGCGTTAAGTAAATCACATTTATTCTTGACATTTTAATAAGCAGCTAGATTGCTAATGTTTGCATTTTTTTCCCAAACCTCTTCCCACCAAAGGAAGCCTCAAAAACGTTGTGACTCTTAAAATGTCATTTTTAATCAACGTTTTCACTCGTGTAATTGTGTGATTGCGAAAAAATATGTAAATACGTATTTTTTTTTCCTTTCTGCTGATTATGAGTGGATGCTTATTAGTAATAGCAAGGGCATGGAGGAAATTTATTAGTAATTTCAAATATATATGTGGCATAATTGGTAATTGCCCCAAGTAGGGTTTTTTTGCCTTCTTTTGGATCAACCTTAGAACTAGGTATGTGTGAAAGGTTGAACTTGATGGACTGAAGTCTTTTTTCAACCTACTATACTATACTATATATATTAAGATAGAGTAGACTTTATCCATATGGGGTAACTGGGTTCCTGTTCTTAGCAAAACTGTGAAAAAACTTAGCGTTTTCCTTGAATGCCAACGCATCCATCAGACAGCTTGCTTCCCGTGGCTCAAGGAAAACATTGAAATCATCTTTGTTGTAGTAATGAAGAAGCTCTCCAAACTCTTCATTTGCCCTGGGCTCAGCTGCCCCCTGGGGAACGCATCAGGTGGATAGGTAGCTAGATAGATGGATAATAGACTTGTGCACAGCAAGCCAAATAGATTCGGCCAAAATGTTTTAGGTGCGTTCGTTTTCGGACAACAATTTTCATTTTTGGGGGTTCTTTCCAAAAAGGAAGGTCCTTGCCACCTTCTGCACTCACCTTTCACAGTTCAAGAAGTGATCGAGACTCAACTTTGCATTGCCGGACTACCAGCAACAACATCACTGCACCAATGGATACACACATCCAGCAGCATGCCATGGGACTGAATTTCTTTAAAAATTGGAACTTTTGGATAAATTGATCCGTCAGTAAGGAAGGTGATAAAGCAGTAGTAGTAGTAGGGCACCGAGTAGACACTGGCTGATAGACATATCCTGCCCCACGATACAGACACAGAATTTCCCCCAATAATAGAAAAATGAACAATAATTGATTCCCCAGAGCAAGGAAGGACATTGAGCTGCAGCAACAGAGGCAGGACAGGGCAGGCGCTGCCAGACAGAGATCAAATTTCACCGATATTAGACAAATGAAGAATTGATCACCCAGAGTAAGGAAGGAGACTGAGCCACAGAAGCAGAGGCAGGCTCGGGCAGACAGGCACATCCAGCCACTTAGTACAGGACTGAATTTCTCTGATATTAGATATAAACGGCGATAATTGACCACCCCAGAGTAAGGAAGGAGATAGAGAAGCAGCAGTAGTAATGCATGAGGCCTGGATAGGTATTGGCAGATAGGCACATGCACCCCCTTGGTATGGGGCCAAATTTCTCCCAATATCCCCCCAAAATTAAAAGAACTGACAACATCAGAGTAACAAATATCCAAACAGAGATCTTCTGACAATGTTTGCTCATCTTTACTCTTACTTAAGTGCTTTCTGTGCATGGGGGTTCTTGTTACACCTTGAGACGTTCACGAGACATCACAAACATTTAAAGGGACCACTCAGCTATCATGTGCATTAAAGTGCATATAATGGGTGTAATGTCTCTTTAAAATGTCTTTGAAGAAAAATAGAACCATATAAGAATCATGCATTCAATGGAAACTCCCTTTACCACCACTACAATTGCTTTAGCATGACTTGTAACTACTTTCTTTTAATAATGATTTAGTGGTTAAGTTTAAATACCCCAGTTACATGATTCTGGAAACCCCAGTCTGGAGAATATTCAATAAAATCTTATGTCTGCTAGGCACCACAGCTCATTTTCTGCACATTTTAACGGAATAAGCTATAATCCTTATAACTCTGAAACGTATTCAGCAATGCTTAACGCTTATCCAGCATGAAAAGAACTAACTGTTTATGTTGTCTGAAATGAATTCACTGTGAAGCGTTTGGATTGCAAAAGTTTCTGAAAAGTAACTTTAGGGGCATTCTAGCATGGAGAAGGTGTCAAAACTGTCCTCTGGACTGCCAGGATGTGAATATTTCAGGCTAAGTTCAAAAGGAGTGTCTTGCGTATTTAACCCAAAGTTCCAAAGTTAACCAAAGGGGCATCTACAGTTACATTTTGATGGGTTACCTCTCTCGAGGGCTTTCAGCATTTTATATACATGCGTTGTCACCATTTCTACTGTATGTTGTACTGAAATTTAAAAAAAAAAAAAAACACATACATGCCAACAGTCTCAAATTTTTAACTATTACGGCTCTGCATTTGCCCTGCCGAGAGGGGTTGCTTGCAAGCAAAAATACCTTGTGACGCTATGCCACCACAATGCTGCCTCCCCCTGCCCTGATAAGCAAAGTTGGTACACTTGCTAGTTCTTATATAGCCACAGTATAACAATAATGTGTATTAGCACTAATAGAAAATGGTAAAAATATATAAAAACAAAAAGTTAGCAATTTTTTATCAAATTTCATTTTTATCTATGTTTTTCTGGCTCTTCTATGGGCGGTATGAGGTACCAATTCTAAAATAAAAAGCTGATTTATGTTCAGTAACATCCCTGAGTTCACTCATACCTCACATATTTGTTATGCTTTGAAGGAATTTCAAAGTTTTGAAAAAGAAAAAAAGATTGTAGTTTTTCGGTCGGTGACCAATGATTTTTATTTTATCTTTTTACTTGGAGGGGTGCAAGGTCTCTGCGGACTTCTCTACACTTTTTTTCATAGTTTACATGTTTTAACTTTTTATATACCGGTATTTTCACTGCTCATTCAATACAGCATTATAAACCCCAGGGATCTCTATTGTAAAATCACCAGAGTCATATTATAAACATATAATTTTTTATTTTTTTTTAATCTACTTATTTTTCCTTTTATGAAGCAGACGATAATCTGCTTGCCATTCTTTTCACCCTGAGTGCTGGTCGCACAATGATCCGAAAGCGGGTCACACTAGTCCTGTTTTGCTTATCACACAAGATGTAAAATTATGTTTTATGGTCATGCTGGCCACATTTTAAGGTTGTAATAGTACTCCCTAAGACTATCCAGGTATTAATATAAATAATCAAAACTGATCATAAAAAGACTGTAAAAAAATATATTCACCATGTCAGATGAATGCAGCGATCACAAAGTATGCACAATGAATGCCATACAGATCATGCCTCCTCATTAGATAATTGTTTCAAAAACGGTGTTAATAATAATAATAGGGTCTAAAATGTATGACCCATGCTATAAATTCAAGAGTTCTAATTATTATGTTTCGTTTAAATTTTGACACTGGTAGGTGGAACACACAAGAGTTAATGGATGGAAACAATGTGCAACTGCTTATAATTGCATGGTGAAGATGACTGCTATACAAGCACCTAACAGATATAATGTGGTTACCAAAACAGTTTACTTTATTATAACAATATTTAATGACATGTAAGTACATATAGCTTCTTGTTACAGAGATAAAGCAATTTAACTGCATATTTATGTTATGTATATCAACCATAATATGTTTTGATCAGTCGGTTGTTGAATGTTCTCAAGTCAAGTGTGTTTACAGTTTAAAATTAGCAGTATATAGGTTAGAATCCCACATTTTGTCCATTTTATCCCCAGTATTTGTACCTTTGTCAATTCAGAACTCACTCACAGGTGTATTATGTAGCTAAAGTAAAATTACCATCATAATTGGGAATTGGTGCCATAGTCGTTGGCCTTCTATGTCGGCCACGTGTCTTGTACACCACCTTAATCCTTACAAGTGGCAGCTGCATAGGATATATAGCTAGGAGCTAGCCTGGGTTCAAGAGGCCAGCTAGGTATCCTTTACGTAGCGGCACACAACCTACAGTAAATAAGGATCTCCAAGAGCACTCTTCTGTAGTATTGTGTGCCAGCCACGTGGTCAGCCTTCCCTTACCTCCCCCGAGTAAATCCTCCATGGTTAAGTGTACACGCAAGATGTCCCTTATAGACGAACGCCTTGCATTTGTATTAAAAAGTTGAGGAACAGTCTGGGAAGAAATGCGCTGAATTCTTGCTTTGATTTGTTTAATTAATATACAGAACAGTAAACTTTAGGATTTGGGAAAAGTGACAAATCATTAGGTACAGAACGGAATAGTGGACTTCATTTACATGGGAAAAATAACAGGAAAGCACAGCAAATTGACAAAATAATTCTTGATCACGCATTTGTTAATTTTTACATATTTATTTAATAGACGCATTTTAAATAATTAATAGTGCTTCACTTAGACATTAGATACTAATGTATCTATGTCATTATGTAAATTTACTTCGGGAATTCTTCATATGTGGGTTCCTCTCCCACACTCGTCCCTCTAGAATACCCAACGCTTCTCCTCATTTTAACAAAAAAAGATTTCATGTCAGTTCATTACAGAGGGGAAGACAGTTACACAGAATATTCTACGAGGCCTCAGGGACTCTCCTTTGAAGTCCTCAAACTTAGGTGTCATGAAAAGAGTTGAGAAATGCTTCTATATATCAGTAATTAGTCTGCACGTCAGCGTACAATATCACGGCTTTCTCAACCATGTCAGTAATGAATGAGCTCATTAGTAACACTTATCAGAACCACCTCTGTTTAGATAGACCTTTCTCTGTTTTTACCCCTTTCACCTCAGGGGGCGATAACTCAACTGGCTTTAAATTGAGTGGAAATAACTAATGTTATATGGCTTAGATTAAAGGGCAACATTAAAATGCTTCTCCTTTTTGCATTAAACTTATAGAAGTGCCTGAATACAAGAGCGGGGCAAGTTTAAATATGTTGACCATGTCAATAGTAGCTCAAGAAAAGAAGTACAGTACAGGTTTTATATCAATTTCAAGAGGCTTTTAGTTTGCGTTAAAATACCCTCTTGAATTACTTTAATTTAGTTTGTAAAGACACAAGTCCATCAAGTGTGATGTTGATCCAGAAGAAGGTAAAAAGAACAGCACATATCGAGGCAATTTACTACTGTACCTCAAAAAGGGGAAAATTCCTTCTTTACTCCAAATTTCAAAATCCTTCTCACTGGATCAAGAAGCGTTAGCTAATCCTGTCCTTATAGCCAAATATATTGTTTTGGGGGGGGGGGGGCTTTTTGCTGAAAAGTCAAGTCCATACTTTAAGGCATCTATTGCATTTTGTTGCACAACATCTGTGGGTAGTGAATTCCACATCTTTACTGCTCTTACCGTAAAGAACCCTTTTGTTGCTACAGGTTAATTTAATATTAAGAGAAAATGGGTCATCTTTCCCAGATAGAGCTAAAAGTGTTAAAAAAAACCCAGATAAGCGTACTATATATATTCCTACAGAAATTACAGATGGCATATTGTTACCCTAGAGTTACATAACAGATTAAATAGATCGTAATATTAATGATAAAACTGTACTTGCTCAGGTGGCCCTTTGAGGACCCTCCATGCTGCCAATGTATTGTTGAATAACACATCTGCCAGCGCTGCTGACCGGGCTGTTCTGGTGGATAACTGCAGGGCTTTTAGTTTCAATGCTTTTAACCTGGCACTTGTCAAAATCACTTACTTCACAGAAGAAATACAAAAACACAAAACAGGACATTTTCAGCTTTATTTGTTCTTTCTTTCTACCATCTCATTCTGAAATCATTAAGTAAATGCGAACAGCTTAGTCTTGGCTTGGCTTGTCTCACAGATTGCATACTACAGGAACATTATTTTATGGCATAATAGGTGAAGATTTATACCTGTCCTAAAGAGCAATTATTGTCTCTAGAAATATAGATTCTTTGGAAACCAAATAGTTATAATATAAATACATTTTTTTAGAGGCTCAAATGATATTCCCAACAGCCTGTAAAAGTGGGACACGAAAATGTGGACAGTCCCGTGAAAACCAGAATTGTTGGTTACCACCTTAGGTGCATGCCACGGATCCTTGATTTTCTTTACTATGCTTGTAGAGAAACTTTCAAGGGGTCTACTTACTACTCAGATGTTGAGATAAAATGATAACAGCTTCAAAACAGGACTGTTTTGTAGAACAATTTGCAGGAACCCTGTAGCACCTGTGGCTTCAAAAATATTTTTTCACAGTAGAAAAATAGTAAAAATCAATTTGTAAAACCATATCACATCACATGTGGTTGGACTAATTTAAATGAAATAAACCACTAGTGCTCAGAACTAACAGCATGGGATATCAGTAACCTCATTCGAGAACCCCAAAAATGTACGAAATGTAAACATTTTGGAATAACAAACTGTTGAGCACTCAACAGATAGCACAGTAACCTAATGCTAGACAACCAGATCAGAGATTACCGCTCCTCAACATAATCTTGGGTGGCTGCACAAGTATGCTGTTAGAAAGTCTTTACTGCATCACTTACAGTTCCCTCTTAACGCTTAAACCCAACATGTGGTAAGGAAACACAGAGTATATTGTATTTTATGATTGGCTGCATATTAGCCATCTGTATGTGTTCTACCTTAGTCCAATGTACTAGACAAACACCCCAACTCAGACTTATACTGACTTCTGGTAAACATTAGAATGACTCAGTGTTAATCACCTAGCCCAACACACTGAAAACCTATAGAGGAAATAACTAACAGGACTTCATTAGCATTACCATAAAGCATCAGCTCAGTGTGGTGTTTGAACATGGAAAGTCACCCAAAATACCACGACTGACACCAATAGTGGCTTCCTGGTCTGCCGAGAAAGTAAGCTTATTGGAACAGAACGAGATAATAACAGGTTTCTGTCAATTGTAAACTACAATGCTCTATACAGTTCTATATTTTAAGCCTCAAAGAAAAATGTTGATTTCTACATAAAATGGCTATAAACTGTTGCAAGATGACCAAATGGGAGCCACAATGGAGGTGAGTACTGCAAAAGCACAGGTTACCATCTGGAAAGGTCAGTGGATCTCCACATCTAGCCCATGATCCAACTTCTCAAAAATGCAGGAACATGGGGCCTGCCCCATGTAAACTGGGACACTTTGATATGCGACACTAAAAGGATTAAACATAAAAAAATATATAGTTTACCTTTATAGATTCAGGGAACATACAGGGACAATCAGTCAGGGCACACAAAGATATCCCCGATAACGCAAAGGTCCATCTTTACATCCCAAAAATTCTGCCAATGGCCTCTTTAAGACCCTTTGAGAGTAGATCAAACAAAATCTCACAAATTATATTCCAAAATGATTATGTAAATGTAATTTAAATTTGGCTGCATGTATTTGTAGTTTTTAAGAAGTGTGAAGCGTTGATTAAAGATTACGCACTGTAATGTGTTATCAGCTAACATAGAAAGGGAACACTGCTAATAGAGACTAATTTAATGCTAGAATATACATTACACTTGTAGTTTTGAGGAAATTGCTACTAATCAATGCTAAGGACTTGGTGACCCGACAAACATGTACATGAATTTCAAGAGGGAGCTTCGTTTAGAAACCTGTCAGTCTACAGTGAGGAGCGGGAAATCGCACAACCACAGCAAATCATCAGAATTATGGCTGAAATGTGAAAATGTAATCGGAACAGACCGTGAGAAGACGGAAATAAGGCTCCTGTCTGACTTTGACATAAACTTCTAACCTGTGACAGAACACTTTGAAACTAAATCTAAAGTATTCTGGTATGTAATTAAAGTCAGCAGCATATGTTCCTTCATAGGTTTCATTATTTCTGTGAACTGGTCAGACCACCGTTATAGAAGAATCAGGCAGCTAGGAAGCTGGGCAGGTGGGGGAGTGCGGCTTCTGGTATCCCAGGGCACAAGAAACCCCTGCCCTCATCCCATCATATCACCCCAAATGTGCCATTTTGCACGGGTATTCATTTTCAGACAGTGTCCATATTGAGTTCTCCTGTTGTCCAGCTTTTGCAGATGATAGGATCTCCTTTGATCGTCTCACTGAACTGTGAAATTTTGCAGCACAGACCTCAAACGCAGGTCCCACATGGCCTCCTTGTGAAGCAGAATGCTGTGATATGACATCACATCTCAGCATTCTGCTTGAATACATCATAAAGTAATAACATAAGGAAAAGGTCCTTCCTCTAACCATGCCCCTGCTCCACGTTAAGTCATACGCCTGACAAAGATGACGTTTTTAACAAGCAGACATTCTAAGGGAAATACCTCAACTTTACATCAACAATCTAGGTATTACTGCTCCATTATAAAATATTATGCTATTTTTTGAATTCTGTCTTTACAGCTCCCCTGCCTGGAGAGAGAGAAGTGATCTGGAGACCTGGGGAAGCAGAGATTCACCTAGAAACTCCAGGTCAAACTCGGAGAGTTCTGAAGCATGAGGAACGTCAAAGCAGACACGTTATGAGCATCTCAGGTCATGCAACTCACTGGTAACTCAAATGGATTACGTATTGAGGTGTTGGGGAACGATTTATTCTCTTCCTCCCCATCAGCCGCAGATTGCAGGCAGAGCAATGATATTTATCTTTTTATTGAAGGAACGATTTAAGAAATGAAAAGTGATACCACATTTTTAAAAAGTGCATCTAATTCAGCTTCATCCTGAATGTGAAAAACCATGGATGAAACGCAAACAACAGTCATTTTAAATGTTACCTGGGGATTACGGAGCTTCACTTTAGCTAGTATGAAATTTAATTATCTACAAAAACAAACAAGAATGATTTCAAATTCATTAATGCATTCTCTGGCACAGCTGCTGTAAACCGTAGTATCGCTATATAAAGTCATAGCATGGAAAGAATTATTTATTATTTATTTTTAGTAATTTTAAATGTAATGTGTTGCCTCACCGGTCAAGAAAATCCAAAAAGCCAAATTATTTACATATGTGAGTCGACACTGATATTCCTAAAATATTAACCCATTACATGTAAATCATTAGTGGTTAATACCAGTCTGTATTAAACCTAGTACCAGCAGGTAAACATAAGTAAAACGGGGGTCGAGGAAGATGGGGCTAGTCTTCAGCCTCTAGACTGTCCTTGAGAGAGTAGTCTCTCAGTAGGCTGTCGATAAGCCTGCGGCAGTCATGGACTGTGACCTGCTCCCTCCTCAACACCAGGCGGTTCCTGGCAAACCATTGAGCGTCCTTTACACAGCACATGAGATGCCAAGCATCGTCAACGGCGCTCTCTGTTTGTGTTCCTGGAAAGAGTCTGTAAAGTACATAGTGGTAGGACAGGTACTTGCCCTGGATAGAGTCCTTGAGATTCAGCTCCAGGGCTCTGAACAAAGCCTGTGCAAACGGGCACTGCCAGAACAAGTAAAGGGAAGTCTCCTCCAACACAATGCACTGTGGGCATGCATTAATGTTCTTAGGGGGAGGCCTCCCTGAATGGCCATCCTTGCTATGTCTTTATGCCTGTTGGTCTGCCTGCTCGATGCCACATTAGCCCAAACAGTTGGTGCTCCCTTACAAATTTGCCCACGCTCGAGTAGAACCAGGGCATAGTCCAGTTGTAAGCTGTCCCACTTTTTCTTATCCTCTGGCTCTCTAGTTTTAGATGATGACCCCTTGTTCTAACATTTCTCAAACCACCAGGATTTACTATTAAGAATTTATAGATTTAAATGCCATTACTTAAGTTATGGTAGGTAAAGGTGATGGAAAACCCTTCCACTTAAAATTAAGAGGGTAGTAGAAGCATTATTAAACACTCATCTACAGACACCAGACAAGCCAGACGGCTTGTTTTTCCCTCAGATATCTCATGGTGCGGCCACAAAGGATTCTGGGTAGATATATGCAAATAAGGTCATTATTGTTTATCGATTTGTTTTGGGTATTCTGTATATATTATTTTCCTGTAAGTACACATTGGACAGGGCTGGACCATGTTCTTAAACAGCCAATGGCTAAATGTTGAGATGCTTATATATCATATCCTGTCATCCTGAGAATCTGCCCATTTACCCTTAGACTGGTAAAAATGCCCCATGGCTCATGGGCAAATGTGAAGAGTTCCCAGGTTTGAGTACAATATACCATAAACTTCCTGACGTCAAACACAAATGCATGGATACTGAATATGGTAATTCTGAAAAGCGTATGATTTTGTAGAGACTTGCAATGGCTTCATCTTTTAATTCCAGCCCAATTTGCACCAAGGTAAATTAACAAAAAAAAGGGAGAAAGACATGTGAAATGACCTAAGTAAAAAAATAAGAATAAATATGCACAAATATTTCTCATTTTACTTTGCTCCTGCTACTCACAATATTGTAGTAATATTAACACTACTATGAATGAAACCATTTTCTCAACATATTTTATAAAGTATTTTACATGCAGAGTAAAAAAAAGCAAAACTGCTGAGGTTTACACTTTAAAAAAAATAAATAATATACTTAATGAGAAAATAAAAATAATTTTTTATATACTTTTCTTTCGACTGTGGTTTAAGGGCATGCCCTCCAAGATGTCTGTCAATTGAAATTGGTGTTCAAGTCAAGAGAATGACCTAGTTTCATATATATCATAGCTATGATAAAGTCACGTATTTTTACATATCTACAAACACACACACATATATATATATATATATATATATATATATATATATATATATATTTTACACACACACACACAATGTTCCTTATCGTAACCTATTCTGCAAAATGCAGCTTCAGGCTCTATGTAAATATTCAAGGGCATTCAGTAAAATAGAACAAACACAGCTTATACCATAATGTTGTAGCAATCAGTGTTTTAATGCTTTAGGATCACATGGATCCCTCTGGCAATGGCTGGCGTCTTGGCTAATCCCGTAAACATTACAACTTAAGTGCCAAATCAAAAGGTCAGAATACGCTGGAGCAATGATCTTTTGCACCAGAAGACTAATGTGTTAGATACTTCTCCAGTAGTTAAAAAGGGGCTTGAGGGTCAACCTCTACTTGTCTAACCCTAATGCTAGTGGTGCCAGGTACATCATGAAGAGATGTCCCTACAGGAGCATGCCCCCCAACTGTCCCGATTTGGGCAGGACAGTCCCGATTTTGAAACTCTGTCCTTCTGTCCTGCCTATCCCTACCTCTGTCCTGCTTTACAGGGGTGAGGGCTCTGCATCAATTGCCGGTGCATAGTGATGAGGGAGCAGTAAAGCGTGGTCTGACGCAAGTGTATATATGTGTGTGTTTGTAAGCTTGTGTGTGTATGGGCAGGTGGGTGTAAGAGCAGAATAGGTATTTAAAAGTTGGTGTGCAAAGGCAGGTCTGTGCAAGGGCAGTGTATGTGTATACGTGTGTATAAAGGCAGTGTATATGTGTGTGTGTGTAAGGGAAGTATATGTGTGTTTATGGGCAGGTGTGCGTGAGGGCAGTGTATGTATCGGCAGTGTATGTGTGTGTGTAAAGGCAGTGTATTGGTATACGAGTGTTTATGGGCAGGTGTGCGTGAGGGCAGTGTATGTATCGGCAGTGTATGTGTGTGTGTAAAGGCAGTGTATTGGTATACGAGTGTTTATGGGCAGATGTGTGTAAACAACTATAAAATAAACAAAACCACAAAGTGAATTTAACCCCTTAAGGACAATGGGCGGTCCCTAAACCCATTGAAAACAATGAATTTTGAGCCCATACATGTACGGGCTTTGTCATTAAGGGGATAAATGTGCAAATATATACAAAATATTATATTACTCCCTTAATGCACTGCTGCTCCCAAAAGTACTCCTCAGGTACCACTTTAAACCATACTCCTCCACATGGGTCGCAAATACATAAGGGAAAAAACAAGACAAAACAAAGATAGTCATGTGTAAGGGCAGTGTATGTGTATATTTGTGTGTTCATGGGCAGGTGTGTTTAAAGGCAGTGAGCCTCATGGGAATTCAATCCAATGTGTTGGTTATTTTTAATATGCATGACAGTCAGGCAAAAATGAAGCGTGTTTTAAGTGGCGATGCAAGTGCGACATTGAAAAGTGCAATTGCTTGTATAGGTGAGTTTCGCGAGAGCGCTAAAAAGAAGTGTCCATCTTTCACAGTTTGAAACGTTGGGGAGGTATGCAAGAGCAATGACGAACCTGGTACATAATCGGTTAAAAACACTCCCACGCTGCCGCATTGGTGGGCGCACCACTGTTAATGACCACCCCATTACCGGAGCAGTAGGTCTACAGCAGATCGCCAGCACTTCTGTACATGTGATCCCTTAAATACAGTCTCCTTTCTCCTTCTCACTGCGATCATGAGCTGGAGAGATACAGAGGGCATTAAGAAAAACTTTCCCTTCATGAATGAAAAGGGTTAAAAAAATAAAAAAATTAAAAAAAAAGCCCTACTTGCCCGGAAAAAAAACTATATATAATTTGTGTGGGTACAGTAAATGAGAAAAAAAGAGGGACGTAACAGTCCTGGTTAATATAAATATAGTTATTTGACATGTAGTGCCAAATAAATGTCCATCAGGAAATCCATCTATGGATCTTAGACTCGCTGTTTTGCCTTTAAAAGATACAAGGAATAGTTTTGTTTTTAAATACACCCAGCTCCTTTTAGATTGTAAGCTCTTGTGATCAGGGCCCTCCTTATGTTTTGTTTGTAATGTTATGTAAAGTAGTATTCCCTTGTGTCCATTGTACAGCACTGTGTAATATGATGGCGCTATATAAATCAATAAATAATAATACCATGAAAATACAAAATATACACACATCTTATCCACAGGGAGTATTTGGCACCTGGGGCGGATCCTGTATGTGGCACCCCCCACACACTTCTATCGTTAGGCAAACATTGACAGGGGTACAGCATAACTGTTATCATTATATACTGAGGCAGACATTGATGGGGGTACAGCATAACACCTATCACTATATACTGAGGCAGACATTGACGGCGGTACTACATAACTGCTATCATTATATACTGAGGCAAACATTGACGGTGCTACAGCATAACTTATTATATACTGAGGCAAACATTGATGGTGCTACAGCATAACTGTAATCATTATATACTGAGGCAAACATTGACGGTGGTACAGCATAACACCTATCACTATATACTGAGGCACGCACTGACGGTAGTACAGCATAATCCCTATCACTATATATTGAGACAGACATTGACAATAATGCAGCATAACCCCTATCACTATATACTAAACCAAACATCGAAGTGGTGTAGGTCTACCACTTCAGTGTCTGGCTTAGTATATATTAGGGATGTACCAAAATGAAAATTCTGGACCGAAACGGAAAATTCAGCATTCACTTGGCCGAAACCAAAAATGACCCCGCGCACCTTTAAAAACAAAACCAAAAAAAAAACAACACTTTTATTAAAAGTAAGTAGCTGTCAGGACTCGGGTGATCAGGTCGGGTAGGAGCCCATGTGCAGGCGATACTTGGGGTTCGGTCTGTAACCCACAGTGCATGATTATGCAAACAAAGACACCACAAGCAGAAATCCAGGTAATGCAATGTATTTTATGTATATAACAGGACAAGCAAATAAGGGTAATACAGTCTAAGCAAGAAACCGGACGTATGGCAAAATAAATACCGGTAATAAGTCTTTTGGCAGGGAGGCCACTAGGAAGGGCACGAAAGGCAGAGAGCCCACTGGGAAGGACACGAAAGGCAGAGAGACCACTGGGAAGGGCACAAAGCAGGGAATCCACTTGATCAGGACACAAAGCGGGGAATCCACTTGATCAGGACACAAAGCAGGTAACCAGGAACGGTACAGGTGCAGAGCCAGAGCAGAAAGGTCCACAGACTTCATGAGAGTGATTGGAGTAGGGATGTATAAGGGAAAGAGGGCAAATGTACATAAAGTACAGACAGAAATAAACAGGATAACAAGCTGTGGAGAGGAGTTTAACTCCAGGCAGACCACTTAAAGGGGCGGCCACGCCTGGCAGTTTGAAGTCACTGTGACTACCAAGAAAAACAATAAATTGATAAATGGCTCCAAACTGGATACAACATAAGTGATTCTGGTGCAAAGTTTGAAAAGTGTTTGTAAGTATGTACACTACAACTATTAAAATGCAAAACCCAGGTATAGTATGCAAGACAAATTATTACTTTAAATTTGTTTTAGCGCACAACATTATATATACTAATTAATTGATATAGTAATGGTTAGCGTTTGCTAAATACATTAATTGCAACCATTTGTATTGTCTCTGCAGACTTTGAAATTTTCTTTTCATGCTGATACCGCATATTCCATATGCTGCTTCTGCTTCTGTGTGTTCAACATTTATATAGTCACTGGTTTGACTTCCACCGAGCACACAGTCATAATATTCATTTATGGCTCCGAAGGGAGTAGGCATAAACCAAGATTCATCTCTTCTTCCAGCTGCATGATAATTTTAATACCGCTGCTTGAATCATTGTGTATGCACAGGAAAGCACACGTCAGAGAAAAAAATAATTATATTTAATATGTATATATATTTAACTGTGCCCTGTGAATGCCAAATGTCCTGGAATGTTAACAATTGTGTGGTTCTACCAACATGGTTCTACCAGCGTGTCTAATGCATGTAACAAAGATCTGATGAGATGGAGTTAGTTTGGAGGTTAAAGCTGTGACTGCGAGGCTGTGATATGATTGCCGGGGAACCTGGTGACCTTGACGAGCCACGTTAGCTCATTCGGACTCATGAATGAAATATGAGATGCTGAGCTTTCTAAACAATGCGACTAAAACATAATTATTTGATTGTTATAAGCAGAGGCAAGAGCCCCAAGAAAACAGATTTTCAGGGAACCCATATCACATGTAATTTTACACAAAGAATTGGATTATTTTACCTAAATATCTATAGCCATATATGCGTCAATGTGACCAAAACATAATAAATTGATTGCTAAAAGGAGCGGCAAGGGTCCCAAGCAAACAGAAGAAAAATATATAGATATATATTGGATTATTTGACCTAAATATTATATATATATATATATTAAACAAGTATATGCGTCACTGTTGCCAAAACATAATTTAATTGCTAAAGGAAGAGACAGGGACCCTAAGCCAACACATTTCCAGGGGTCCATATATATGTTTACATTTGTGCTTATTTTATTAAATCATACCTGCAAACAGTCCCGAATCTCCTGGGACAGTCCCTTTTTCTGGGGACCTGTCCTGTCAAATTCAGGTCTGTCCCACCACAAAAATACTGCCTATGCACAGAGCATTACACTGTGCACAGGCAGCAATGAGTTTTAACTGTGTCCATGTGCAAGTCACACACACACACACAGCCTAAATGCTTGTAAATGAGCTCCAAATGAGAAGCAATGAGATCTCTCCAAAGATGTCATCAGCAGGCCTCTTCCTCTCCTGTTTCATAATGGAGATGTGAGGAGCTATAGTCTATCGGGTAGGGTGGACTAGCCCTGCAAGGGATCACAGGTAGTCATTACTACCATAACTGGGAGCTTTCTGGCTCCGCCTACCAGAAGTCCCCCCATTGCGGAACGCGGGTAGAAGGTCCAGCTGACGTCAGTGGGCGGCCCAGCTGACATCAGCTGGACCTTCTACCCGCGTTCCGCAATGGGGGGACTTCTGGTAGGCGGAGCTCCCGCGACCCTGAGTATCCCCTTGGTGACCCGGAGAAGCTGTGCTTCCCAGGTATGATCACTACATCACAAAGACTCAGGGCTAAATACCCCCAGCCAGAGGAACATGGACAAGTAAACTCTCCTCACTCCTAAACATTACCTAATGTTTACTAATTGCAATACCCTTATTAGACAAATGGAACGCTCACTTTATTACAATCCAGTTATTCATCTTTTCAACAGAACATTCAGCAAAAAAAATACCAGTATATACAGTGCGGGCAAAAATACTCCATGAGATAAAAAACTGTGTATTAAATAAAGATAATGATAATGTTTTCTGCTGTGAACTTCCCAAAACACAGCCTTCTAATCTAAACATATTGGAAATCAGCAGTTCATCCCACTTTACAGATCCTTGAAATGATTGCAGGAAGGATCGGGAGCCGGGGCCGTAGCAGAAAGAAAATGGAAGTCATTGTTCCATAACCTTTCATTGTCACAATGCATTGCGCAGATGTCTAGACTTCAGAGAGCCGAAGCAACAGCGAAGGCCAAAAAGAGCACTTTTTCTGTCTTTAGTCTTTCAGCAGTCAGAATTTCCAGAGAATGGAGTCGTCTGCTGCTACAATCATTTTTTTACCCTTATTGTGGGGGCAAGTAACTTCTACCCACCTTGTACTTTTTAGAGACGAACTCCCTTAGCGGTTGGCACAAGCCTACCCTGCTGGTTGAACGAGTGTACCTGGGAACTCTCAGGGTTTGATCCAGAGTCAAAGGGATTTTGCTCCAATCTTGAGGTCTTATTCTGCATTGATCTCACGATATCTAAGACTCCCAGTTGGTGCTTTTACTACCAGTATGTTATGGTTGATGTCCCTGCTTGAATGCAGGTGACTCAATTACTGTACCTTTAAATAATGGCAAGTCAAGGTTTCCATGAGGACCGGTATTGGAGCCATTTGGGTAACACTTTGATGAGTCACTACATAAAATCTGTATGATGGTCCATTAAAGGGTTAATATTAAAAGAGTATTGGAGTCAGCTCATTTACTAAGAACCCCAGAAATGTCAGTGAGGGATGGGGTATAATTGAGCCCCTAAAATGCATTCATGTCCGCAAAACAAAGACCACAAACTACAGGCAGTTCCCAGAAATGGATCTACTTATGCTGAAAGCTGCGAATGTGAAATATCGAAACACAGAATTTTAGAATTTCCCTGCAGATAACGATCTATTATGCCCACTTAAACGTTAATCGGCCCTTGGTCTCATCTCATACATGTTTACATTTCCTCACTCTGTTAGCCTCTACCACTTCTGCTGGGAAGCTGTTCCATTTATCTACCGCCCACCACACTCTTGGTAAAGTAAAAAAAATACAGGCAGAGTTTTAAACCACATGCATTCATCTCTTGCTATATCTTAAGAAGGGATTCTAGCACGGTTTAATTACAAACAGGCAGGTGAAGGAGGACCGATGACAGGTTAACATTTCCTTTAATTAGATTGCAAAGCATGATAAGTGTTTCTTGCGCCGTGTGCTTTACATGCTGGCTTCACCCACTGCTTTCTATTTCCAAATGTTACACCGCAGCTGGGAAGCCCAGAAGCCCTTTCCGTCTCCCCCGCTGTGCGCTCTCTGAAGTCCCGCATCCTTCCTCTGACTCGTGATGGGCGACGCTAACTCATGAAGAAATGTGTAAACCCCGGAATAATATTTTAGAATTTCCTTTCAGTTAACATGGCGGCTTTTTGTTTCTGTACGCATTTCTTTCAAGCATCAAGCCTGCCTTAACCTCACACATTGACGAGGAGTACAGAAGAGGTGAGAAGGTAGAGCTCACAGCATAACACTTTAAGCTTGGTGTCACCTTTAATACTTTCTTCCTGTCTTCTTCCTCTTAATAAAAGTAAATGTTCCTATTAATTATTATTATATTAATTCTTTAGCTAAAAGTTCATTTACAGGGGACAGAGGGGCATATCTGGGGGGCAGAGGGGCATATCTATAAGTAAGGTGCATTATGAATTAAGAGGGGACCTTAAAATGGCTATTGGCTTTCTGTTTCTGTTTGTATATAACATATGCTCACTAACTGCATAATAGATACCAAAAATGTTAAAAAACATGCATTCCTGTTCATTAGACAAAATACTGTTTTACCATTCCACTAAATGTGTATTTTTTCTTTAACCAAACTATAAGGGGGCGGCCTATAATCGAGCCAATACGGTATTTCAAATTTTAACTCACTATTATGGAGTACCATCGGTGATTGTTCTGCACCCCAGCTTGTGTTTTCATGAATAGTTGAGACGCTTGGCCTTGTTTCCAGATCAAAGTTTCCACTTTTTGGCCTTAAGACTTCCATGAAGACCACTTCTGCCCAGACATGTCCAGACAGTAGACGGGTGGGCCAGGGTTCCACTGTTTTCTGCCAATGCTGAGCTGATAGCACTGCTGGACTTCTTCTGATGTGAAGGATCGCTCCATACATCTGCTGCAAGCTTCTTTGGCCAACCACTGTCCTCAACATTGCCTGTTTCTTTCACTTCTACAAAAGAGCTTGGACAGAACATCTGGAGACACCTATTTGCCTTGAAATTTCTTCCTTGGAGGGATCATGCTGACGCAGTATAACTACCTTGTGTCTTGTAGCTGTGCTCAGTCTCGCCATGGTGTATGGTTTTTAACATCAAACGGTCTTCAGCAACTTCACCGTTTTAGTGAATGTGGCTGTCCTTCACCCAGTTGTATTCCTCCTACACATCTATTTTTGTTTCAGTTAATGATTGTGTTTCAACCTACATATGAAATTAATGGTCATTAACACCTGTTTGGTTTAATTGTTTAATGACACACCTAACTATATACCAACAAAATCCCTGCCTTTCTGCAAGTCTACCTAGAAGAATTAATGCTGTTTTGAAGGCAAAGGGTGGTCACTGGAAATATTAATTTGATTTAGATTTTTCTTCTGTTTTCTCACTTGGCATCATATGACACCATATTATCCATAGTTAAAGAAAATATTCTTAGTACATATAATAACAATGAAAAATAGAAACATAATTGGCAAAAAGTGAACCTAGCTCCATCCAGACCATCATTCTATCTGCTGTAAAACAAAAATGTTTGGTTTAACTGTGTTTACTACTAAATAATTAGAAATCAATGTCATTCTTTCATTTCGTGTTTTCCTTTCAAAATGTATGGCTGGTTTTCGAAGTCTGGCTGCACAAAGTACAGTCGCTATGTGGAATGAAAATGATTTATCAGAATAATGGTTGAGAAATAGTGCCAGACTTGGTGGGTAAAATGTAGTTAATGATGTAAGATTTAATGACTGCTATTTTCTTCACATTATCGTGCATAGCCCGGAAGATGTATGGTTGTATATAATATTTAAGAGTCAAAGTATATATTTTTTTTTTACATTTAGATGGATACATACTGCTGTTTCTTTACATGGTGAAAAGAAGGAAAAAACAAACTGTCAAATGTGAAGATGAGGTCTACAGGAAGGCAAATAAATCCAGGAGGGCTGGCAACGGGGGCAATTGACTCCTGGGGTGTTCTGATTTAAAAATTATATGATGCTACCTAAAGATCTTTTGTATGTATTTTACATGCAGTCCCACATACAGCCATCAATAGAGAAACAAAGACTATGGGCAATGTTTACAACATGGCTAGATCCTTACTGTGCTCCCTTTATGGACTCTCTGTGCATTGCCTTTATATGTGTTCTGGACAGGACTGGGCATTCAAGATGTTATCTGCCAGTTGTGTTCTGTGCCAAATAGCTGGAAATGCCCCCCAGATTGAATGGTGCCAGCCCTGCCTTGAATAAATCTCATCTACACCTTTACTGCTGTCTAAATTTTTTTGTTCTCCTCCAGAAAGTGTGTGACTCATACATTTATGCAAACACACAATGCCACCATCACAGAACCATACTTTCCATTGCCCCCCCATGATGGACCATTCAGGCATGTGTGACATCATACGTTGTCATCAAGTCACAGGCCCTTCCATGCATGCAATATCCCACCTCCAACTCTCTTCCATATGTATAGTGCATAATTTGGGAATTGTGCCTGCAGTTTTATTACATGGGACATATGTTTCGGCAACTGAGAGGCAGGACATAAGCATTGTTGTTGGAACTGTCCGGGGCAAACTCCGGACTATAACTTCCATGGGGCAGGAGAGGCAGCTACCCCAGGGGGCGCAAGTTGACAGCCATGCTTCAGCTGCCCAGAAGCAATGCCCCTGCACCCATTCTACTTCCAGAAGCAGATGAGAAATTCAGAGCCCCCGTTACTTCACAATTGTAAAACTACATCATACTGCACACTTTAAAGAAATAATCCTCCACACATAGTGCTAATTAATAGTCATCCAGACTGTGCACCTGCGTGCATTCATAAAATCAAACTATAGCGGAACACTTTCAGCTTGTGGTTGCTATTTTCGGCTTTAGCGTCTCCTGACTGTACCATGCGGGTGAACTGACATTGTACCTCCTGATGAACTGTGACAATATGAGAGCAAAGTTAACAAGAACTTCACGGACAAAATCTTAAAATGATTCCATATCAAAATGTAGGAGGCAAAGGATTTAAATAATCAAAAGGAGAACCTTTTAACAATTCTGTCCTTCTGCACCATATTGCAAATTTGTATTTAAGGCTTTCACCATATCTTCCTGCCTCTTATAAGACTTTTCATGAGCCCCAAGTTTTCTCTTCCCTTAATATGAATGTTTACTCCAGAGACTTCTAATCAGTTGGAATTGCTTCCCTTGACCATGAAACCTTTCATCTTAAATACGTAAATTTTGAAATTAAAATTTAAAATTGTAATTTTAAAATATCTATCCATAGCAAAATAGTTATTTTTTATCTAAAGCTTTTGAAGGTAGAGTAAGTCCTCAATTTACATCAATTCAAATTTGCATCATGCCTCCATTTAGACGTGATGTCAAGCTACACAGTCTCGGATTTATATCATACCTCCTTCCTATTATTGCAATTTTGACTACGAAAAGGAAAGTGCAATGCTTCCATTTAAATAATCTATATAAACAGTCATGTTAGAATAGTTCTGTCATGTTTAATCTTCATATGGATTTTATACAATACGGTAGAGCGTGTTTTATATCAGACTTTAGGTTGGGGACATATTTTTGTTTTAGAAATTGTTTCTATGTGATAAAAACAGACTAAAATTATAATTTTTTTTACTCAGCATCACTATTTTGTGAAGTCTAACTCAATGTAAAAGAGAGGACCAACTGCACAGTTACTTTAAACAAGGTCCGGGTAAAACAATATTCCCATTCCCTTCAGATGTACCACTTGTAATGCATACTTCCCAAGTTCCCCGCTTTCCAGGCAGTGGGGATCATGGGTCGATTGGGGAGAACATCTCATCTCCCCTAACTGGCCTTGGACGGACCTCCATTACAGGTCCCGCAAGGCCTCCTTGCCAGACTCCGCAGCTGATTGTTGTGAGGTAGCTCTTTGGTTAGTGTTGTCCTACCTGACACTGCCTTCAGCCCTGTTTCTCCTACCTCTGGTTCCATCCTTCCCCAACTCCATCCACACTCTTCAACAAACGTGTCCCAATTTTTAAATTTTGAGGGGGTATGGTAAGAAACTAGCTGATTGTATGCATCTGGGTTTTAAGTAAGTCCTTCCATGGGTGCATCGGCCAAAATGACTGAACCACTGCTTTATTTATACATATCCCTTTATACAAAGGCTCTCCAAAAACATTCATTGTTCTCAGGGAAAGAGAATATGTGGGAACAGCGACCACATACCAGCCCTGGTTTCAACAAAATTGAATCCCGTCTTCTTAAGTTATTTTAAATGTACCGCTACGCTAAAATACCTGGCTATAACCTGTTTGGATAGAATCGAATAAAGATTTGTTGTGTTAAGCTCTAAATTTCATTTCTCCATGTTGAGACTATATGAAACAATGCTTTTTGCTGAAGTGAAAACTATTAGAAGCTGGAAAAATACCAAGAGTTGTCGAAAAATACAGAATGGAAGAAACATACATAGATACAATATAAAATCTAAATATTAAGATAATGCACACTAGCGTTGTAATAGCACACCATGAGTCATGATTCAAACTAGAAAGCAATCTTAGCATCGTTTATACCTTAACCCCTTTTTAAAAATGTAATGGTATATTATTTTGAAAAATACATTTTTCATTGAGAATGAAATACAGTATGGTACAGAGTAGCAAAGAGTAGCACTGGATTAATTTACATTATGTGTGGTTCCCAATTCTAGTGGTTTAACTCAATGGTACGCTCTTGAAAGGACACTAGTAATGACCATACTTGGGAGCTTCCCAGGGCAGGCTACCTTCTTCTGGTGAAAACATTTCAGGAAGGGGCAAGTTTATCCACACATAGGGTAGAGTATAGTCTCATGTAGGTAGTTTTAGTGGGAGCGAGGTGAGCATGACCAAACACCTCTCCTCTGCCCGAGGAACGAAGAAAGTGACCCGGGACTCGGTGTCAAACCCCGGATGTTCCTAGATATGGAGATGAAATATTAGCATTGCCCCTTTCATCCACTGGGAGACATTAGTTTGTGAGATCTTATAATGGGAACAATATACTCACAGAAACCAATATATTTTCATATACATTAAGTTGTCAAGACTTTAGAGGTCTTCCCAGTATCAGATTTGATTTGTCCAAATTGAGCTCACTCCTCTGGTTTTACGAGGTTACTTGAATTTCGACAAGGGGATCTCCCATCAGGAAACAGGCCATTTATTGGCTTACATGGCATCATTATACTCGTTGTACTAGGTCAAACAGGACATCACTGGTGGTCCTGCTCATACAAACTAGCAGAAGACATATCCATTGGGCGCTTATTATTTTTACATATAAACTTACTTTTAAAAACTTTTATGATGAAATGCCATTATTCTAAACCGGGGCTAAAGAAATCTAAATTTGCCAATTTTCTGTTGCATTAACGATAGACAGGTCTGTAAATGCTAATTTAGAACACAGGTTAAATAAAATACTATTTTCTAATGCCGCGTGAGACAAGAGAGCAAATAATGTATTAAGCGCTTACAATGTGGCTGAGACTGACTTCTGGTTTGAAATATAAAGTCAAACACCGTAGTTGCTATAGTAATGCACTGTGAATATTGCCAAATTGAATGCTGTTAAATATTTTACTGCATTGTTGGTACATTATTCTGAGAAATGTGTCAACACATTGCTGAAGCTACGGTTTGGCATAAAAGTCACAGTTGTCTATTACAGCAGTGAACAGATGGCTCCTTTAACTAGCGACACTTACCGAAAATATATATAGCAGGGTTGTATTAAAATAATTTTACTGGGGCTGCCCTGTATCTTACGTTTGATAGACAGCTCTGGTTAAAAGAGCCATCTTCCCACCGTACTACTGCATATAAAGCCGACTAACCGGTACCGTACATCACACCGCCCTGTCATGGATTGTGGGAATTCCCATCTCTATTGATGCATTATTGTTGTTCATAATTTCTGAAATATGGACACACATACAGACATATTTACCGTTGGCGCTTCCTTAGGCCTAACCGATGTCCTTTCTACTGAGTGTCGGGATGTGATGCTTCAAGAGAAACTATGGAATCATCGATTGTGTTGATAGATAGATTCAGCCCATCTAGTTTGCACAACATAAGAACTATGGAGAACTGTGCCAGCTTGGCTCCAAAGTCTTAATGGGCTGGTTGGGGAGATCAGTGATCTCCCTTTTAACTGGCCCATTGAGTAGTAACATTACAGGGAGCCTGATCGCTCAATAGGGTGATCAGGCTCCTTGTTATGCGGCAGAGGGGCCACTGCCCACCAGGACCAGCAGTCCTAGGCCTGGGTCTAGTTGGCCTGGGTCAGACTACGCCACTACACCAAGTATTCTCTGATATATGCTCTATAATACACAGTATGCATATAGTTTAATGTGTATTAGATTATGACAGAGACATGGATTGATTTACATGAAATTTGGGCAAGTTAGACCCATAGGGCTTGAGCAGCCAACTGACCCAGTAATTCACAGGTTCAAAACCAATCTGGCCTCTAACTTATTCAATGCACAGTTGTCTCCAACGTACATAAAATCAAACTAGTCAGCATTTAAAGCCCATTACAAGAACACAGAAAGGATCCAGCAATGGAGGCCATGTTGACCAAATCTATAACACCAAGCAATATATAGTAAAAAATCTACTTCCAGTGATCTAAAATCTTTAGATTTAAGCAGCCTGTTAAAATCCCCCCAAGCTCTCAAATGAAGACAGAGATACAGTATATATCTTGGTTTAAAGACCTGCCTGTGCACGATGGTCTTGGCGCTTAGAAAATTGTCTCGGCGGACATACACAAAGTCACTTACAGCATGACTTCTAATCACTGTGCGCTTGGTCCATCTCTGGGTAATATTTTTCAGAGACAGTGAGTTATCGTTAACAGATTAAAAGGTCCTGAAATTGTTTTGTGGACAAGAGGCCAAGATGGCATTTTCCAAGATTCACAATAAGTTCACATTAATGCTTACTTACTTGTACAGATATATGAGTACATGGAAGATAATATTTCATCCATTCCAAAGGCACTGTGAAGAAAGCATTACAGTATGTTTGTGGAGAATAAAGAGCATATTGGATTATTTTTAGTATACCTATTCCGTTAAACTTTGTATTTTTTAAAATGTATTAATGGAAGAATTAAACATTATTTTTAGTTGATTCCACATAGTATTGTATCACTGATTTTATGCAGTGTACTAATTTACCATATCTTAGCTAACCATTTCTACATATGCTGAAGATCCATGCAGCGAATAACCAAAATACAACCAAATTACCTCTGCCCCCTCCACCTATCCCCAAACCCCCTCTTTTCTAAAAGCCCAGAACGTATGCTGGGTATGAATGTATTACAGCATTCAACAGCCCTAAATGTCACAATTATGGATGTATAAGCAGAAAATACATTACTCCATCTAAATGTTGTTTCTGTGTCACCTTGTTATGGTATATACTAATTGTTATGTCCTGTCCAAACTTTGTACAGCGCTATAGAATCTGATGGCACTATATAAAACAATAATAATAATAATAATAATTGCCTAACTCGTATTTAAACATTTCTATAAATAGGTTGAGTTGGAAAAAAACTTTTGACAAAACTTGTAAAGGGGTGTCTGTCTTTGTCACTTAAAATACTGGGAAGTAAAAAAAAAATACACCCATCATAATGATTTTGGAGTTTCTGCCAACATGGATTAATGAACTAAACTCAAACTAGCATAACAGTATTTCTGACATGAAATATAGACTTTTCGTCTCTGAATTCAACAAAAAAAACTAAAATGTATTGTAAATTCTTGATATACCGTTTTAATAAAGAATTATATTTAGTAAACTCAAAATTATACTGTACTGTACTCAGTATGGGAATTACTACACAATTTATCATAACTTGACGCTCCAGTAAAAAATAACAGAAAAAACCCCCCAAAAACTATAGTAATTTTTAGGACGTACATGTACGTTCATAGGGGGCTGAAGGGGTTAATTCCAACAATTCAGGAGTAGCAAGAAAAAAAATAATCAGGTTGGGAGATAAACAAGGTTATAGAGAAGGGAAAGGAAATAGGTCTGAAGAAGTAGAGAGAAGGGCTGAAAAAAAAATACTAAATTGTAGAGTACCACTAAAAAATACATAATACAGGGGGGAAGACTAAAATAGTTTAGTTAAAGAAGCTAACTTATATAAAGAAAATAAGGTTCTGCAGCATCGTATGGGGACGCTTTCACCCGTGTTGAGTGTTTTTCTGTAAATAAAACATGTCATGGTTTCAGCCTATGTTTATGGAAAAGGTACTTCAAGAAAGCACAGCTTTAGTTTATGCAGGGCTCATAAACACACTATGAAGACGGTGGATGAACAATGTGCTAAGAATGCTAAACTGAATGTGCAATCTCTCATGGGAAATGAACTAAGAAATAATGACTTGAAAAGGTCAGAAAAGGCCAGAAACTGGCATGTGTACCAAGTTTCACTCACTAATCAATGTAATAAGTTAAACCTCCTGATTGACAATCCTTTACAGAGTACTTCCACAGGAGAGATCATGTTAACATTTGGGTGCATGTGAAGTCCACAAAATGGAACTACATGGACAGTGAAGCATTACAGTCAGTAAGCCGTTGTGGTGGAAGAGGCCTGGCTCCCAGTCAACTGGAGTTGGGCGCCAACATCTCGCTGGCACCTTGGTAGACCTCTGTAATTGAAATGACAATGTTGTTGATTTAAGATGGTGATTGATCTCATGTTATATATGTCAGTATCCACACATTTTAAAACAACTATCCACACTTGCTCATTGAGGTGATTGCTGTGGGCAATTGTATTGCAAAGTAATAGCCATGGATGTGAAGTTTCTTCTAAAACAAATTCTACAACCAACATTTTATTACAGATGTACATCACCACATCCATATGATCCATAAAAAGATGGTGCTGGATCATTTCTGGAACCACCCAAATGAGCTCACACAGATACTCTTTAAATAATTACCAATTAGTAGGTGATCAGAAAGATTTTCTTCTAGCGACGTGCTCATGGTGGCAACCAAGTTGTTCTAAGAACTTCTCTTATGAAAAACATAAACAGCAGGGCTTTTAACCATGATACTTTGCTAAGAAACATACCACCTTGGAGGACAAACCCCTGAGAGTTCCCAAGTATGAGGATCAACTGTATTGTAATGCAACCCTTTCTTAGTTACATGGTTGCTCAGAATATATTAACAAAGGAAGGACGCAGGGTAGGATTGGCATCATTCAACCCGGTGGACAGGACAAGGGAAACAGCAGCCCTGTAAATAAATACGCGCTCTGTCTTTTTTTTCCCCAAGCTGTCCTCTCGAAGGACCACAAAATAAATATAAAAGGAATCTATAACAGAATCAGGAGATTTGGATTTCAGTGCATCTTTAAACATGCTGTGAGTGCAACAAAAGGTAGACTGCAGCATGGCAGCTGTTTAAAATGTGAAGTGTGTAGGCAGCTCGGTGCGACTAAGCAGGGAATTACTTTTCATGTGCTCAATCAGCAGTACCAGCTTAAAACAAGCTGCTGACGGGCAGCTCGCTTAAATCACTACTGTAAAACCCTTAATGTTTTCTCCCTTTTTACAATTGCTGCTATACATCGCATAGGCATCACTGCCGCCTTAACACATGAATAGCGTCCCTTTAAACATTAGATTTGCGAGTGGCAGAAATGTCATTCATAACTTCAAAAATCGTGACTTTAATAATATAAAACAAATATAACAATTCCGGCACACATTAACTAGGTCCACAAGACATCTTCTTCAACCTGAATATTTTTAGGTATCCATAACACACTTATTTTTTAATTTCCTTGCTGTCACAGTCCTTTAATTTAATTATATGTTAATTTATTTTAATTATTAAGATTAAATATCCATATAACTATATTCCGTAAAGATTTCCGTTAATAATTATTTTCAGAAAGACCTGGGACGTGGCCCTTTTCTAAACTCATGATATTGCGTGCCTTGAATATGTTTTGTCTTTTTAATCCCATTACCGTAGCCCATACATGACATATGAGTCACGCGGCAAATCTGGAACTAAATACTACTGCGTACGTGCAAATTAATGAAATCTATTTGTTGTAAAACATCGTGATTGTTATCGTGAAATGAAAAAAATGTAATATGGTGATTTGCATCTATCAAATATTAATCAAGTAAATAATCTAGGAAGGAAGCATTGAAAAGGTATTTGTGGATCTGCAATCTTTGCTTGACATATGCTTTCTGTTTCTATTAAGCCGTCGTGGTGGAAGATGACGTGGCTGCTCTGGCAGTTTAAGGCTAGCGGCCGCCTAACGTCATTTTTTTTATATACTTTATATGTAGCGTATGGCTGGCTGGTGGAGATTAGGTACATATAGAGCGGTCTGGCAAGGCATTCGTCTGGTGTGCCAGAAGAGCCTGAAAACAAGGGCATAAAGACCTTGGTATACATTGTTAGCTATGTTTGTTTGTCAATGTTACTTTTTGTACATTTTAACCCCTTAAGTACAATGGGCGGTCCCTAAACCCATTGAAAACAATCCATTTTGAGCCTGTACATGTACGGGCTTTGTCATTAAGGGGTTAATACAGAGCCAATAGCTGTTTCCCCTTTAAAATTACCTTTCCCCCCCACAAATTCACCAGGATCCCTGCTATGTGTCTTCACTATACCCCCAACCCCCAGCTCATTGGTTTGCATATTTTTATTTAGAAATTACAGTTGGCTGATGATCTAATCGCCAATGTTATAAATGATATATCCTGTGGCATGATTGTATTAACAATAGAAACTGCACGCATTATTAATTAATGACGCTATTAAAGAAAGCCGTTAAACATAAATACAGCCCCCCCTCCCTGTTTATGATGGGGAAAGCACAGTTATAAGATATATTAATACCAGTATTTGGTCTAAGCAGTTCTCAGCTAATGATCACCAGACACTTAAATGGAGAGTAAAGTCATTGAGCATGTTTGCATGCCATTTTTAAAAAGAATGAACTGTTTTAATAAATACCAATAACAGTAAATATGTTGGAGTAATTCACAAATATTGAGGTGTAACATCTGTGTACTTAAGTGAATTAAACATACAAAGTGGCGGCAGATAAGAACCATTAGGCCATCCGGTCTGCCCAAACTCTTAGTACTTTCCTTAGTACCTGCCCTTATCCTATATCTAGCTTGGCCGTATGCCTATCCCATGCCTGCTTAAATGTCTTTACTGTTTTAACTTAGGACATTAATGTATGGAAAACATGACTTCCCCTTTAGGTAGTCTAAGCAGATGCTTACATTTGCGTTTCATCGGCCTAGCGTGAAGGACTGTGTCGGCAGAGATCTCTTTTCACACATTTTTTTCTTAAGATACTGCAGGGCCAGATATTTCCCAACCAGCATGAGTTGCATGGATGGGAACTTGCCAGGGTAATCTACCTGGAGCTGTCCCTTTTCTGGGGGAGTGGCTCTGTCAAAAGGCAGGGCTAGCTGCACATAGGGGAGGAGTCTTACCCCAAGACAGTGTGCATGACCAAAGAAACTGACCCTGAGATCCAGGTAAGCAAGGATTTACCTATAGACTCCGGAACAAACCCAGGTTCTCAGGTACGTTCATATGGTCACCTAGTTCAGCTATATGGTGGGACCTGCCCAAGCTACTACAGATCTAACACTGGCATGTACCAAAGCGAAGGTCAGTCCCTGGTAGACTGGTGTGTAACTTTGAGTTCTGTGCCTTGGCGAATAGATCACTCTTCTCCTACTCCCAGTACATGCATATTATGATGTCATTTCGATTTCATAACATGGTCCTCCCATTATTCAAGGCACAGAGTTACAGATCTCCCCTGTAAAGGCTGGAAAATTATATGGGGGATAAAGTAAATTCTCTGCAGATTGGCAGCATTAAAATACAGCTAGCTAGACAGAAAATCCCCTGTGTTTGGGGTAAACAGCTTTTTATGTTTTACTGTTTTTTAATAACCATTTAATAACAAGTAACTCTTTTCAAGAAAAGAAGATCAAATGCTTAATTGTTTCAAGAACACATTGATATTCTAGAGTGAAGGACGAGTGTAAAAATTGGTTTGCTTAATGATAAATGTGCCAAACTGTGGTGCCAGACAGAAAAAGCTGACCTCAAATATGCAAAGATCATCTGCTTGCAGCATTGCGTGGCTCAAAAAGCAGTGCTAACTTACATTTATAGATTAAAATCAGTCCTGCATGATAAATTGAACTTTTTGCTTCATAGAGCTGTAGGTTTGTTGCACGAGACTTCCGACATGGGGAGGCTGAATGGCGGTCCCCTTCCCCGGGAACTGTCGATCACAGCCATAATTTTGTTTATTATTATTAATTTTATTTTTTACTATTATTATTATTATTTATACATTACTGAGGCGGCTGATCAGTCTCTGTCCAATCAGCAGCACTCACAGCAGCTGAATGGAGCATCGCTTTCATTGTGAATGCGAGGCGTACATTCATAAAAGAAGTCTCTTGTGATCACATTATCACCCAAGACTTCCGACGTCCGGAATTTTTTATTATTGGTTTTATTTTATTTGTTATTATTATTATGGATTATAGTTAACTGAGGCTGCTGATCAGTCTCTGACCAATCCACAACACTCACTCCCTTGCCCAGAGAAGGATAATGGTGGTTCTCGCAATGATTTTAGGGATATATAGCTCAAAAGTTACCTAAGGAAAAGAAGCATGTCTCAAACATTTCATACTAAATACACCTTGTCAAGGTCTCCTCTTCTCCTCCCTCTAACCCTTTACAAGACTGCATTAACCAGTTAATAACTTAACTAACAGCAAGATATAAATCCTTCCATTATACATAAAGTGGAATTTGTTAATGTTAATCTGTAACTGCCATAGTATTTAACACAATGTTGGATTCTGGAAATTTGACACATGTAGACTGTTCCTTTCTGGGCTTGTCTAATTGAGAAGTAATGACTACTGTAATTGTAATACAATATTATTTAGCATCTAAGTAAAATTCAAGAGCTTTCAGCACTGCATAGAGAACGGTTTCTTGAAATACCAAAACAGCTTCTTACAGAATAAGGTGAGGATACAAAAAAAAATCAAAGTAAGGTGTAAAGCAGAGCCAATACGCCCAGGATCTAAGAATCTAGTTTTTTCTTATCTCTCTTTCCAACAGATGAAAAAAAAATAAGCCAAGGACACTCAACCTACATAGTTGGGTCTCACCTCAGGAAACCTAACTCAAAATCCAACCCTCTCTTTAATAAGCTTTGATGTTCAGTTCTAAGCATCAGGGAACACACATAGTCACATTGAGATGTTCTTCAATGTCTTCAACGGTCAACCGTAAATTGCATGTTTGAAAATAGAGATAAACATCTACATTTTAGCACTTGTGGACTGGTTACGGAATCTTACGGGATTTCAGATTTATTTACAATGAAAGTCCAATTCACTCTCTTGTTCTATCTGGATGTATAAATAAAATCACGAAATAAAATCTCATATATTGCTTTTATGATACTTTGCCAAGAAAGGCAACATAGGTGCCAACTTAATTTACAAGTGTGTCCTAGAACGAAACATTTCTTTTTCTGTTACAGAAAACAGAACTTTTTTTTCCCATTCATTGTACAGCTCAGTTTGAAATAAACAGGGAATAAAATAAATTACTTACTGAAAATCATTTCTATAGCAGCAAAAAAATGTTTACAATTTTTTTCTCCTTTCCTTTATTTAAAATCAACCTCTTCCAGAAAACTGAAGGCCCTATGAGTTTGGTAGAAATTAGGTGGCATGGTGCCTTGGACCAGTGGTAACATTACCCTTTGTACGTGAGGTTATAAGAAATTGAATGCTACTTCCTATAACCTACTGAATCAGTATGTTATCAGCATTCAAAGTAGGCTAAGAAGGCCAGCTATGTATCTCCAATGTACCAGCATTCAGTGACCTCCAGTAAGCAATTACAAAAAAAAAAAAATTCTAATCTAATAGCATAGCATGGCTGCCCGTCAGCTGCTCCGACCTCCGGAGATTTGACATGTTTAAGGGCACAACACAAGATGTCTGTTCAAGACAGATGACTTATGTTTACCTGTGAGGATGTATGGAGAAGACAATCATGCTGATTGGTCATATATTGGGCATATTTTCCATGATTAAAAAAAATAAATAAAATGAAGCCAGCAAATGGGTCCATGGAACAGGCAACCACTTGCTACATAAAAAGTTAAAGAAAGAGCATGCTGCCAACTAATCATTTCATGGATCGGTGGGCCAGCATACTGGGGAAAAAAGGCTGATCCATGCATGTTAGCTTCATTTGGACATCATCTCCCCCTCCCAATAAAAACAAAGTAAAACTTTTAAAATAAAAACTTTTTATGCACATATTTATATAAATGTATTAATTTCAAATGTTTTGAATGGAAAAAAAAAAACTCTTATCATGCTCAACTAGCATAGTAATAGGAGTTGATAGCCTTCAAAAGTGATTGCACCAAGGGTACGGAATGGGTGCCATACTCTTATTTATATAGGACTATAGAATTTGATTCACAATGTTTTTGAAGTACTTGTAACTTCAAAGCAAGGCATCTGGTGGGGGAGGGATAGAGTCAAGAAATGACTGACAGACTCAGTTATGAGAAAAAGGCCATAAAATGCATCGTGGTTGGAAGAAAACATCCCTTTAAAATATAGCCCTAACAGCAAAAGGTTCAAAGATATGGAAATCTTTAAAAAAAGCAAAGCAACATTTTTATAACTAACAAATAATAATGACTGACATGTACTTCGAGTAAATTCAGGGCCAGGGTGGAAGTGTCTTTACGCAATGAAAAAGCGAGAGTCGTTATTCATGAGAAGATGAGAGATATTTAGAGGTGAAATAGAAGATGGGAAGAAGTTAGATGTAGATTGCAAATGTAAGAACCAGAAGAGGGAGATCTGCTGGCTTACTGATAAATAAGGGAAACGGTCACATCACGCAAGATGGATTGAATTGGGGTAATCAGAAGATGGAAATACTTTATGGCAGGGTGGCAAAAGACAAATTGCTTAGGTCAAAGGGGTGAGAACGAACAATTAGCAGAATGCAAATGATAGGGCAAGTCAATGGTCACATCAATGCAAAGGAACAAGGGAATAAATGGTATTGGTGTTGACGCAGAGGGAGAATATGGGTGCGAGGTTAATGGAGGGATGATGTATGCAGGCGTTACATTTTTGAAACCAGAAGGCACCAGTCAATAGTGGTGACAAATGGCGCTGTTAGTTCCCCAGGGCCGGACTGTGAATTAACCAAGTGCTCTGACTGGAGTGCATTCTAGATCCACACTCTAGGTTTTACATACTTAATTTGGAGTCTGAAACGAGACCTTGGATTGTTATCCTTGACTATGGTAACCAGTACCAATAACAAGGGTAGAAGAAGCCACCAGTTAAAACCGCCCACCATTTTACATTAACAAATTCAAATTGTGATTATATACATACATAGATCCGTATAGAGAGAGAGATTGTGTGTGTGTTATTTTATCCTCAGGCTTTAGTAAATAACCCAATTACTATTTAGTTATTACAAGTAAAATCAAGGAGAATCTTAAAATTATTATAATATATAAATAATTTGGACAACCCATTACTAGAATATTTTTATAAACTATTATCTATTTTAATAATTGTAGTTATATTTGTGAAACCAAAAAAAACTTTAAAAATAAAAAAAACTATTGTTTTTGGTTTTTTCCCCCATAACAATGTATTTCAAGGTGAAATAATGTGCAAGCTTTAGGGATGGGCATTGTTAGGCAGACATGGTGTCTTAAGGACACATTCATCCTATGGATGAAGTGGCATTATGACATCAGGTAGGTGTTTAAATGAAAGGATTGGAAACATTGGCACTAAAGTTGTAAAATTGGTAACGTTGAACATGAAGAAATAGAATTTCTCATTTTTTTGCAGTTTTTTAAAGTTTTTTTATTTTTTATTTTAAATTGGAACTAGAATGTCCCACTGCGAGGACAGCTACTACATATGTTGTCTGAAATCAGAACAGATTGGTTACATATTATAATTGCATCAATTAAACCATTGAGTGGCACAAACTGGGAAATGCATTGCTCATTACTGGTGCGCAAAAGGTTAATAACGGAAAACTTGCTCAAAGCAATTAGAGATGAAGGCAACTTGGGAGGGATGTTTTAAATGTCTCTCACTTTTTCTCTACCCATTTTAAAGCTGCCAAGCAATTATGGAAATTGCAATTTGTGTGTTTGTAGCCTAGCTACTGAGCATTTAGACACCCCACCAAGGGACTTTGCAGCTCCAAAGAGAACGGTAAACGTACAAACTTAAATATAGACTTGACGATCCTCTGAAGCCAAGAAAGATTGTGATGAAAGAGGTAAAGCTCTCTCCAATCTCACGATACAGGAAAAAAATAGGATAGGAGAGAAACGAGAGAGAAAAAAATAAGACAAGGAAGCAATACAAACCATATGTCAGAGAAAATACTTAATTAGAAGTAGCCAAAATACCGCAGCCTTCATATATCACATAACGTTAGTATCGGCTAGGGCTGTAGTGTGACAGTCTATTATTCCAGAGACAAACAAGGATACAGTGTTGCCTAGTGGTAAGAAATTCATTTGGTTTATCAAAGTGATGCATTAAAACTAAGCGTCAGACACCGACAGCCTCTATGACCGACGGGAAAGCCAATTTGTCTCTCTGCATCTTTCTGCCCCCCCCACACACACCTTTAGACAGCTTTATATTAATCTCAGAGATTCCACATCATTCCAAAACATCAAAAATATTATTTTTCTAAGAGAATTAGCACATATCCACGTTCACAACCTCAGAATTAAGCATTCCACTCTTGATGCCGTTCTTGTAGGACTCGAGTTAATTATCCAGTGCTCTTTTGGTCTTCTCCTCTGTCTAATTTGTAAAATGACTGTGTACACTGTCGATGCCTTATAAATAATAAAACAATGCTTGCTAAAACAGTTCAATTTGCTGCGATACCTTCCCTTTATCCCCTTGGTTAATAAGGGCTCTGACAGGGTCTTTTGCAGTGATGAGGTAACAGATTGCGGAAGGATCTTTCACACTTTCAGTGTTCCAGGGGTCAGTGACAGCTTGATCACTTAACAGTGGAGGCTTAAAAATATGTTCTAAGCTCAAACTGGAAACTGTATTTTTTTGTGGAAGAGTCATTCGCCAGTCAAGGGGTTGATTATAGCTCGATTTTTTAACAGTAGAACCAATCTGTGCAGGCTTACACAAATATTTTCTAAACTCACAGAAAAAGTATTTGCTAAAAATATTAAAGTAACACAAAATATATTTTAAATTGTATTTTGTGTGTTTGTTTTCTTTGTCGTTTTTTTATATTTATATTATTTGAGCTACGGAAGGGGTTAAGGTTTGGGAGGGAAATAGGGGGGAAAACCAATTTCTATTACATTTTAGATTTCTGTTTCATGCCTTGTATTGGCCAGATCGACACTAGCTAAGCAAAGTCATTTGTTTGTCTGACGTCAATGAAAATGCAGAAGGCTGCACAAAAAAAGATAGGGAGGGCCTGACAATGGGGGTTAGTATGTGTGGGGGGGGGGGTGATGGTAAAAAGGATTATGTAAAAGGATGGATAGAAAGGTCAACAAGTCCTCCATCTAAAAATTGTGATTTTGTTTTGATTTTTTTGTGATAAACACATATATCTGTGTCAGCCCTGGAGTATGCCTAAGTAATAATTTTTAACCGTTCCTCATGACTCCCTAGATACAGGGTTACAATTGCCTCTTTGAAGTAAGTAAATGAACAGCAATATATTACTAATTTGGGAAATATTGTTTGTGCCTTATGACACGGGAGACTCCAGGTTTATGACAACTTGATCTCCCATGTCCCAGCAAGGAAACCTCCTGTTGGTGCAAATACTGCCTTTACATAAATAGTATGTTGATCTTCATCAAGCTATCCAATGAAAAATGTATTGTGATGGCGGGCAAGTATACACATTGTATATTTTTTATGGAAATCCCAGCTGTTGTATCATCTGATACACAACTGTTGTATCATCTTTTTTTTTGTGCAACTCCTAAGTGAATTTATTAATGAGGGAGACTGGCCATCGTTGAATTGATGAAGCTTGAGCCTTCAGGAAGAAACATAGGAGAGTGCATTCCCAATCACCAAGCGGTTCTCATATTCAATTGCTTTTATGAGAGAAGCGTGCTGATTGGACGTACACTTTTCAATGTTTAGATAAAATTATTTTACTCATGCATTCTAATGTTTGACGCCTGTCCTTTATAAAGCATTTACTATAACTATAACATTAAGGACACAATAATATCTAACAATTAATTGAATTACAACCCCAGCATGCTTATTGGATGAGAGCTCAGATGTTTTGCAATTTTAGAACAATAAAAATAGCAAACAGATTCAAGCACAAAATATAATCCAAGTGCCAAAAATTAGCAGCAGTTGCCATCTGTAAGCAGCACTGACCACAATCTGCCTTTATTAGTATTGGCAACATATTGAAAACGCTTCTTCACATTAAACTTGAATAAGTTCCAAACAATTGCTGTCTGATTGTATATTGGCTGCACTGTTCTTTGTACAAATAAAGTGGTAACTGATGAAGAAACGAGCTGTGTTTGATATTAGCTGTGAGCTTTTCAAAATGCCCTTCCTTATAAATTGGAAACCGTACAGTTTCAAGTGCACGTTTGGGGAGAAGAGAGTGAATGTAGTAACATCCAATAAGATAGAAAGGCATAGAATAAAGTCTGCAATTAACAATATGTTATGCCAACAACACGAGAGGAATCCCCATTTGGCATGTCTTTCAGTCTGTGAAAAGTAAAGAAGCACTTAAAGGGCTGCTGTCAGGGTTTGCGGGGAACGAGGTAAGGAAGGGGTAAGCAGGGGTTTCCGTTCATTCTCACACTCATGGTTTCTGTAGGTCTGGCAAGCCTCAGCGAGGACAAGCACAGGGTAAGTAGTAACACTGAGGAGGCCTCCATGATGCAGGGTCAGTTAATGCCCCCATTAACTTTGTTTAAGGACCTGGGCACTTACAGATCTCGTTCTCAAAGCATGGTTCCTGTTATGGTTCCACTGCTGAAAAGTCCTATAACGGCATTTCTCAAACAAATCCCTCCAAAAAAAGAAGAGCGCTGACAAAATGGAAAGCTAAAGAGAGAGGAGTCTCAACTTTTTGGAACTTTTGTCAATGTCCTTTCATTTTCTTTCTTAATTTACTTGTTCTAGACTAACCTTCATGCGAGCTCTCCTTCTACCGTGCTAGTTTCTCCTTCTACCGTGCATATTCTTTCTTTGCCTTTCAGCTTATAGGAGGCACATATTAGTGGCACAGAGCGAAGGACAAATAGATATAAAGATATATGTTTACGGTACATGAACAATATGTGTAAGTCACATTGTTCATTCACAACTGGTATGGAGTAAAAAAACATGCAAAATAATTGATTCTATCCATCATGAATGATCACAGCGCCACTCATGATAAGTGAATGTTGCAAACATGTGTTCGCTCATGCTTCACCTCCAGATCAATCCACTCCATCAGACAAAGAAATCCAGCATAACGTACATGAAGATGTAAGGAGATGAATGGCATACTTAAGCAGCATTTCACTTAAATCAGTATTTCTTGATTAAATGCGTTCCTGACAGACTGAAACTTTGAAGTAGCATGACCACTGATATAAAAAATACAATCAACACATCCACCCATTATTATGATCAAAAGAATGTTAAACTGTAGTGCACTTGGGTCTGCCATTGATGTCAATTCCCATTGTCATAAATGGGGCAGCCCCGTAGCACCATAATGAGAAAGTGTCTATGGCGTCTTTCATACAACTAAGATCTGAGATGAACATAAAAAAAATAAACGTGGGCAGAATGTACTATTTGGTTTCCATGAATACAAATGTCCCTGCTATGAAAAAAATGTCTACCGTCAGTTCTTTTAAAAGAACCGTTCCTCTTAGACCAAACATTATCTGTGCTCTATAGTTTTATTCTTCCCTCTTAAGTATTAATCACAAAAACCAACACAGAAAACCAATATGGTTTAGTATCTATGGCAACAACCTATCAGTGCCTGCTTTTTTATAACATGATTAAATATTCCCAACAAAATGAATATATGAACGAGACAATATTTTACAGGATTAATGAATTATTTTACGGACAATGTTTCTACGTTCGCTTGTCCTATGAATTATGTTTCTAATGCTCTGTGTGGTGCATCTTTAGGGTCATCTTTAAGGTGTCCAAATTATGTAAATATTAGTTTTATTATCAGCGGATTACTTCCACTGAGGAAACATGGAATTGTGCTTTTAATGCAGAGAGCAATTCAACTCAAGAATACATTTAAAATAAGAAAAAATTAGAAGTCTCTAAAGATCCCCTCCCAGAAAAATATTTGAATAAAAGAACCTCACCCACACTTGGTAATGTTGCTTTTTTTCCCGTATACCCCAATGCCCATAATACATTGTGTCATGTGAAAGGGTGTATTTTCTCACTTAATTTTTTCAAAATAACTATGCATGTGAGGTATTACTATATACATTTTTCTGGGCCACCTATTCTTTGAAAGCCACCAAAAAAATGGTTTTTTTTAGGAGTCAGGAGAACTGGCAGCATGAACATTAGTAGAATAACCTTTGTGAAATAGACCTGGTTTGGTGTGTTTTAGAAAGATGCACTTTTGTAGAGTGGTTCTGGACTATGAGAGTGCTATTAATCTTATGGAGCTTATTTTGATATTTGTCTGTAAATGCCAAGGGTAGAAAAAAAATCCCAGGGTTGAGATGTTTCCAAACTCAAGACAAGTAAATAAATATATACTGAGGGTTTTTTTTTTCCCATTTCCTTTAGCTGTGAGTACATTGCTGTTAGGAAAAGACTTATCATGTGTAAGAAAATAAAAATAAAGATCTTCATCCTTAAGGGGTTAACATCCAACTAAAATGTGTCATTAATTGTATACCATAAGATTAGAGGAGCCACCTTGCCACATAATGTTAAGTCACTTGACCCCTCTGAGCACCCACCACCTGGTGTATAGAAAGGAAAAGCTGGCAACGTATAGAAATAATGATATCATGGACGTGAAAAATAACACTAATCACTTAAGTCTAAATACAGCGTGTAAATATTATATCAAATGAATTTTAAATTGGTCACTTTGTCACATCTGGAGTGAAATTCAGTTTATTCCTTTCTATAGAAAAGCAAAATAATATATGACGACTAGATGTGTTATGATTATCCATTAACTGTAGAAGAGGCCTGCTGGCTAAAGTCTTAAGTGTATTTCTAATACCAAATGCTATAATCCCTAAAATGATAAGACCTTGCATGTCGCCAGAAAGCCACGAGCTGCGAATGGAATAACATAGCCCGGATGCTGTTAATAATAATTAGAACCGAAAAAAATATTTTACAGAAAACAGTCAATATATGTGGAAGTGAAGTGTTATTTTTAGACTGCTTGGCTGCATGTAGAAGCGGTAGAGGTTATCGTCCATTTTGCTCGACTGCTCAACGGCATTCATATTTCTGTCCGTCCTAAGTCCACAAGGTTCTGAAGAATTTTCATGATGTCCCTTGGCCTTTGAGAACTAAAATGCACTCATTCGGAGTCCTTTTAGTTCTCAAATGCCTTACATAGTTACATAGTTACATAGTTCATAAGGTTGAAAAAAGACCATCAAGTTCAACCCTTCTACCTAACCTTCCTATTCTTGATCCAAAAGAAGGCCAAAAAAACCCTAATTAAGCTACTTCGAATTCTGCCATCAGGGGAAAAAAATTCCTTCTTGAGTCCAAGAGGAAATCGGATTTCTCCTTGGATCAAGAAGCTCTAAAATATTAATGTTATTCTATTTATATCCCTGTATATCATGCCTTTCTAAGAAAATATCGAGGCCCCTTTTGAAGGTATCTAATGTATTGGATAACACCACCTCCCTTGGAAGTGAATTGTGAAAGGGAACCTTTATTGTCCTCACTGTAAAGAATCCCTTCCTTTGTCGTCTATGAAACCTGTGCTCTTCCAGTCTCAGATCTCAAATATCTCATCGTTCTACCATCCAAGAGAGATCATATGTAACTTTAATGTTATATTACCTCTCCCATCGGGCTGATGCCTTAAACATACCTTGTTTGCCCCCTATGCCCCAGGTACTGTCCTGGAGTGTGCATCTCCATGTTTCCTGCCATCAGCCGCGCATACCTCATTTATTGATTGTCTACAGATGTCCACAAATGGAACAGTCTAGGTAGACATAGCCCCAGTCCCCCAAGCACTTAGCAACTTACTGTGCAAATTGTGGCAACTACTGTCAATTAAACGTGGTAAAAAAACTACCATGAATATTACAAGGGTCAAAATGCCATTTTCATTAAGAAGAGTTTTGTGGCAAAGTGGGAAATGTGAAAATTTCGCCACAGAAACCAATGTAATGTTCCTGCAGATCACAGTATCTGAATTTCATTAATACGTCTTCATTTGTTTTATAATTAGCCACAATCTAGCCTACATCACAACTTTAAAAAGCACTTTTTATAATTAAATCTTTCTGGGGCTTTATTGTCTTAGTTAAAATGCAAAAAAATGTAATTAGCGATTGTTGAAGAAATATCAGCTACTTAAGTTGTCTCTGTTGGGACCTTTTAGTTTTTTTTCCCGACTTAATTAAAAAAAAAAAGAAAACTGCAAAATATTAAAGATTGTGGCATTTAACACTCTTTTCTTAAAAATACCTAAATAAACCTTGATTTTCTTTTCAAACTGTATCAGTTAAGTAAGACAGCAAAACTAGATACATGAAAACAGATTATAATGGCAGATAAAAACCATTCATATCATCTAGTCTGTAATTATTGAAGCCTAAATGAGTCCTTGGTCTTGCCTTGGATTAAGCATAGTCGTGGGACGTTATAGAGAACAGCAATACCAAAGCATCATATATTCAGTAAAACAGTTTTCGTCATTAATCCATGTATATTGTGCTTCTGAAATATTATACATTAGCCTATTAAAAAAATAGGACATACCCAAAATGGCCCAAAAGAACGCTAAGACGTAATGGTAAGTCTTGGGTATTTTGCACTGTACTTTCCTTATCAATACACGGCAGCCTATAGTCTTTTCTGTCACCAGATGAAGTCTAACAAGTATCCCAAACCTCACAAAATTCTAACAAGCTGAACAGAGACTTGTCTTTCCAGACATCTCTGAGGACCTCCCTGCAATCTATATATATATATATATATATATATCCCTGCATCACTCTGTGATCCGCTGCACTGAGGCTCAAGGCAAGAAGATAAAAACAAATATAATAAAAAATGAAAATTAAAAAAAGAATCAAATGATCAATTTTGTATAAAGGTTAAAAATAACAAAAAGCTCCCGTCATTAGGTTGTAAAACGTCCTTGATGGGATTAAAAAGAACTGCATTATAAAATTAATAAATGTATCTTTTTTTTTTCATTTTTACATTTACAAAAAATATATTTTCTAGTATTAATAAAGCTATTTAAAGGACAGACAGTGCCTTTAAATATTAAACATTGAAACAGAATTGGATCACAGATTTCCTTTTATTAATACTATGTAAGGCATGCCAGCTTCACTGCAGTAAGTATTTTAATATAGCCATGCAAGTAAATGAAAGAAATATGGTCCAGGCTATTCCAGAACAGAATGAGCCAAAAGTTGCATCTCAACTAAGAACGGGACATTATAATACAATTAACAGCTTTCCTGCCAGGTCTTTTACAGTTTTTCAGTATACGGAAGTAAAGATTACAGTCGTATTATTGGTTTATATTCTTAAATCTCTTCATCGTCTTACAGTTCCAGATGTCTTTGCACTGAACTTTGAGTATCGTGAAACCTGACTCATAGAAAGAGCCTCAGCTAAGAATGTCTAGTGTCTTAACCTATCATACTATAATTTGGGGTTAGTCTCAATTCTCAGGCACTGTCCCGTGGAACTGCCTCATTGTCCTGTTTGGCAGGCAGTAGGGATCATAGGCCAGTTAGGGAGATCTTCTGATCTCCTTTGATCGGCCCACCATGCTCTGAGAGAGGTCTGTGCTGTATCACAGCTCCCATGTGGTCAACTTGCAACTCACTGAAGCTGAGACTTGCAAGGTGGCTGGGTGGGTAAGGTAGGACGGTGGTCCTTTCCTGGCTCCACTTCTTCCTGTCCTTGGTCCATATCTAACGGTCACCCGGTCCCAACTCTATCGTGTCCTCAAGAAATGTACCCCAATATGGACAACTAAAATATTGAAGGTATGTGTTAAATAAAATAGATTTATGGCGACCACAGGTCCCACTGCACAATCATGGGGGACAGGAAACGTACATGTTGTAGGATTTGAGAAAGAGACCGTTCTTTTTTAAAATGGGGGTTCATTCGCCATCAGAAAGATTAATGCAAGTAGGAATGAAAGGCTGGGAAAGGGGAATGATTTATATATTCTTTCAAGCTCACTATGCACTATATTCATGTTCATTACCGTCCTGGGATTTCTTTCCATAAATTTGAAAGCATAAATTTTGCAATGCTATTGTAGTTTTTCTATCCCCATCCTTACATTTTCCTATCACCCGATAAAAGGCACTTGAAAAATCAAGGACACAATGCATAATTTACAAACAGTTTTATGCAATATATTCTAGTGGGTTTAACATAGATAAACACCATATGCTGTATTTGTTTGTTTAATACTTTGCTTAAAACACATAAAATACAATAAATATAATCACATTTATGTGTAAGATTGAAATAATTTTTCATCTCTTTTTTTCTATTTTATGAAACCAAACGGCAGCTCCTTGCTCCATACATCTCAGTTCTAGCAATCTGAGGCTAATAAACATTTGCGAGAGAATGGATGACCCTGACTGTTGGAATAGGGGATTTTACCTACTCGAGTAAATAATAGGGTCTGAGGGCAAAATCCTTGTATCACTGTCAGATCTTTATAAAATGGGCAAAAATGATTGCTGTACTAAAGAATAAAATACATTTTAGTGCGAACGAGGGTGGATTTCTATGAAAAGGCATTAAAAGGAATAACTGAAAAGGAAAAGTTCTTCAGACGCAAATTACTACAAAAATGGGATTACTTTTGCCCATAATGTTACTGGCCATGTTCAAATCTGGCTTCCTTTGTGAAGGATTTTTTGTGGCCATAGTTGGCCTAGAAAATATGCAGGTTATAATATAGGTTACATGTTCATTCTCTTTAACATCCTTTACACACTTTATCTTCCTTTGGTACCCTGACATACAAATTCCGTCTGACATTGACGCGGGGAAGCTGGATTTCACCCGAAGACTCCAGGTCAAACCCTGAGAGTTTAGGTATGGTAATAGCTTTTTTTTTTTCTCACGGATTAATAAATGGCAGTGTCATTCAATGAACCCTTGCTGATTTAATTCAGCCGATAAAAACTGTAAAGTGTTGCTACTTCCTGTATCATGGAGAACTTGATGTCAAGGGATCTCCATGAGCTTCCTTGACAGAGAACTCTCTTAGAGCTGCAAAACATCTATTCCAGAGTGACCGTGAATCTCAATCTGTATAACAAGAGCTTTAATATATTTTAATTGTTTTTTTCACACTATTAGAGATTTAACTAACCTGTAAGATATTAAGCAAACCATTGTGATACCCAGAAGCCTTAAAATCTGACAAAACGGACAAAAAGGGATCAATAATGATTAAGATGGCATAGAATTATAATGGATGTATTTCTTTGTGATACACAATAATACAAGATAATATATTGAGGTATACATTTTAGGCAAATGTTGTATTATAGGAACAATACGTACATTATATACATGATAAAAAGATGACAATCAGGAGCTATATTGGGCATAATTGATTGTCTCGGTAGGCCACAGCATTTAATTTGCATACAAACTCAAATAAAAATTAGATTTACAGCAACTTCGGCAATGTTGCCACTAGTGGCTGCATGGCAGATTAATGTTCGATACATTTGAGGAAATGTGTAGACTAATATATTCAGGATGTAGTACTCTGACAACTTGATAATGAATGCCAGTAAACTTGTTAGCAAAAAAAAAAAAAATCTATGGATTTATTAGCAAGTGTACAAACTATATTAGCTCGAGCATCATTTAACCCGCGACATGTAGTGGTTTCCTGTAAATCTTGTGTTAGATGTATGTCTCTAGGTTTGATGTGGAGTCACCCTCCTCTTTCTCTGGGCAGGGGAGTGGCGTTTGACCATGCCAACTCCCCACCTATTTACCCTCCTACTACCGACTTAAGTCAGGGACTAGCCCTGCTGATATGCCCAGACAGCCCCACATGCAGACAGCCCATTCCATCTCGAAGCTGTTCTCCCAGAAGAGGGGAGAGCTCCAGGTAGCCAACCCTAGGAAGTTCCCTGGTATGACCATGGCATTTTATTAAATCTCTGTCATGAAGGTTGTTGTTGCATACTTTTGCTTAACATTAACTTTTGTTGTAACGGACAGGGTCGGTTTGGGCAGCCACCTAGTAAAGGAGGTGCCACCATGATGTTTTTTTCCTATATTATAAAATAAGAGCACACAGGATATCAGTCACCAGAAACGTAGTTCTCCCAGGGTCAAGTAACCCTATGTTCAGGCCTAGAAGAGGGTAGAATAGCAATATATGTCTCCTGGCACATAAGTTTCAATGAGGACGCTGGGAAGTTTAAACCCTTAATGAAAGCATAAGTAATAGTTTACTCTATCATTTTAATGCTGCAGCTGGAGGCTTTAGCTGAAAGATCATACACTATTGTGCTTAATGCTAGCTAACTAGCAATGCCATGAAGGTTCTTCTTGATCTTAAGTCACTTTTTTGCCTTCATTATGTCTGTAGCCTACAGGACACACTGATGGTCATAAAGTCACTTCAAGAAATGCTGCACTGGGTACACATGGAAGAAATTATTAACATTTATTTAAAACATCACAAGGGAGATAGAGGACTGAAACAAAATGACTGCACTTTGGCTAAATTGATCGAATGCAAATTGAACTTACCAAATAAAATGACTACGGATGTGCTGAAACATGCAGAGGTTTACAGAGACAATCTTCATTCATTATTAGAATTTGTACAAACTGGTACGTATGTCTTCAGTGTTATGCATAATAAATAAATCGTAGCAATATCTCTCCTGTGTAGTCAGCATTTGTAAGGAATAATAATTTATTCACATATATATTGCTACTATTACATGCAAAGCCGATCGTGGCCAAATAATGCATGCGCAATAACTTCAGGCCCTGGAGACTGTGATATATGATGGTGACATTAAATCACATTTTCACCTCCTGTGCCAGAGGAATTTATAGCGCACTGAGCATTAGGATCTTGTTGGTTTTGAAAGAGTTAACACAGCATACATTTACATGTTATTAACTACACAGTAGAAAAAGGAGGAGGGTTGGATCGTACAATTATGCCTGTAAATATTATGTCTGTTACTCAACTTAAAAAAGACCAGTCAAAAGGAAACTGTAGTATATCCTTAAAACCCCCAACATGGGCACCAACCAGGCCTCGACTGGCCATCTGGCACACTGGGCAAATGGATATGCCCAGCCACACGCTACATGAGCATAAAAACGTAACGTGTGGCCCTGCATATCCAGCTGTCAACCATACCTCCATCATCAGGCGGCTGCTGGCCTTGAAGTGCTAGGGCCGCATGGCATCGCCAGTCCAGCCCTTGTGACAACCATAATTTACAGGTGCTATATCTAGCTATATATTGGTAAAAATACTAGAAGCAGATAGAGAAGCAATTAATGGCTCCTGAGGACTTTTTTTATATTGTTATGAGGCATCATAAAATGTATTGTGTATTAAAAATAGTCTTGTAGTAGTTTATGTCCCTAAAAAGTGTTTTCCAGAGCATAGGCGCGTCCTTATTTTGCTGGATTGTTATGTGTTCTTTATATGCTATATCGCACTTGTCTTTGCGTGACACAGGACCCACGGTTTCCGTGACCCTAGAACTGCCATTATTCCTGCATGAGTTCTGCTCATTCTGGCGTCCCATCTATAATTCTATACGTTCCTGCTAGATAACTAACACGAGCTTCCTCTGTAAGGAATGATTGAATGCTACAAGGGTCCCTCTAGTGCTGTATAACAGAAATATAATTACGCAACTCTTGGTTACCCTGCATAAATTGAAGGCTCTGCCAGATTGGGATTGAAATCGTAGTTAATGGAATCAGCTTTTTTCCTTGAAAATAAGGGTCAATGAAAGGGGCAGAAGAGTTACATACTTGGTCGCAAAAGATTCAAAGTAGTTAAAATGAGCTGTTCAGCTTTACATGTACTTAGGTACGACACTTGTTCAGGAAGGACAGTGTCTCTTTGTATAACACTGAAAGGACCAGAGATGCAGTAACCTGGATGACAGTACAGTCCCAGACAGGATATCCAGAAAGGATAGGACACTTGAAAGGAAAGGCCAGACATTTTATGAGTAATCCTCGTCTATAAACATGAAGTAACAACGGTGAGTGGGGAAGTGGAGGTAGAACCCAACCTGGCATTTCTCTGTCTGTATAGACTTGTGAATGTCTCTTAAACAGCGAGGTAGTGTCCTGAGGAACTGAACACTGGCAAAGCCGAAGGGTTACCATCAAGTGAGGTATCACACATGTAGTTGATACTGAAGTTGAGACTGAAGTCAGCCGCCAGAGTAGAACGTCAGAGTAGAAAAGCCAGGGTCTGTAATATGGTGGGTAGGCAGATCTTGTGCTCAGGTGCAAGTCAAGGTCAGGGACTGGAGACAGCTAGACCGGTCTGGAGACAAGCCAAGTTCGGTAACCCAGAGGGCAGGCAGATAAGTAATTCTTGTGGCAGGTTAGGTTGCAACAAGCCAAAGGCCAAACCAGTACAGTAGAAGCGTGGAACAATATAGGAGCTGTAATGCACAAGGTTCTATCACAGGCACAAGATGCATTCTGAGGGTTTAAATAGCCTTCCAATCACAACCTCCACCTCTAGAGTAGAAACGAGGCTTCTAGCTGTGAGAAGTGCACATGATATGTCTGCACTCCTGGTGCAGTGGTGCATGAAGTACACTGGCACCCTGGGACACCGGGAAATTGCCGGGATGCGGCAGTGGCCAGAGGTACTGGACACTTTGGGACCAAAATTGGTGTTTCAATGCGTTCTACAGTTCTTATAATGTTTTACAGTATATAACAGCAGAAAATATGTTTTTATTATATTTTTTGTAAACACTTTGCTTCATTACATTAATAGCTAGTAACACCTCACACACAGGCAGCTGTCAATGTCTAAGGGTTCTCAATATGTACAGCTTGGAGAAGAGACAGAGAGAGAGACAGGAGAGAGAGAGAAAAGAGAGAGAGAGAGATGATAGAGACATTTAAATACATACATGGAATTAACAAAGAATACAAGAAAAGTTTAGTTCAAATTAGGATACATGTTAGAACAAGAAGTCGTAAAAACTAGAGGGTCAGAGGTTAAACTGTAATGTAAGGAAGTTTTACTTTACTGAATTGCTAGTTGTAAATACAGTGAGGACATTAAAACATGCATGGGGCATGATTCAAAGTTGAGTCTCCACATCAGGAAAAAAAAACAAGCAAATTATTTTTTACATACCATCATATTGTAGGTTTCCTTGTTTAGAAATATATAGTCCATTGGCAGGGCCGGACTGGGAATGAAAAGCAGCCCTGGAAACATTTGGAGACCAGCCCCATATAGTTTATCTCGCGGTGGAGCTCTTGTACCCACACGCACCCCTTATACATACCCGAGTCACACTATTTGCCATACAAACAACTATAAAACATTAATCACATTATTTGTATTAAAATGCCAGAAAGCAAAAGTGTTAAAATGCCCTAATAAATGAAATACATTAGACATAATGGAATCAAAACATTTGCTACTGCAAAAATGTTTACATGAAAAAGTTCCATATTCTTGTAAGAAACGTTTGGCTATTAATACCACCATAACTGTTCTAGCACTGCATCATCCAATGAAAACCTCATCCCAGATACATTATTATTATTATTATTTTTTAAATGCACACAGTTCATGGTGCAAAGCGGTCTGCCAGTATATTTATGTAAAAGGTCCTCTCTTAAGGAAGGACTGTGAAACCAACGGGAATAATGAAATCAGTTCTTACAACTAAATTGGGTTTTACTCTGAAGAGCCCAACCACCATTCAAGTTTCTGCGATTAATCCTTTGTGATAAAATATGCAGATTAAAATAAGAGTAAATAAGTAACACAATACCTTTACTTTTCCTCTCACTGATTTCTGGGCCTAGAAAGTTTTGTCCTCTGAAGTGACTACAAATTCAGGAGGCCGTTTTATCTCTGGATAAGTAAACATTAAATAAATCAATGTATGACTACAGTAAGTACAGCGCACACCAGGACAGGCTCTGCCACACCGACACCCAGACACACACACACCAGGACAGGCTCTGCCACACCAACACCCAAACACACACACCAGAACAGGCTCTGCCACACTGACACCCAGACACACCGGGGCAGGCTCTACCACACCGACACCCACACACCGGGAAAGGCTCCGCCACACCGACACCCAGACACACACACCAGGACAAGCTCTGCCACACTAACACCCAGACACACACACCAGGACAGACTCTGCCACCCCAACACCCAAACACACACCAGAACAGGTTCTGCCACACAGACACCCAGACACACACACACACACCAGGAAAGGCTCTACCACACCGACACCAAAACACACACCAGGACAGGCTCTGCCACACAAACAAACAAATACACACCAGGACAAGCTCTGCCACACAGACATATCCAAACACACACCAGGAAAGGCTCTGCCACACCGATACCCAGACACACACACACACACCAGGACAGGCTCTACCACACCGACACCAAAACACACACACACCAGGACAGGCTCTGCCACACTAGCACCAAAATACACACCAGAACAGGTTCTGCCACACAGACACCCAGACACACACACACCAGGAAAGGCTCTACCACACCGACACCAAAACACACACCAGGACAGGCTATGCCACACAAACAAACAAATACACACCAGGACAAGCTCTGCCACACAGACACCCAAATACACACCAGGAAAGGCTCTGCCACAACGGCACCCAAACACACACACCAGGACAGGCTCTACCACACCGACATATCCAAACACACACCAGGAAAGGCTCTGCCACACCGATACCCAGACACACACCAGGACAGGCTCTACCACACCGACACCAAAACACACACACACCAGGACAGGCTCTGCCACACAGACACCCAAATACCGTATTTGCTCGATTATAAGACGACCCTTATTATAAGACAACCACCCAAAATCTGAATATTAATTTAGAAAAAAAAGAAAAAGCTTGAATATAAGATGACCCTATAGGGAAAAAGTTTTACTAGTAAATATTAATTCATGTAAACTATTTTTTCAGATTTAATAAAAACAAAAAAAAGTTTTTCTCAATCATAGCTTTTATTTCCTTTTATTTGCCAACTTGCCCCCCTCAGTTATGCACATCTACCCCCAGCCTTGCCACTCTGCCCCCAGAAATGCCTTATACCCCCTATATGCTACTCTGCCTCCCTGATATACCTTATACCCTCCTATATGCCACTCTGCCCCATGATATGCCTTTTAACCCCCTATATGCCACTCTGCCTCCAGAAATGCCTTATACCCCCTATATGCCACTCTGCCTCCAGAAATGCCTGGAGTTAGGAGGCATATCATGGGACAGTGTTGACATATAGGGGGTTTAAAGCATTTCTGTAGGCAGAGTAGCATATAGGGGGTTAAAAGGCATTTCTAGAGGCAGAGTGGCATATAGGGGGTTAAAAAGCATTTCTGGAGGCAGAGTGGCATAAAGGGGGTTAAATCATGGGGCATATCATGGGGCACTCTGCCTCCAGCAAAGCCTTATGCCCCCCCCATATACACCCCCCCCCCGACTTACCACTGCTTCTGACTCCCTGATGTCTGGTTGGTGCAGCTGGTGGAGGCCGGCGTTCATGAAATTAAAGCGGCGGTCATGCACGCACCACGTCACCCAATTGGCCGTGCCTCAGCTCTTTTTCCCACCCCTTTTAAGACGTGGGACGAAGTGCTAAGTCACAGCCATTGGGCGTGTGAATGCCGGCCACTTTAATTTCATTAGGCGCAGGTGGAGGCGGCCTGACTGCTGCACGAGGGCCGCTTTCCATCCCGCTCGCATCTACTCAGCGGCTGTTTTGAACTTTGCACACACGGCGGCCGCTTTGAATGTTGGTCTGCCGGCCGCCTGGCCCACCGGGAAATTTCCCGGTATCCCGGTGGGCCAGTCTGGCCCTGTCCATTGGACTTTACATATCTACTGTGCACCGTTGTCAGTGGGTTTTACTGTATTTCTAGGCAAGTACTCTTTTGATGCAATTACTCATGTTCAAAGAGTTACTTCAGTAGCTTTTTTTAATGACCAAAATCATCATACTGTTATATATACAGCAAGAGGTGCCACTGTCAACGATGAAATGTAGCGGCAGCAGAACAGCGTCAAAGGCATCGATTCTTATTAAACAAGAGACATTGATCTAATATCAAACACTAATATGATGTATGCAGCCATCTATTTTCTGAGTGCACGGAATCTAAAATTACTTTACATGCATCAAAGGACCTAGTATGCATTTGGTATGTTTTCTTTTTCACATGTGTTTTATATATATATATATATATATATATATATATATATTTGCAAAATGAATATGTAATGGAAAAAAGCAATTCTCAATGATGCTCGTATGATTTATTAATTAATTATGGAAAGTCATTCCCACAAAAGAGAACAACCATGGAAATGTGTTCTTGTAAATTTAGTTTATGGAATTTCAGATGGTGACTTTTGAATCAGATAATAAAGCCTACAGTGTTTTCTTACTTGTTTTTTTTATGGGCTTTAAAAACACACACAGTGGTCCTACCCATACAAACAACTATATAAAAGTTTAACTATCTAAAAAAAAAGTTCAATAAAGATAACTTAAAAAATAGAAACATATTCAATATATTTTAATGTAATTGTTAATAATATACTTCAAGCTACCCATCATCATCATCATCATCATCTTCCGTGTTTTGCCCGGAGACTCCAGGTAAAGCGTTGCTCTTCCAGTTCTCCGGGTTTTGGTGCTCCAAGTTCCGGGAGAAATGTTTCTTGTTTGAGATATGGTGATCTTTTCTGGCAGAAGGTTTCACTACTATTGGTTATATATTAGATATTCATGTCCCATTTTAAGCTGGGCAACTACCGAAATTGGGACCCTGGAACTAACAAGTACCTATTTTTAGATTTAACCTTGTGCTTTTCTAATTCTGCCTCGTAATTGGTGTGTAGTTTACTTTCTCAGTTGTATGGGAATTTCGGTGCCCTGCAAAGCACTATTTTTAAGTATACCTCCCTAAGCTATTGAAGCTTGTAAACTGTAATAGGCCATAAAACACTGAAAGTAACTGCACAAAAGCAAACCTTTGATACACATTTGAGGGTGCGGAGCTGTCAGGGAATCAAATGATTTAGTCTGTTGATGTTTAGATGTAATGGCAACGCTCACAACAGAGTCAAAGCATCCCTCGGCATGTCCAAAGCAATTCTTACTTGGACATGTTAGAAACAGCAATCAGGCATGTGTATATAGGAAAAAAGAAAAATATATCTGATAGTGTGATAACGTTTGTAAAAATCAATATGTGTAATGAGTATATGCACTCACAAGCATTGCCGCTGAAAGAGGCTCTTCAAAGGTAAAAACCAATTCTTTATTCTTTAAAATCTATAAATATAGAAATGAAAACAACCACATAGTGCAGTAACTTCCTGTGATGTAATAAACAAATGTGAATGCACTTACAAGATGGTTGAATTCAAATGGTATGTTCAAAAAAGTCCAAGGTTCAGAAAAGGAAAAATAGTCCTCACGTAGGTGCGTATCTCTGGTCAGGAAATACCAATCCTCCTCTGTGTAGTCACTGTCTCAACGCGTTTCGCCTCTTAGTGGGCTTCCTCAGGAGAACGATTCAAAATAATCCGCAATATTAGCGTGTTTATTTTGCGGATTATTTTGAATTGTTCTCCTGAGGAAGACCTTCATGGTCATAGGAGCATGTCACTGTCCTGTTCTGTGGTCCGGGGGGAGAGGCAATGCTGGTTGTGAAGAGATGGCAAGTTGTGCACACAGAGAGAACCAGGTGGCAAAAACACCCATGGAAATAGCCATGCAACAGCTCATTGCTTCACCTAGCACTAACTAGTAATACAACACTAAGTAACCTACGGACTATACAACTATACCACCAACGGAAAATTCCATGGGTTTCCCCTTTAAAGATTCTTACTATGGTTCATGTTTCAGGTGTGATAACATTTCAGGGAGTTCCTATATAAATGTTATGGGGCTTGGGTATTTGTAGCAATACGATTACTGCCACGTATCCAGTTTATGGTCAATGAACACAATTTGAATCTCTACTGCCTTCTGATTGGCTAAAATCACAAAGAAGCCAATCGAAACTCAACTTCCGATAATGTAGTTTTTCCTCCTTTATACCTCTGTCACTCGTTGCCCGCTTCTTCTAAAATACAAGGCTTTGTTAAGCAATAAAATGTAGAACACTCTTAAAACTTTTACAGGCCACATCATGAAAGCTACCGTAAGAAGATGTAATCCAATGTTTTATGTCATTGATGCTACCATGTATTATGTCATGGGCAATACAGGAAGTAAAACTTAATTTCAAGGAGCTTATATATTAACTAAAGGTTTTTGTATAGGAACATGGATTTTACTAGATTTTCCCTTAAAATGTGCATTGTGCTATCATTCTGATGATCGGATACTTTAACCTAGAACAGATTTATCAAAGACTGAGCTTAAGCCCTGCTTAATATACACGTGTATCAGTGAGAGATGAGACATTCTAAATCCCCAAAGCATTGATAAATGGACTAGAAACTTTTTCTCTGTTTTAAGAGTAAATGGTGACTATATCAATGTATATCAAGATCAAAATCAAATCCTGAGACTTGCCTATAATCAGCAAAGCGTTAGAAGTCATACATTAGATTAATTAGAATGATTTTATTTAGTGCATATCCTTGTTTTCAAGGTCTTATGGATTCTCTATTTTTCAATAATATACAGTATAACATACATACTTATTTTCAATTAATTATTCCTTTCCACTTGAAGAATTAACTAGCATTCCCGATCCAGCTAACTGTATACTCAACCAATGTCTTTATGATCTCTCTTCGGGATGAAATGAAATGTGTATCCAAATGTCTATGTACTACAAAAGTCTAATTCATACATAAAATGACATAACACATAACACAGTTTACTAGATCTAGACTCAAATCATCTAAGCTCAAATCCATCTTGCTGTGATTTGGCCAGACCACATACATGCAGGAATTGCAATATAGGATTAACATGCGCATGGGAACGGTGGCAGTTTTTACTGAATGGTCATTTGGGCAGTTTAATGTTGTTGGGCTGTTAACCCCACTATACCATCCAATATACTCCGTTATTCACAAATATGAGTGATTGTGTATATTCTTTTGCAACAGATTTAACTATATGACATAATAACGCAAAGTTCGAATAACTATGTAACCAAGTAGAGATATACCCATTTATCAGGGCACAAAATGAACATTCCTGGTGCAAAGGGTTAAACAGGAGCAATTACCATGAATGTTGTATCAGTTGCTATGATGTTTGCTCCGAATTTACCATTCTGCGCTACACTTTGGGACTGATAGATACAAATGATGTAGAAAGAATGCATTGAAAGAATGTAGAAAGTAACATTCTTGTATATAATGATGAGTCTTAATTATCCTAAAACATATCTGCTGTAGCCAAACCTAACTGATAGAATGATATGGTGCTGGAATCCATTTTTACTGAATTATGGGTCAGTGAAGCAATACGATAATAATAAATTAAGGGAGACCTTGAAAATGTATATTCTCCAACATGTTCCAGAATACGCACAGCTAGATAAGCTTCGTCTGTTTCTTCAACATTCCCAATAGGTTAAATGGTAGAATACAATGTTATGATGATGCCTTCCAAAGCAAATTAATTAAACTAATAATTTGGTTTACCGGAGAGGCTGTGCACAAACTAATACCTTACACAGCCCGGGGAAATCAAAGGATTTCAAATGCTAAACTGCTGGAAAAAAATTATCTCAATGAAAACGATTTCCAAACTTAACCCTTCTTATTACCAAGAATGTGAAAAAAAATACAAAATGTTTTTTTGACCCTTTTTACCATTATTTGCATATATTTTATCGTTGAAAATGTAATTTAGCTAATCTTCAATTTCAGATCTTTAATATTTTCATGTTACAACATATGACCAGTTTTGCCTTGTGGTCCCCATCTCTTGGAGCTTGATTTCCAATATGCTCTATGTCACTTTAACATACTATATACTGGCCCACATGCCATAAAGTGTTACTTTGAGACGCACCAGTAATAATCCTTCCCTACAGCTGCCAAAGATTGGAAGATAAACATTGCATTAAAACATGGCTACATTTCCAATTCATGTTTAATGTCACCTTGATGCAACCGGCAGCCAAAACAAGCACAGAGGGCTCACTATATTATATGTGCCAAATGCAGGTGCTTGGCAGAACATCTTGAAATAATATTGGTTTCTTTGTCTAGATTTCACGCGCAAAGTTTTAGAGACCCCTGTGTTCTAGGTGTCTTAATGTTTTTAGTTTTCCTTTGGTATCTCTGAACCTCAACGGAAAGTATATTTTCCCTGTAGACTCACAAATCTCATCTGCCATGTAGAGTGAGAGCTTATTTTAATACATTCCATTAACCTGTTGTGTACTCAAGAGAATGGAACCCTTTTGCTTACCGTCTCGGGGGCATGTTGTCAGTTGATTACATGTCTCTCTGAAACCTCCAGTGAGAACATTACGATAAATATACCGTAAACATATATTTGGAGTGTAAAGTCTAAATAGCAAAATAAATTGGACTGGTGATAGGTACTTTGGGAGTCTGTCTCTCTATTTGCACATTCCATTTTTGGTTGTCCTCATGTACCCTTGTAGTCTACAACAATTGGTTCAGTCAAATCAGTAGTTGGATTAGTGACATGTAATTCCAGCTAAACTTGATGGTTTCTGAGCATATTGATCTACATGCAGCAGTGTTTCCCAAGGTTTTCCTGATCTTCATGACTGAAGAGTATGGCTGCATCAATCCCCAGCAGATTGTTTATTATGAGATGATTGAGCAAAAACCTACACCTTCGCACCCTCTACAATGCCCTTCCCATTAACCACTGGCAAACGCCATACATTTGTCTATGTAAAGAGTACGACACTTTATAGGCCTATGCATTTAAATGTTAGATATCAAAGATGTAAGAGTGTTCTTAATCATATATTTTGGTTGAAACATATCACACAAAAAAAAAAAACTACATTATGCGATGCTATACACTTATGGCCTCAGCGCCAAATAACAGTGTGGTCATCAATAGAAACAATTTGTTTTTGTAATGGAGTATGCAGTTTCACTTCCCACACACAGGTGGCACTGTGGAACCACCAGAGTAGGCACACGTGTCTAGAACCCCTACTCTAGAGTTGGTAATACTATGATTGAAATGAAAAACAGATATAGCATATTTTAGATATAACTGATAATCTGACTACAAAATAACATTACCACATGTTAATTTTGCAAAGAATATAATTTTAAATCAGTGGAGGCATTTAATTTGGGGTATTTGGGTTGTGGGACACGTTGGTCGTGTCAAACCACTGATACGACATTGCTGTATTCTGCAAGAAGTGGCCAAATCTATTTGGTCCTTGGGCCCTATTGTCTTTCAATGCTGTTAAATGATCAAAATTGGTCTATATCCTAAATAACTATCAGATAATAAAAAAAACTGAACATGCAATTAGGCTAAAATCTGAGCCCTTACTTTGGGAACTTTTTAGATTTTTGCTGGTAATTTTAATTTCTCATTCTTGCCAATACTGAAATAAATGAGTTATACAGCAAAAAAACCATACAGGTTCTAGATTGTCCTGAAGTACTATTTATTCTGCAACTATATGTTATCTGGCTTCAAGTATTATCAATAACGCAGAAACGGTTCATATATTAAAGAAATACAGCTGGGTGGATTTCTTGCCAGAAAATCTTAACACTTTCATTACCAGATGAACCATCAACATGATGCATGACTCTTTGAAAGACGCGTGGCTCTATAGACTGTTTAATCACAATTTTCATTAAACAGACAAAAAGAATATGTAAACATAAAATAATGTACTGTTCGTGAGTTTATTACATATTTTATATATCTTCTGTGGACATGGATATTTTAGATTGTTAACATTCTGCTCAGATGTGCCCCCACCTTTATAATAAAAAAAAAACAACATTGTATGCCCACCAGCAAAATAGCTTAGGAAACAAGGGCAATTAAATAAAGAAACATCTTTTCAAATGGAAATTGATAAGCCTTCTGAAGCCAATAGCCCGTGAAACAAGAAGAAAAAGGATCTAATGCAGAGGACCTGACTGTATAATAAACACACATTCAGCAGCAAACACATACACACCATCCACACACACGCAGTCATCCTTTTCAAACCCTTTATGCTCAATAACTTGTAGCTCTATGAACATTTGCCAAAGATTTAAATATTCAACACAAGGTTAGTTACCATACTGTAAAACGCTAGTATCCAAAATCATAAATGGAAAAATACTCTTGACTGGGGGAGGGGTTTCATTGGCTTCATTTTCAAAAAAACATTGCATGTTCCCCCAAAAAGTCAGACGGTATCTGTATCTAATGCAGCTTTGCAGAGTAACAGATACAGTGAACATGTACTAGATATGCCCTTGATCTCTCACTGTAAGAGAGATGTGTTTGTGTGTATGTTCTTCCCTCTCTTCTAAGATCCAATACACTTTACAGACAATTGTTCTAAAGGAATACAATCTAAAAAGAGTTTCTAGAGCAGCAGTCAAAACCATTTTGTGTTTTGGTAAGACATTGTATCTGACCTTCTTAATCCAAGCTTGAAAAAACAAAACTGGGACCCTTAGGTTACCCCAACATCCAGGCCCTGGTCCTCAATACAGATCTAGCATAAAAAAAGTAGGGAATGTGTCCAACTTACCTTCTCATTGCACCGTTCCCAAAACCAGTAGGGACAGGAGCAGCTGGTAGTGAGCTAAGACCTGCCAGAACAGCCAAAGATTTTCTTAGTACATCCCTGTGTCAGTTCCATTGATGTCACGCAGTGACAGGCAGCAACACTCAATGAACACAAGAGCAAAATCAGAACGTGCTTCTGCGGCAGGCACAGATCTAACCCCTTCTCTGAAAATAGTGCTCCAAAATCAAGGAGGGTGGTTGTCTCTTCCTGATAAGCTGCTCGAGGTTATATTTTTACACTCCCCCCTTTTTTTCCCTCTGTCTTGATCAGAGTTTGCCTCCAATACGGTTTTCTGCCTTGTTCTCGTCTGCACTCCCCCAAGGTTGTTCCAAATCTATCAAGGTAAAGAGATCTCATTACACATGTTGCATCCAAAGTTAAACAGTGCGGAGTAGATGTAAGCTTGTTCTTTGTGTTTATTTCTTTTTGTCCTGGTGGGTAGGAAAGCGAAAGAAGGCGAAAGGGTCTTTTTTTAGTTAAATAATCTGGAAATCATTCTGGGGGGGGGGGGGAATTCATACCACTCCAGAGTAAGCTTCTTCTTTTACCTGGTTGCTGTTTGTGATCAAGCTGACTGCATGTTGCCTCTGCACAAGTCTGTGTTTTTCTTCCAGTTCCTTCTTGTCACTAGCATTTCTGTTTCTGGATGGATGAGATGAGCAGTTCAAATGTCCCTTGTCATTCTGTTTGTTGTTTTTTTTTTTCTCCTTATTCATTCACTCTCTCCTCCTCTTCTTCTCCTTGTTAGAGAGGCACATCCGTGCTAAACTGATGTATCATTTTCCCTCTCTTTCATCCAGATGCACACACTCCGATACAGACAGCGAGACAGTGCTGAAGAGGCTGAGTGAGATACGCAAACGCAGGAAAGGCAAGGGAGACAGAAGCACACACAGGGACATTAACATTCCGAACCAATAGCACCTCGTACCACGGCATATAGAGCAATTTAAAGAGATAAGTCAGCCACTGCTGGTAGCCGGCTTTACCCCACTATACGATCCATTAACAAGACCGGCTTTTAAGTCTTTAAGAAGGGGGGTTGTAAAGGTTTTGACATGTTCCTGACAATGATTTCATCTTGATAAGGATAGAAGGAGAAACGCAGAAAGCTAATAAGGGACGCACTGAAAATATTGAAGCAAAGATCTTGAACATAATTCATTCGCTATAAGTGATGCATAGGAATTGACATTTAGTATGCAAAAAAAAACCAAAAACAGGACAAGGCATGAATGTCATCTACATGCTCAAGAAAAACCCCAAAACAACATACCGATGAATTTATCTCTGGAGTCCTTACTTTAAGGTATCTTGACCGGTAATCGGAGAAATCCAATAATGTGTAGGATTCATCTTTTTCATTAGGTTCTAAGAGAACCGTACGTCTCAGACATTCATGACACAATATGATCGATTTACTTATCTGCCAATGAAAAATAAGTATTAAGGTCGTCAAGTAACGTTTGTGGAACTTGGGGTATTAAGTATAGGGAGGACATCAACCTATTTGTTTTGCCTCAGCGCTTCCATTGGAAGTAGAGAGAACAGATTTATTTATTTTTCTGGATCCATTCAATCCATAACCTTTGCACTGTCAATTTAGAATGTAACTACAGTGCTGTCATATTACAGTTAGCAAAATCAATAGCGTTACTGTAAGAATACAGTTTGGCAGCACACACCGCTAAGAGAATACTATGTATTAGCATCTTATACAAAAGAAAGAACAAAGGATTTTATACAATGATCTACGTCTTATACACCCGAAGCTATATGCGCACTTTAAATTAAGTAACAGCTGCCGTGAGACTTTTCAGATAAACAGCCTCGACTGATTTTGTCACATTTTACCCTCAAATGGGTTTAATAAAATATTGGGGAACCCGGAGGTTTTTTGTTTTTTTAAACATTGAATAGTACGGTTTATATTTTTCTTGATCTATGTAATGATACCATCCCCATAAAATTGCCTTAAAAACCATTAAATTCCCTGCTTGAACACAGGTGAAATAGTTGGTGTTAATAGTTATCATTTAAGGATTTCAATTAAGACTGCTGAAAATGTTCATTGTTATCAGGGATAGCTTATTTGGATAGGTCCCAGCCATAGAAATAAAGTAATTGACAAAATGTATTTTAGTAGAGGAGCGCCTACTTAAAAAAGCACTCTTTGCTGCTATGGAGTCTGTTACTTGCAGATAAATGAATGTAAAAATATATTTTCCCCACTTTATAGTCAGCTTTTTTATATTTTTGCAAAATATTTTTTTTTAGAAAATACTAATCGGGGTTTGCTATAAGCCAGCAAATATAATGGAAGCAGCAGAAGATCAATTATTAAAGCAAATAAACAAGGCAGCAAATCACAATGAGGTGGTTATTATGGGGGACTTTAACTATCCCGACATAAACTGGGAAACCGAGACCTGTGAATCTCATAAAGGAAACCGGTTTCTGACTATAAGTAAGGATAATTATCTGTCCCAAATGGTACCCGACCAGAGGGGGCGCCCTACTGGACTTAATATTAACCAACAGACCTGACACAGTAACTAATGTGCAGGTCAGGGGGCATCTAGGAAATAGTGATCACAATATGATGCATTATAACTTGTCCTTCAATAAGGGAACTCTGAGAGTTGCCACAAGAACTATGAACTTTAGGAAGGCAAAGTTTGATCAACTAACACTGTAAATTGGGAAAATGTCCTCAAAAACAAGAGTACAGACACTCAATGGGAGATTTTTAAGAATATCTTAAATTTTCACTGTGAAAGGTACATACCGTATGGGAATAAAAGAGTCAGGAACAAGAGAAAACCAATGTGGATAAATAAAAATGTAAAGGGGCAATAAATGGCAAAAAAGGCATTTAAGCTACTAAAACAGGAAGGCAGTGAGGAAGCACTAAAAAGCTATCGGGGGAAAAAATAAAATATGTAAAAATCAGATAAAAGCAGCAAAAGTGGAGACAGAAAGACTCATTGCCAAAGACAGCAAAACAAACCCCAAAATGTTCTTTAACTATATAAATAGTAAAAAGGTTAAAAATGAAAGAGTTGGCCCCTTAAAAAGTAATGAGGGAGAAGTTATAGACGGGGATCAGGAAAAAGCTAATCTATTAAATATATTCTTCTCTGCTGTATTCACAGAGGAAAATGAAATGCCAGGTAATATACAGCAGGATGAGATAACTGCCCCAGTACATGTCGCCTGTCTAACCCAGGAAGAAGTGCAGTGCCGCCTAAAAAAAATCAAAATAGACAAATCACCAGATGGCATTCACCCCCGCGTTCTAAGGGAGTTAAGTAATGTAATAGACAGACCCCTATTTCTAATATTCAAGGACTCTATAGTGACAGGGTCTGTTCCCCAGGACTGGCGCATAGCAAATGTTGTGCCAATATTCAAAAAGGGGACAAAAAGTGACCCGGGGAATTATAGGCCTGTTAGTTTAACTTCTGTTGTGTGTAAACTGTTTGAGGGTTTCCTAAGAGATGCTATTTTGGAGTATCTCAATGAAAATAAGTGTATGACTCCATATCAGCATGGGTTTACAAGGGATCGGTCCTGTCAAACTAACCTGATCAGCTTTTATGAGGAGGTGAGCTCAAGACTGGATCGGGGTGAATCGCTGGATGTCGTATATCTTGATTTTTCCAAAGCATTTGATACGGTGCCACATAAAAGGCTGGTACATAAAATGAGAATGCTTGGGCTGGGGGAGAATGTGTGTATGTGGGTAAGTAACTGGCTCAGTGATCGGAAACAGAGGGTGGTTATTAATGGTACATACTCTGAGTGGGTTACTGTTGCTAGTGGGGTACCACAGGGGTCAGTTTTGGGTCCTATTCTTTTTAATATATTTATTAATGACCTTGTAGAGGGATTGTATAGTAAAGTATCAATCTTTGCAGACGATACTAAGCTCTGTAACGTGGTTAACACAATAGAGGACAGTGCACGATTACAAATGAATCTGCATAGGTTGTAGGCTTGGGGTGGGATGTGGCAGATGAGGTTCAACACAGATAAATGTAAGGTTATGCACATGGGGAAGAAAAATCCAGGCTGGGAACATGTATTAAATGGGAAAACACTGGGGACAACTGACATGGAAAAGCATTTAGGAGTTTTAGTTAACAGTAAATTTACCTGTAGCGACCAGTGTCAGGCAGCTGCTGCTAAGGCAAATAAAATCATGGGGTGCATCAAAAGGGGCATAGATGCCCACGACAAGGAAATAATTCTACCACTGTACAAGTCACTAGTCAGACCACACATGGAATACTGTGTACAGTACTGGGCACCAGTGTACAAGAAAGATATAGTGGAGCTGGAGAGGGTTCAAAGATGGGCAACCAGAGTAATAAGGGGAATGGGAGGACTACAGTACCCAGAAAGATTATCAGAATTAGGGTTATTTAGTTTGGAAAAAAGACGGCTTAGGGGGGACTTAATAACTATGTATAAATATATAAGGGGACAGTACAGAGATCACTCCCAGGACCTATTTATACCGAGGACTGTATCTATAACAAGGGGACATCCTCTACGGCTGGAGGAAAGAAGGTTTCTACACCAGCACAGACGGGGGTTCTTTACAGTTAGAGCGGTGAGATTATGGAACTCTCTGCCAGAGGAAGTGGTGATGGTAAACTCAATAAAAGAGTTCAAAAGGAGCCTGGACGTGTTTCTTGAAAGCAATAATATTAGAAGTTATGGATATTAGATTAATAGGGACAGAACGTTGATCCAGGGATTTATTCTGATTGCCATATTTGGAGTCGGGAAGGAATTTTCCCCCTGGTATGGGGCAATTGGCATCTGCTTCATAAGGGTTTTTTGCCTTCCTCTGGATCAACACAGTAGGGACACAATATGTATATAGGTTGAACTTAATGGACTTTGGTCTTTTTTCAACCTTATGAACTATGTTACTATGTTAGCAAATATATTATGCACTATATCAGAAACCACATGAAAAGCGTACAGTATATGCCAATATATATATATATATATATATATATATATATATATATATATATATATATATATATATATATATTACTATTATTTTTTTTGCTTCCACTATAATGCCTTTGTGAACATATCTGACATAAATAGTAACCCTTTAATAGCCTCAAGATTCTGTTGCACTTAAATGAGATAACAAGTTAAGTCACCAATATTCAAGCAGGTATTTCAAAGCAGAGTCCAAAGCAGAGACTTAATTATTTAAGGATATTCATAAAAAGGGAGCACATAAAGGATACAGTTAGAGTGTAAATGCTGCCAAAAGCACTTTTTTACTGTAGACATCCTGGTGGTTATATGTGTAACTGCAAGTAAAACATGCAGGAAAGGCAGCCATTTGACTACCTTCCCCTTGCCCATTCTGCCATTCCCAGTGATTATGGGTGAAATGCTAAGAGTTTGTAGATTTGATAATGAACAATGGAATCTTACTAGTCAAATTTGCATACATGTCAATGACAAAAACTACATGTGCGTTAGCCGCGGTGAAACCCTGTAGACCTGAGGGATGTGGGTACGTGGTCCCGCTGATATTGGTGGGCGGTCCTCTGATGTTGGTAAGGGGGCCTGCTGATGTCACTAAGCGGTCCGCTGATCATAACTGGGAGCTTCTGAACTACCCGGAGCCTGGATGTGGCCAGGACTGCCCACTGACGTCAGTGGGCGGTCCCATGATGCCGCTGGCCGATCCCTCTTAAGCCAGTGGGCGGTCCCATGATGCCGCTGGCCGGTCCCTCTGAAGTCGGTGGCCGGTCCGGCTCACGTCAGTGGCCGGTCCGGCTCATGTCAGTGGGCGGTCCAGGCATGTCAGTGGGTGGTTCAGGCATGTCAGTGGGTGGTCCGGCTGACATTGCTGGAAACACCCCCATTTAAAGGGGAAATGGGTGGGGATTGCGGCGTGTCAAGACCCAGCTTCCGTGACCTGGGGGATTCAGGTGTTAGAAAAACCCGAAGAGTTCCCAGGTATGTCGCTGATGTTTATGGGTGGTCCTGCTGGCGTTGCTTGCAGGGCTAGCAATACACACAGGAAAACTGCGGTGGGTGTGGAATGGGTGTGCCCCAACGCCACCCCTGCAGCCCAGAGTTTTCTACGTGGTACCCAGAGACCCAGACGTACGAAACCCAGAGATTTCCCAGGTATGAACAGTACATAGACATGCAAACCTTTTACTGATACTGAAGTAAGCATTACAGTTTGATCTATATGTATGCTAATAATTGGGTTTGTACCTTTTATGGATTTCATGTAGTTTGTACACAGAGTATACCTGTCAACAAATAATCAGTCGGATGACAGATTCATTTAAAGGAAATTTAATAAGCTGATTAGTTTGGGGAAATAAGTGAATAGACCCAACATCTACTGTACAAGGTTAATAAAGAATGAATTAGCAGTTTCAGTGTTAAGAAGAATTAACAGATTATTCACTGTTAGGAAGGTTCATCCCTATGATCAGCTCTCTGCTGGAAGCTCTTTAAGAGACAGCGGCCGTACTTTAGAAAAACTATTCCAAAAACTCCACTTACATGTAAGCCTATAGAGATCTGTGATAGTTGTGGCACCAAACTAAGGCCACATTTATCTCGAATCTTGAATAGAGCCATACTAATAAACTTTTAAGACCTGCAACATAACAATTTAAATTTAAAGCAGGTTTGCCATGTTCCCTAATCCTACATTGTACAACCCAGAACAGTAATTTAACATATATAATGGTGTTTACAGAATATATATAGTCCAAATAGTGTGTGTGTATATTTTAAACACACACACTCTATATAGACATAGGTATTGTAACACCTGATCGTTACACCAACAGGGAATTTTATCACATTCTAAATATTAGGATGTAGTTGGTCCCCGCTTTGCACCTTCTACTCTTCTGGGAAGGCTCCTTCAGGATACCTAGACATTTTGGACATGCTTCCAACTTTGTGGGAACAGTTTGGGGAAGACCCTTTTCTATTCCAGCATGACTGGGTTGGATGAGTTAGGTGTGGAAGAATCAAACACCTTTGGGATGAACTGGAATGGAGATTGCTATCCGGCGTCCCGTCCAACATCAGTGCTTCACCTCACAAACGCTCTACTGGAAGAACAGGCAAAAATTCCCACAGAAACTCTCCAAAATCTTGTGGAAAGCCTTCCCAGAATAGTGGATGGTGTTATAACTGCAAAGGGGGGGAACCAACTTCATATGAATGTCTAGTTTTTTAGAATGCAAGGTCATCAAAGTCCCTGTTCGTGTAATGGTCAGGTGTCCTATTACTTTTGTCCATATAGTGTCTGTGTGTATGTGTGTAGAATAACAAGAGAACAACCATCATTACCTTGTGGTTTTCTTCTTTCCTCTCAAGGTTTTATCTTATAAAACACAAAGCTTCTAGTTTGTACGACAGCAACCTATTAGTGCCTGCATTTTTGTCTCACGTGGCAATTAAGCATTCCCTGTAAAATTTTATATAATTAAATAATTACTTTTGAGATGGGTATGGGCTTTTAACAGAACTAGAAATGATGTTTCAAAAGCTATATTTAGCTACTATATAAATACAGGACAGTAGGTAGAATAGGATCTTTACGATACGACACCCTTTCACTATAAACTGATGCTTTAGACTTTTTTTAAGGGTTATATAGGGGACAAAAATACATATTGAAGTTTTCCTACCACGTGATTAGTTTTCAGGTAAATATCTTAGAAAAAAATGTTCATAAAATGTTCATAAAACAAAACACGTGCAATAGGTAGGTTTAAAATTACTTTGGTTACGCGATAGTCTGTGATGGTAAAGTTTACCCTTTCATTTTGGTCACAAAATGTACATATAACGTACTTTCTACTGATGCGAATGTTTCCAACTCTATATTCTAGACACATCTCTATTATCTTATCAGTAAATGTTAAACTAGCCTAGCGTATTACGGGAAACTTCCTACAGGAAATTATACCCCAAACACAGAGATTGTGTAGCCACGTCTTTTGTTAAATCAAACAAATTTGCTTTGATGAAATTGTACACAAAATGCGCACATTCAATATTCATGGCAAAAGTCTTAGCTCTAAAATGTCTAGAGAACAAATATAATTCTTACCAATGCTGAATTGTTCTCTCTGATTAATCAATCTTACAAAACAGTACGAACGCTGCCTCGCTTACATGAAATATTAAATCCTTTCAAATTTGAATGTCAGAGTACAAAGTTCGAGATGTGGACGGTGCCAAGGAACAATGACACAGGTAAAGATTATGCGGGACTCAAAACATCAATCAACTTCTTAATTAGTATGAGAAACAACATTACTAGTACATTTTTTCTATATGTGCTAGATTTCAAAATCTGCAGATTTTGGCATAGTCCACAGCTGCTTGAAAAATTGCACAAGGCAGAGCTGCCCATCAAATATTTTCTTCTAAAATACATTATGTCATGTAAATAATTTGATCTGTGGTTATCCCACCTAAAATATATACAGTAAACTGAAGAATAATTCCTTCTCCAATCAAACAATTCTGAAGACCGCATCTCCAGAAGGATATGGGCCCATTGGAGAGAGATCAGAGGAGACCTACAAATGGCTTGAAGGATAAAAATGATCATGAAAGCCTAACATATCTTATGTATGGCTTGGAGGAAAGAAGAGAAAAAAGGGGGATAAAATAGAAACATTTAAATACATAAAGGGATTCAACAAAGTACACATGGGAAGCTTATTTGAAAGTGGTAGAACAATATGTCGTAACCTAAAACTAGAGGGTCAGAGGCTTAGATGTAATGTAAGGACGTTTTATTTTACAGTGGAGGTGGTAGATAAATGGATCAGCGTCCTAGCAGACTCTAAGACAAAACCAAGGACTCATTAAGGTTTGAGACCTTAAACCCATTACTTTCATTTTCTAGTACCGGAAGCATTTCATAGAAAGGGTATAACATGCTTCCAGTACTTTTCGACTAGATTCCACCAGCGCTACTGAATCTGCTGGCGCTATATAAACGTAATGTAATGTAAAGTTAGATTTGAACCCTGCCACAAAAAATGACTGAACCAGGCATCATTTGGAGATTAAATCCATTTTGCTTTACTTAAAAAACTTGAATTTGACAGCAGGTAAGAACCACTGGGTCCATGTAGTCTGCCCATATATCCCTGCTTTACACCTTGTTTAGTCATTGGTCTTATATTGAGGAAATCCCTATGCATATTCCACGCAGATTTAAATTCCCTTACCGCATTTCACTGACCTTAGAAACAAAATCATGCCCCATTATAGAGCACACGGAGAACAGGTCCAAGCTCAGGATGATCAACAGCTTATTCCACAGACCGCTACGTGTATTTAGATTACCCAGTATCTGATTTTAGTGAAAAAGTGGGTAATACAGAAGTCTGGTACAAATGAAAAGATGCTATATGAGAACCATCCACAATCACCAAGGGTACAATTTTAATTTACATTTCTTCTATATAAACTTTTCATGTTAAAGGGATATTTCAGCCATTATATATAGGATAAGGCCAGGGACTAAGGAAAGTACTCAGCGGGCGGGCAGACTGGATGGGCCTAATGGTTCTTATCCGCCGTGACTTTCTATGTTTCTATATCCATATGATAGATGTGTTTTCACTTATGACCTATGAACATACCTGGGAACTTCCGGCTACCTGGAACATTCCCTTGGGGGGCTGATGTCGTGGGCTTTTTCGCTGAAGGCAGCGGGAAACACCCCCATTTAAAGGAAAAATGGGCAGGGAGCGGGGCGTGTCAAGACCCTGCTCCCGCGACCCGGAGGATTCGGGTCTTGACCCAGAGAACCAGAGAACCAGAGGAGCAGCGCTCACCTGGCAATCTCATAGGCTTGTAGCAATACATTCGGCCAAACTTATCTCCTGCCTGACACCGGCCACGAGCGGCATACTCACCGCCAGCAATAACAAGTTCCCCGGTACACATGCACGGTAAGCACTCCAATTGATTTCAGCGGCATTGCTTTCCTGCCACATCGCTGTTGGCTACTTCAAGCAGCCAACAGCGATGTGAATAGCAGATGGTGGCGGTGGGCTGCATCTCTGAGCTTCTCCTTAGTGGTTTCACTTTTTTTTCTCTAAAAATAAAAAATACATAATATTTTCCATAGAAATAATAATACTATGTAATATGCATTCCTTGTTGGTGAGGCTGGATGGGACAGTAAATTGTCTCTTTAACAAGAACTAGACAAAACCATGGTAGTTTTCTACATTTATCAATACTTTGTTCACCGTGCATACTTTTACACAAAAGCAAACTCCAATGTCTAAAAGACCAAATTTAAAGTCTTTAAAAGGTAACACGCCTTCCCTTTCCATTCAGTACAGGAAGTGCTAACCATCTCTAGAGAAATGCTCACATAGAAAAACGAGGTGATCTTATCAGGGTGGCGTTGAAACAATTTTAGCTTGGCAAGTGGAGCGGATAAGATCACAGATGGGGATATGTCACTTATTTCAACTCCTACCCCCCCTGTGCTAAGTTTTGGATATCTCCCCGTCATCCTTTTATCAGAGAAAAGGATGATGCTGATATAGGGACGTTTTGCCAATGGGATAATGGAATCAACATTCAGATAAAAAGTAGGAAAAGAATGAGTCTGTTGTGTTTTAACAAAAAACTTGCTATATTACTTTTCTTTTTGGTCACGGCACTAGCAGAAGATTCTGGGAAATATTTTGGCTTATACCAGTTAATGAAACCCTGCACATGAGTATTCTGTACCGTAATGAATGCTTCTGTTTTGATAATGCAATAGATGTATGTGAAAGACCAATACAGTGAATACAGTGCAGCTATTTAACCCTGTAAGGGCAGGGCTAATTTACACCTATAGGACCAGGGCTTCAGATGTCTTTACTTAATTCCAATTTTTCTCATTTAGTGAACCCACACTATATACAGTTTTCAGGATGTAAGGCTTTCTTTTAAATCAGTACAGTGAGCAAAGAGACCAGTAATAGATGACGCCATGTCCGTATGCAAGTAGCATGATGATGTGATCACTCCAGGTAGCATAACCAGATATGTATAAGCCTAAGTACATGCAGTTTTCCATTCTTCTCCTTTACGTGTGAAAATTGGGTTGTAAGCCCCTTCTAAATGATCATCTCATTTATTAGTAGGAACAAACTGTGGACTGGATCCCTGGTGAGCGGCAAGCAGTGTGTCCACCATGCAGAGGATGCTAACCAGTGGCTATGTCTATGTCAGTAGTCTCAGGGACCCCAGCCATCATCAAGTTTAAGCTAACAGGTTTAATCAGTTGACTCTGTGGCCTTTTTATCACCATACCTCTGTGTTTGTGTCTTTATTTTGCCACCTTTTTTACAACATACAGTTCCACATAGAGCCCACAGTCCAGTAACAAGGACCTGGGTAATAATTATAACTAATTGCCTTTTATGAGTTTATACATCCCATATACTGCAAGGCAACACGCTACACGGGTTGCTAAAAACAGGCTCTTTGCCTACTACTGGTCCCGCTCACATCAATGTCAAAAATCAAATACTGTTACTTTTGGATTAGAAACAGATTTTACCTGTGGTTTAAATTATACATTTACTTACGTGCAATTTCTAAGCGTCTGCTTCTCTCAAAAAAATAAGACTCTTTTCATATAGGACATTAATTCCCCTTTAATAGAAAGGTTTGTTTGAAAGGATTTAGGTGGAGACTACCATGTGAAGCTCAGCTTTTAATTCATTGGTATATTATGTTTCAGCAGCATTTTGAAAGACTATGTGTCCCTTTTCCTACTGGATGTTTACATGTATTATATATATATATATATATATATATATATATAAAACTCTAACTGGGTGTTACTTTATTTTCCACATTCACAGAGAACAACCCTAAAACTCCAAGGAACCCCTGAACAAGTATCCTTTATAAGCACACAGCTTTTGTTTCCATAAATAACAATGACCATTGCCCCTACATGCAAATGACACACACTAAATATTTCTGTTGTATATAATATATATATATAAAAAAATAAAACTACAATATTCATCTAAATACACTCAACAATATCTCAGAGAAGGACTGTAAAGCCAAATTAAGAGCTAAATATAGTACTCTGTAGCACCACCTAGTGGCCAGTTTTGTAACACTGCACACAGGCACAGCTTTACCCCATCACATCAATTATGGTGCTTTGCAAATCTCAAGTTAAATTTAGTGCTGCTTTTGACAGCCTCTGCAGGACACAGTTACCCTCTATCTTTATACACGCTGCTTTTTTTGATTGTTTAATAATTGTTTGTTCCTATGTAATCAGCATATTTATAGGCACAATCACAGTAAGTACTACAGTTTGAAGTGAACCATATTAACAGGTCTGAATTAACCGCTATTATGAGGTCTTAAGGTGATCAGACTTCCCCTTTAAATTGAAATAGTTATACAACATGCATCCAACAGGGCAGCCTCATTGTTTCATGTAAAATTGAGAAAATATCCATATTTGGAGAATATGAAACATTCTTAGTGTAAATACAGAGACTTACAGTCTGGAGCTGCAAAAAAAATGACAAACGCTTAGTGCTATTTTCTTGTGTCTCATACTTGCATATTTGACCATTATAGGTTTAGAAATAGGGCTTGACTGACGATCGGGCAAACATGGCAAGTGCCCAGTGGTGCCTCCCACATACCTTTATTGCCACTTGTACGGCAGATACTGCCCTTTAGTGCCCAAGTAAGATTCACTAGGCTGTGTGCTCCAAAAGGGTGGTGTCCAGCCACCAGCTGACAGATGTATGTAGGTTATCGGCCACAGGTCTTAAAGTAACAGGACAAATTCTAATCCACAATCCAGCCTTCCTTACCAACAGGGTATTTACTAGGGGACAGATTACATAATTTTGCCCTGGGGCAAGCCAAGTAACCTATTGACACAGCAGGATCAGAACATATTGAGGATACAACACAAAAAGCTTCCAGTCCTATTCAGAGTCCTATAATAGGAGAACAGTGAGGATTCCCTGCTGTAAACATTGTATAAAATATTTTCTATAATAGACTCTTGTGTTGCACTGCAAGCAAAATGTACAAATAAGGCTTCAGGTAGTGGCCATGGGAAGGCTGGCAGCCTAAGGTCTAGGGGGGCAAGTCTAGTCAAGTGGCCCATTGCGCTACTGAATCAGCCCACCAGCTCATCTTTTCCTGATTTTCTAACATATTGATGTAATGTGATGGGATTGGAAGTACATCAGTACACTAAGTCATCAAACACGCGATGCCTGAAGCCACAATTTAGTGCCACTAATCCTTTTTTTTTTTTTAAATATGCAGATTGAAATAGAGTAAATAAAACAAAACCTTTACTTTTCTTCTCTTTTCTTCTTCTTGATTTCTGAGGCTAGAAAGTTTTGTCCTCTGAAGTGACTACAAATTCAGGAGGGTGTTTTATCTCTGGATAAGTAAAAATAAAATGGTTCAAGTTATTCTTACAGTCAGTAAAGTGCCAGGAAACGGATGACCAAATACACACACCAGGACAGGCACTGCCACATCGACATCCAAGCACACACCAGGACAGACTTGGCACACTGACACCCAAACACACACACACCAGGACAGGCTCTGCCACACTGACACCCAAACACACACACTAGGACAAGCTCTGGCATACCGACACCCAAACACACACACCAGGACAGGGTCTGCCACACTGACACCAAAACACACACAACAGGACAGACCTGACACCCAAACACACACACACACACACAAGGACGGCTCTGCCACACTGACACCCAAAAACACACACCAAGACAAGCTCTGGCATATAGACACCCTAACACATACACCAGTACAGGTTCTGCCATGCCGACACCTAAACACACACCAGGACAAAAGTACTTTGTTTTTGCCCCCTTGTGTATCGCCCCCAGCCAACGCTATGTGTATTTATGCCCCCAGCCTGCCCCTCGCTTTAATATTGATTTATGTAATGGCCCCAGCCTTCCCTCCTGTATTGATGCCGCCAGCACAGATAAAATGCTGCCCTGTAGTATGGGGGATGTATATCTGACTATTTGGTTCCTTCCATGAGTCTATACATCCCTCATACTGCAGGGCACCATTTTATTTGGGCTGGTCATCAATACGTAAATGTTATATGTGTCCTGAAAAACATGGCTCATGTGGCTAGCCCCACATTGTATATTTATCCCACCACTCAGCCCCCTTTTAATATTGATTTATGTGATGCCCCCAAACAGCACTCCTTAGCAAATTAATGCCCCCCCCCTTTAGTTTCATATCAGTCCTGGAACCTTGATTGCATCCACAAGATCTGCCCAACATGCATATTGGAAGCAATGGACTTGCTACCTTTGCCCCCAAACAGCCTGCCTGTGGCATCCTAGCCTCAAACAGCCTCCCCGAGCCATGCTTCCCCCCACTTACACATCCATGCTATCACACACATATACTCATTCATTCACTCAATCACACATACTTATTCATACAACCCCCCACCCCCTTACCTGAACTGCAGATCTCTCAGTGCCGGTCGCAGACTTCAGCAGGCGCCGGAGCAGGGTCATGTGACGTGACCTAAATTCACTTGACTCTGCTGGGTTCCTGCTTTCCTTGGGCAGAACAAGAGATGTTGCTCGCATAATATGTGCGAGTAACACACAGGTAAGCAGCAGGGGCCCTGCGTTTGGGATCCCTGCGAACGTGGTTGCTGCAGGCTTTTGCCCCGCATTAAAAAAAGGTCCTGGTGGTTGTGCAGCCACATCTGCCACTTCAGTGCGTGGCCGCACGGGAGTTTTGTTGACATTTAGGGCGGCCCAGCCCACCCCTGGTAGTGGCCCAGATAAATGCCTCCTACCCACCATGCCAGCCATCTGCTAGGTGACCACACCAGCCATGGTTTTCCATTTTGAAGGAGCAGGGCTAGCTGGTCATCTATGTGGGCCTAGCTACACGTGGGCAGAGTTAGCCAAATATAGGGTGGGGCTAACCCAGGCAGTTCTAAGACAGGGGAGAATAGGTGGGAATTGGTGTGGCCAAATGCTGAAAAGTGACCAGGGACCCAGGGAGCATCGCTTCACCCGGAGGCTCTGTGTCAAACCTTTGGGATCCCAGATATGCACATTAATTAAATATTCAAATAAAGTGCTGACCTGCAGTATGTGTAATGTATAAACTCATGAAAGTAACACTGTTACATAGAAACACATCTTACTTGGGCAACTACCACGACACCTAAAGGATAGCAAAATGGTTAACTGTGTCACCTGGTAACACAGACCCTACTAGAAGTGTTACAAAAGGAACAAATCAGGAATGACCCAGTACAAGCTAGCAGAATGGATCAACCAGAAGCAATTATGGTTGCTCTGATTGGCCCTTGACAATTGTTTTGCATGTATTCATGCCATTAGATGGTTGGCTACAAATAGCAGATGCAGACGGAACCGATGACATCTGCCTCGGTGGTGAGACTCACACACTATCACCAATATTGTACATTTTAGTTACATATGCAAACAAGCAAAATGTTTTATATAATGTGTGGAGATATATTTAAATAATATAAAGCTATTTCTAATGTGTTATGCAACTTGTTAATTATATGTTTTTCTTTCTTTCACCTATGATGATAAATGAAGTCTTATCTGCACAACCTACAAATATTAATTACAGTTATCTCTGGGTCATGTATATAATTGGTAGTCGTGTACATGCAGTCTAACAAATGTTGTTTGCCCTAGCTGAATTTTATATTTGTTAGTCATAAAGAAACTGAAAAATACTCACTAATTAAACTACTTGAGGGTCCTTTAGTGGGAGCTGATATAGATTATGTTGTCTCATCCTATTATAGTTTATACACAACTGATGCTGATCGGGACAACCATTATTATTATCATTAGCAAACGTCACTTACGTTAATATAATATAACCTGCTTTTCGTTCTCTCTCTTTTTAAAGCTCGTTTTTGGAATCATGTTCATGGTGGTCACTGATGTATCAAACTCCCCGAAATAATAAATCTTATTCATGAACATGGAAACTACAGTCACAAGCATCCGATTTGGCACCTTCCTGCACATAACTCAGAGCAAATCGACATAGCAGCAAGAACTTGTATATCATAATGGCAGGCAGCAAAATTTTTGTATAATGAGTACTGTAGTATAAGAATGCAAAAAAACAGAATGTTGCAGAATCTTGTAATACCTTTTTTATTGGACTAGTACTGTAGTTTGGGGTAGCCGTATTAGTCCAGTGTATAAGAATGCAAAAAAACAGAATGTTGCAGAATCTTGTAATACCTTTTTTATTGGACTAGTACTGTAGTTTGGGGTAGCCGTATTAGTCCAGTGTATAAGAATGCAAAAAAACAGAATGTTGCAGAATCTTGTAATACCTTTTTTATTGGACTAGTACTGTAGTTTGGGGTAGCCGTATTAGTCCAGTGTATAAGAATGCAAAAAAACAGAATGTTGCAGAATCTTGTAATACCTTTTTTATTGTATAATGAGAAATGATCCAGGTCTCTGAATAGATAAATTAACTCTATTTCAAAAGCAAAATACCTTTTTTTTTATTAATCTCTTAAGTACCCTACAGTTGTAATATTATGTCCACAAGAAAGGGTCAAGATGACTCTTTGGATATAATAGTACAAGCAGCCTTTTTTTTGCAGATTTCCCTGCTGTTGCATGGCAGATCAGGTTGTCTATAAGACAGCCTGGACTTTCGGGTGTCAGCAAAGCCTAACATTGCTGACAGCTGTGGTGTAAACTCGCACATGATGACACATTCGAACCGAATTACCCGAGGAGTAAGACCCCAGGTGATCTCCGCTGGCACCCAATTATTGGTCACACATATTGCAATCATTATTGAAAATATTAATGAAAAAAATGTTATGGGGGCCCTAGTAATGTCATCCATGTTGCATTGGGAGCATAAAAAAAATAAAAAAAATGATTTCCAAAATTAGTTACAATTTAAAAAAATAAAAGCCCGCTCCAGTAGCCTGAACACCTACCAGTAGAAGAAAATATAAAAAAATCTTCTGAAGATAAAAATTGTGCGGGTGCAAGCATGGTTTAACAAGCATGGTGAAAAAGCTCCATTCTTCAGGGTTAATCCAAATACTTTTTTATGTTAAAATAAGCACATTAATATTTAAACTTATACTGAGGGTTTTTGTAAATTGCCATTAGGTCCCTTAAACACAACTTAATTTAGTCAACTGATTCTACAAAATAATATTTGTTTTTGCTGAGTGTTTATCCCAAAAAATCAAGCACCTAAAATTTTACCTCCTTATGAGCAGTGTTCCCTCTAAGCTGTGCGCTTGTGTGCGCACATAGCTTTTAGAGAGAGCACACACATCGGAAAATTGTGCGGACAACCAGTAGCGTACCTAGCGGGGGGCGGTCCGCCCCGGGTGTCACTCATCAGGGGGGTGCCACCACGCCGGCACCTCTCCAGAGACGGACAGTAATGTCCACTGCTAGAGGAGCAGGCTCGGTTGGGGAGATCAGGGATCTCTCTCTAACTGGCTTAAAGACAATCAACGGAGCGGACCTCCGATCCTGCTCCCTTGCCACGCGCGCGGCAACAGATACTGTGCGTCGGGATTTGATGTCATATCCCGGCGCACAACACTGAAACCGCGCCCACCGCCATTCCGCACTCACTGCACTGGAAGGACAGGACACGGAAGAAGAGGACCCAAGAGGAAGAGCGAAGAGGAGGAGGAAAAGTAACAGTGACAGCGAAAAGGTAGGAAAACATTCAATGAGAGTGGATTAGTAAGTGTGTGGGAGTGATGGGCGTTATGCTGTAGTTTATGCTGAATGTTTGTGAATGAGTGTGTGTGTGATAGCATGGATGTGTAAGTGTAGGGGGATAGCATGGCATAGGGAGGCTGTAATCACATTCTTATCATGCCCAGGTTCCAGCATGTTCTGGCTGCCTGGGCATGATAGGAGTGTGATTGCTGTTATTGATTTTTTTCATCGGATTTTGGTGTGTTACTTACTTTTAATAAAAGTGTTTTTGTTTTGTTTTGTTTTTAAAGGTGGGGGTCATTTTCGGTCAAGTGAATGCTGAATTTTTGGTTTCGGTGCATCCCTACTATATACTAAGCCAGACACTGAAGTGGTAGGCCTACACCACATCAATGTTTGGCTTAGTATACAGTGATAGGGGTTATGCTGCATTATTGTCAATGTCTGGCTCAATGTATAGTGATAGATGTTATGCTGTACCACAGTCAATGTTTGCCTCAGGATATAATGATAGTTATGCTGTACCACCGTCAATGTTTTCCTCAGTATATAATGATAGCTGTTATGCTGTACCGCCGTCAATGTTTGCCTCAGTATATAACGATAGTTATGCTGTACCACCGTCAATGTTTGCCTCAGTATATAATAACAGTAATCCTATACCACCAATGTTTTCCTCAGTATATAATGATAACAGTTATGCTGTACCACCGTCAATGTTTGCCTCAGTATATAATGATAGCAGTTATGCTGCACCACCGTCAATGTTTGCCTCAGTATATAATGATAGCAGTTATGCTGTAACACCGTCAATGTCTGCCTCAGTATATAGTGATAGGTGTTATGCTGTACCCCAGTCAATGTGTGCCTCAGTATATAGTGATAGTTGTTATGCTGTACCACCATCAATTTTTTTGTTTAGCCCTTTCACAGCATAGAATGGCAATCACCTGTAACTGAGTAGTTGGTTAATTGTAATTGTAACCCTTTTGTAGAACTTGACATTCACCTGTATGCTGACAAGCCCATGACTCATCTAGCAATATACCTATGGGGGGTCTTTGCATTAGGCCTGATTCAGGGCTGAGCTACTGTAGCCACCCACTTTTCCGGTGCTGGCATTCGCAGAAGAAGGCCAGGGCAAGATCTCATATCTCATAAGTGGCTCAGAAGCTGCCACCCTGGAACTGCCCTGTTGGCCTACATGAGGATATGCCACTTGTCCCACCACCCTTTTCTATTGGATTCCAGTTTTCTTTTCACCCTAAAGTCCAGAACTAAATGAACAGTTAAAGAGAGTTCACATGTTACAGTCCTCCCAAGCAAAGTATTAAAATAATGTCAGCAATATCACCAATAGACAGACAAGTCCTAAGTAACTTGCTATATTTCAAACACCCTTCTTAAATAATAGTCGTTAATTTGTTCCATATCAGTAACATCTAGCGGTCCATTCCCAAAATTAAAAAAATAAATACCGGTATGTTAAATGAGTAAAAACACTTTGCAAGCATAATTAAGAATATTGATTTCCTTCTTTTTCTTCCTTCTTTTGTTTTTTCTTACTATTATATATATTGATATAAATGAAGGGTTGACCAAAGTAACAGTGACCTGTAGGAAACTTTTGCATCTGGTACAAAACAGTCTCTAGAAATATGTTTATGAACCTTTTGTATTTCTTTAATTTTTTTCTTGCTTTTTATTGTTTTGGTTTTCATACCTCAGGGGACCTCTGTATTAATACCCCATCTGTTGAAACCTTGTTGGCCAGGCTTACCAGCTGGGAATTTGGCACCAGCAGCTGTCACACAGTGTGCCCTCCTGCTTCCGCTCACTGAAAGGTGGAATTATGTAATATTTGGAAACATGGTATCCTTGAACATTTCTCGTCTCTTCTGCCAGGTTTGGCTTTCCTTTCTTTTCCATTTAGTTGTTTTACGTGCTAAAACCTGTTGTTCGGCTTGAAAATAATGTTTTGTATTTTTATTAAAATCCCTTTTCAATATTCCGCACTATTTCAAATCTTGGTTATCGTGAGTAAAACAAGAAAACATGCATTAGGTTATCTACAATATGGTGCTCATTTCTGATTTTGTTTTTTTATACATACTTTGCATTGTTGACTTACATTTATATCACTTATGTTTTGCTGCAGCTGGAGCAAAAGCTCATGTTTTAAGGTACTAATCATTTTATACATTTTATACGAAAAAAACTGTTTTCGACAGTCACATTTACGCATTTTCCTGTTTTGTATTTGGCATGGATGGTCTGGTAATGCTTCTTGAGTACTCCTTGAGTGGCCCCCATGTTTTGACTGTGTCATGTAGTGAATGTGTTTTTCACCCTATTGTACAGGGCAAAAGTATGAGCTCTCCACCATCTAAGAAGCCCCTGTCATTCTACCCGTTGCTCCATGAGTGAGGACCAAAAGAAGTACTCGAGACCCCACCACCATCTCACCACGTTGAGTCTGCTTTTGTGTAAAAAATGGCAATCACTTACAATCTGTGTATCATTCACGCAAAAGGATCCGCAAGCAAGACCAAAGGCTTTTCTTCTCCCATTTCCACACCAACCTTAATGTCAGTCAAACTTTATAACTATTTAACTGTTCTCACATTTAGTTAGATTTTTAATGTGAGATTTCCTAATTCACCAAACTTTTTGGCTTACAATTGTTGCTTTCCTGTGTCTTGAAAGAACACTGCAGCTTAACTGGGTGACATTTCAAGGGAAGGCAAGTACCCTCTCTTTTACCTACCTGCAGAAAAAGTTGAAAGGTAAGTTTCCAACAATGGCAGTAGGTTTCTGGTGGTGATCTGGTATTCTACGTGGGATTCTGCACAATTCTTGAATGGTAGGTGCAGACAAGTTTAAAGGACCGCGTCCAGATTATATGATAAGAGCCGTTTTGGTGCAAAGTGGTATAAGTGGTGAAGTCACTAGCGACCAAAGGAATGTTTTTAGCGGATTACTCCAGTTTGAGTACTTTGAGTCAAACCTTAATCAGCTGAGAAAGGGAGAGAGAGAGGGAGAATGAGGGCTGTGAGAAGGACAGGGAGATAGGAAGAATGAGAGCAGGGCAGAGATAGGGAGAAGAATGACTGTTATAGGAGGAGAGGAAGAAAAGGAGAGTGTGAATGTGTGTTTATGTATCTGTAAGTGAATGTGTGTAGAGAATGTTTATATGTAAATGTATGTTAGAGTATGGTGTTAGCACATGTGTGTATAAGTGTATGCTGTTAGCACTTGCGTTACCATATGGTGTTATAGCATGTTTGTTAGTGTATGATGTGAGTGTGTGTTAGTGTATGGTGGTTGTACATGTTACTATGTGGTGTTATGCTATGTGTGTTCCTGTATGGTGTGAGTGTTAGCATATGGTGTTAGAATGTCAGATATGACCCTAGGATTATTGAAACCTGTGAGAGGGGAATAGTGACAATAAGTAAAAGTAAGGTCTCAGTGTGTGGATGTTTTCGTATAGTGTTAGAGTTAATACCAAATGTATTAAATTATATGCATTATTGCATGCACAGACTGGAATTAGAAGTGCAGAAAAGGTGTGGCGGTTACATGATGTTGATGTCAATGAGAGCCTCACACTCCACTAGGGATGGCCCTGATTCGTAAACAAGCCTAAAATTCTATATTCTAGTTGGCTGTTATATTCATAACAGAAAAACATTCTCGCTATCTCACAGAGATTCGTTTAATCATATCTGGGCTTCTCCAATGGTAAATTACTCTCTCCAGTCCTATAAATTTAAAGTCTGACGATATACACGGCTCCAGCTGCTGCTGTACTAAAACCTCTGCCAATCCATTGAGCATGGTGGAATTTATAGACCAGCTACAGAGAAAGAGCTATGAGTTACCATTCACTGCCAGAAGCATTTTCTAACATATTAGACTCTAAAATGCTCTTTTTAACTGAATTGTATGACAAAACCCTGTTTTACGACATTATGGGAAGCTGTATATCCAAAAACTTGTATTTGTGTGGTTACGTCTATTAATACAAATATATGAAAGGTACTGATAAAACTTGTGCATGTGTACATTCTTTTTTTATTTGTGTTTTGCTAAGAGACTAAACCAAGGTTTGTCTCATTTGCTCTGGCGTTCATGTAAATGCTATGTATTCCATATGGCTGTATAAGTAAATTAATGTATATAACTGGCTTTTTCAATAAAACTATTTTATGCAACATCAGAAATACTGAACCTTGAAGTCAATGACATAGTTATGTAGTAATCAAGGTTAAACTAGTTCATCCTGTATAATCATTTTGATACTGTTCATCCAAAAGAAGATAAAAACGTGTAACCTGCCGATAAGCCAATTGTAAAAATTTAAACATTCATACGTAGACACTCACACTAACACACACCCAAACCAGACACACATGCTAATCCTTCCTTTGAAGACATTGTGTCTTCAAAGGTGTGAGCTGCCACGCCACTACTACACTCCTGGTATAGAGTACTGTCATTTTTGCCTTTGCACACAACCCCTCCCCCCAGGATCCATTTCTGGGTGTATTTTTGAACCTCAAATTTTCAGCTTATCAGCGAGTATATAGGGTACTTCAGACTCCAAAGTTTGTTTTTTCCTTGTATCAGATAAATTACTTTTCAAAAGCATTGTTTTCCCTTTTTTAAACAGTTCTAGTTTTTGCATAATACAGTGTTTTCAGACAGCTGCATGTTAGTTATTTCTATGTTATTTAGCTCTGCTGTTCTAGCCCAACCTACAAGACAAACGCCCTGACTCCTTGAGTTAAACAATAGAATGGCTCAGTCTTAACTGCCCAGCCAAACATTCTGAGGAATAAAAGTTTCTGGAGGAACAAACTACTTAAGTATTGTCTTTAACGGTCAGATCAGTGTGGTGTTTAAGCAGGAAAAGACGCCTATCTTGACTGCCAAGAATGGTAACCTCCAGGTCTGCAGATTTTATTGGAACAAAATAAAATTAAAGGTGTTTCTCAATACTGACCTACATCACTGTATACACCTCTGTATACACACTATATCTGGTGAAATACACAGAGGGTCTTTAACAGTCTTAGCTTATACTTATATGTGCAACATACTGTACAGGTCAACTCTAGAGTGGCAGCAGCCCTTGCCTCAATTTACCAGGGGCGGACTACCTTATTGGCCATTCTAGTTCAATGGCGGTGGCAGGTAAATGGGCCAGTTTGACTTGTACAGACCGTACTTATCTGGCACAGATCTCGGTAATATCTCTACCCATAGCGTGTAACATTTCGAGGGTGAGAGCAGCAATACTACATGATGTCCCTAGGGCTGTGGTAAGGTGCACCATCAAGGCATCCCCCCCCTTAATGCTCCAGGGTAGTAGATGTATTTTATAGTCATCTATAATTTGTTGATGACAGGTCCCATTAATGAAGCCCAGTTCAGCAGAATGACGTGTGGTTGGTTATTACAAAAAGTCGGTGGTTTGGAACATCATTGATCTGAATTTTTTGTTCGCTTATGTTCTGTTCACAATTGAGCAATTTGTGGAAGGATGACACTTTCCACCTTATGAAGCAAATGTATATCCATTGGAGAAAGGCCAAGAGCATGTCCTCAGCTAGCATTTCTAGCTATTCTCTTCTTTCAAAATGTAAAACCCTTATAATAGACACAATCTGACACTTTTATCACAACGGTACGTACTTGAAAAGAAGAGAAATCTCCATGTATTCTTCCTGGTAAAACTCTTTCTAAATAAATAAATAAGGTATGTAGGAACAAACAAAGAGATGAATCTTTGATTCATTGGAATCATTTTTATTCTGCAGAAAAAAAAAACAATAGTGAGTGTGATAGTCACAATAGGAATAATGGAACACTCACTTTTTTCCAAATAGCTGTTATCACCGACAGGGCACTTAAATGGATTTGCAAATTGGGATAGTTTTATGTCCTGCAAAGAATCTCCTTACCTTCCCTGATTTCTAACACACCCCACTATGATTAAAATTGAATTTTCAAAACATCCAGTGGGATTTGAAAGGTGACTGAAGAAATATATCTGGTGGATAGCATTTTGATCTCAAATCAAATTACTTCTATATTCGGTCTCCCGTCTCTTTTAATATCAGTGGCATAATATCTTGGCTTCTTTCTTATCATCAGAGCCCAGAGAAGAAGAATCAACCCCGGACACATTTAGAAAAAAAAAAAGTCTACTAATTGGAAATACTTCTGTGTTGTTCAGACCTGTATTCGAAGGGGTTTCAAAATCCATTAGGAATAACAGAAATAGACAATGTCCCTTTTTTCATCTGGCATAGGATTCGACACCTCTGATTTCAAATATAGATTACAGGACAAAGGTCCCTATTTGTCTTAAGTGTTAATAGGAATCTGCTGTGCATTTAAAGAAAGACAATATATATCAAGCACTGACTATTATTTCTTTGGAAGCTCAGTGTTGTTTAAACTAAATGATGTGTGTGAGATTTAACATTTCATACAGTTTATATATGCAAAACAGTTTTTTTAACGTTGCTTTTAAAAATAGATTTTGACAAATGCTGCCTCCTACTGGATATTTTAAAGACGAAAAAAAAAAAATTATTCAAAGTAAATGCCAAGCATTTAACTATTCTCATAAATTTCCCAATCTTGATGATAATTTCATAAAAATATTAACCACATATGTTGGTAGATGCTAACAAGGTTAGTATTCTCTATCATCTGACCTCTAACCACAACAGGTTGCTCTCCCTGAATTCTGGCCCACACCTTCTGATTCTACCTCTCCTGCTGTTCTTTGTTATAGTGGGCCAATGGCCCGTGAGACAGAAATTGGGAGTGGTACAGCATAATTTCCATCACTATATACTAAGTCAGACATTAATAGTGGTACCCTATACCACACCCATATATCACTTTATGCTGATTGTGGTACACCATAACTCTTATTACACTCTCATACACCTGTGGTTTCTAACACTCTCACAATGTCTTCCTACCTTCCCCGTATCCCCGTCTCCTTTCCCTTCTTCTTCCTCCTGTCGAGCATCAGTAGCCGACATGCATACTGTACAAACCCTCACTTGATTTTGAGCTGTTTAGACGGAGATCCATGATTTCTCCAACTGGCCCTGCTCTTCCAGTGGCAGGCTGTATTAGCCTGGCCCCACAACCTGGCAGCCCCTCGGTTCATGCCCAAGGGGTCGGTCCACCTCTCCCCTTTGCTTGCCACCCTCAACTGCTTTAGTCTTGCCATGTCTAACGAGGTTTATCATTTTATCTTATCCTCCCACCTCACTACCTGCCCATTTCACCCCATTTCATCATATCTCTTACCCACGTTTTTCAGTGTCCTTATAACTATTGTACACCATCTATTTAACGCAAGCAGTAACTCTGAAAGTAGCATAAACCTAGTGGAGTAGCATTAGCCTCTGTTCACAATCTAAACTTAGTAATGGCTGATGATAAACAAGGCCCATGAGGAATTCATAAACCTGTCATTTGTCTCCTTTTGTAGGAAAGGAAGAGTCCTGTTTTACTGCTACTTCTTGTACTCCATTTCCTCCAATTCCTGGGCAGAGACAGTGGTGAGAAAGCTATGGAGGCGGCACAGGCCTTCCAGAGCAGGAAGGAACTGGGCTGCACGTCTGACAATCTTTGTCAGCCACCAATAGATCATCATCTGCATACTCCCCATATACAGGGAAAGCAATGGTGCCAAAGATCCTCCTCCGAGCTTATGAGTAAATGAGGTTGTGGCACGAAACGCGTTAAGCTTCACAGGCTCTCTATCTTACGGACTGGCACTTTAACCCCTTAATGACGAAGCCTGTACATGTACGGGCTCAAAATGCATTGTTTTCAATGGGTTTAGGGACCAGCCATTGTCCTTAAGGGGTTAATAGACAATCCTGCATCTTATTTCCATGTGCTTCCAGAGCGTCAACAAGACTATTAGCAAAGGTCAACCCGTGGTCCCAGGCAGACACCTAAGATGGCTAATAAGTAGTTAAGCTCCGCAGCTACAACTTGGCAAAGTATTTTTGTGCACTTTCATAAACTACTACATAACTGCCAAATGAAAAATCGAGAGCTACTTTTTGAATAAATACAGGCATATCAATGAAAGCCAATTTGCATTACCAGAGTCTCCTTGGAACTTTGCATAGGAACACAATTTGACTGTCAGGCATATGTAGAAAAGCATTTGGATTGTCTACAAGTTCAAAATTTACATTAATTACGCCTATATTAGCTTATAATACATTTAACTTGAGCCACCACACTGCACCACCCTGCAACCACTATGTGCTAAAGACACAAGATGACCCATTATTCAACAAATGCATAATAATAAACTGCAAGCATTGGCAGCTATTTAGAATGTTTCCTCGAATACCTTATTAAAACTAATACAGAAAACAACTTAAAAATAGATTGTTATGGCACAGATGATGTTCTCATTAGTGGAAGTTATCTATAGTGAGTTTTTTGAGAAACCAAAGAACTCATTTAAAGCAACATATAAAATACTGCAAAACAATTTAGCAGTTGTTAAGAGATAATCATACCATTTACTTTCTCGATGTGCTATATACTTTACACATTACTTAGGCGTTCTGGAATATTTCAACTTACTTAATCATAGTTTTAACATTTTCACCTTTTATTTTACATAGAAATTTCACCGCTTTTTACCACTTTGAATTCAAGGAAAGGTACATTTCAGTAGATTTTCAAAAATCTTGAGAATTTAACTGCTTACATTTCCTCCTACAGCTGTCCTTTTATATCTCCCAGACAAAAAATACTATTTACTAAAATATACTTATTTGTCACTAGCATGACTGATGTTACCCAATTGAACAAAAAATTGGATCTCATACCGTATTTTCATGTTGTGTGGCTATTGTATTCTATTCTTTAGTTACTGGAATTAGAAATTAGATTTTTTGTCTCATTTAACTCCTCCTCCAGCTGCTGTTAATGATAGCAGGAAGCATTCGTCAGTACACTTCTTCAGTAAAACTCCCTTTCTAGTAAACGAGGGCTGAGCTTTCATTGAAATTAATGTGTGTAACAGCAGATAATCACATGATAATAGTAGGATAATAGTAGGAATCTATTGATAATAGTAGGAATCCAGCTACCGTCTATTCTACTGAGAACGCGCATTATATGTCCCCACCTTTCAGTAGCTGTAGGCACAAGGAATGCGTAAACCAATTTGTACGCAGCAAAATGCACTGAAGTCCATGGAAATGGGCTCCAGCAGGACTTAGCTGTTGACAGGGTACACTCTGAAAGGGTTTGTCTGGAAGCCAATAGCAAAAGCAAAGCATGCATGTGCACACCGACACGGAGCGAGTGGCTTCACTTCCTGCTGCCAGGCTAACCACGGCAGATGTGCCATAACATTAGCAAATGTTATGTTGAGAAAATAAACCAATGAAGGGTTTGTTAGTGACCCTTCAATTTCACTATTCATTATGGCAGGCCAGCCCTAGTGAGTTTCTCATGCAACAAAGGCTTGGGTAGCCTGTATAATACATGGTAGAGCCCTGCGCGGGACTGCTTTTTTAATCCCACTCCCGCTGATTTTTTGTGCAATCCCGCCCGCTCCTGCAATGTGTGTGTTCTACTCCCGCCCGCTACCGCAACATGTGTGCCCAATCCCGCCCGCTCCCACCACAAATCACGCCCACCTCCTTGCCTGAACTGCAGATTTCCCGCGCAGTCCTGCAAGGCTGCCTTCGAGTTGCTCCCTCACAGCGTCTCTTATCTTTCTCCGCCCAGGAACACATCGGAGTAACAGGAAGTGACGTCACATCACGTGACCACGCTTTGTTCCTGGGTGGAGCAAGAGAAGAGACACTGTAAGAGAGCATCGCGAAGGCAGCCTTGCGGGACTGCGCGGGATTACCTGGATCCGCAGGTACAGTGTCTGACCGCCCGCAAGACCAGCAAGACCGCCCGCAAGTTTTTTGGCGGGTCCCGCCTCCCAATGCAGTCCTCTAATACATGGTTAAGTTGGTTAGGGTTCTAGGAAGTAATCTTGTAAATTAAACGTTTTTATTATGCGGGGCCAGCACAGTCCTTCCTGTAGGAGAAACTCAGGGACAGGGACCTGTAAGCCCATGAAAGATTATGAGACTTTAAACCTTAAACTATAAATGCTGGCCCACTAAAACCTATCACTGACATCTTTGGACAAAGAAATGCATCCTTCACCGCATAATATGAGACATTGGTATTTTTAAACAATTGTATTAAATTTTTGTACTGCTGTGTATAAAAATTTTTACTTTTCCAGGATAGCATGACGACTGCTACTGTGTACCATCAATTTACAGTCAATTCTGTAAAATATATATTTTTTTTAAATGAACTTTTGTTCTTTATTGTCCTTGTAAATTTTCATAATCCTACATAACCGAGTGAAAGAAGTGGTTGCTATGAGCCTGAACAAGTGCTTGCATGTTATATTGATATTGAATATTGTTGACAGCACAAGATGTGACCAATGATTTCATTACGTACAGGTTGTACTTATTCAACATACTTATTGCAGACATATTGTTAAGTATTTAATATAGTTACAATCTATTCTAGCATAGGATTTCTTTTTTTCATTATATTATATTATATTATGCCAGAAATAATATTATAAATTATATGTTATAGCTATTGATTTTTTAAGTGTTATCTAACAATCTTTTAACAACTGGTATTTTTGCCCAACTTGTTCTAATTACAAATAGGTTGTTAACTGCCAGAAAACTGTAATGAATAATTAAAGATATTATCTGTTTCATTAAAACAGAGGTGTCCTAAACACAGATGCCTGTTTCATACACAAGAGATAAGGAATAAATTTACTGCTAGCTAATGCAGTGGTATCAGGGGCGGAATGGCTGGGGGGCAGCCCAAAATCTTAACACAGGGCCAATCGGATTTTTGGTCGACCCCCTAGGGGAGCACATTGGGGTCATGTAAAGTGATGGGCGTAAGACAGGCTCCAGATAAGAGTGTGGTTGAGTGTGTATATGTAGAGGGTGGGGGGCACCAGGGGAACCATTTTCAGAAGTTATTTTTGTGAATGCAATTACATATAAAAATATAACTACTAAATATCAGGCTCCCTTTTTTGACACACCAGAGGGCAGGTGATATGATGTGTGCGTCCATCCACAATATGTAGACAATGGTGTGATGTTACACAATGTTCTCCTCAAAGAATGCCCATGTCCAACTTTCTTAAGAATAAATAGTGCTCAGTTTGACAATGTACAGCTAAGGCTTCCAGTTGGCCCAATAAACGTGATATTAGAGCAGGTGTTTGGACTGTCTGGTGGAATTATGGACTGTAGTACTTTCCAAGTGCAACCCAAGTAGCACACCCTTACACATTGGCTTACATTTGGACAAATGCATGGCTTGCTTACCAGTAAGCTATTGTGTGTGCTAACCATCAGCCAATGGCTTGTCCAAGAGATCCAGAGATCCAGATGATCTATGTGCATGCACAAAAGTGGAGCAAAAAAATTAGAGGGGTGGTGCACTCAAATCTGGAGATGCAGCTTCCCTAATGGTAAGTACTTTTTTACCCAGCTTAAAGAATTCACACTACTCTAATATAAATTATTTATTGGTGGGACTGCAGGTCCACTTATATCAAAGTTGAGAGCAGAGGGGGTACGTTTAAGTATTTGACACCCGGGGCAGATCCTGCATTTGGCACCCCCACTTCAAAATTAAAAAAAAACAGCCACAAAAATGTAATGTTTGCAAGAATATTTACTGCAAAAATTTGTAAACTGCTCCATCCAAGCATTTGTAATCAGTTTCTGCACACCTTGTTTCCTGCTTTTCTAGTGGGGTGTTTTCACGAGGGGACACACAATGACACACTCCAGGGTCCTGCTAGCTAGCAGTGCACTTGATGGACAAGATAAGTGTCGGCACTTGATGTCACCGGAGCACATCGTGTTACCAAGGGCGCTCAGCACTCGCCGCTTCCAAGTAACATATCCCACAGTGCCATCTTTGTCCCCAAAAAGATTGTCTGTGCCATATTTGCTCCAAGCAGCTTGGATGTACCCCAGATTGCCTGTGCCATCTTTGTTCCTAAACAGCTTCCCTGTGCCATCTTTGTTCCTAAACAGCTTGCCAGTGCCCCAAACAGCTTGCCTGTGCCATCTTTGTCTTCAAACAGCTTACAGTGCTCCCAATCAGCTTGTCTGGGCCATCTTTGCCCCCAAACAGCCTGCTTGTGCCCCTACTTACATCACTTACCTGCAGGAGTGATGTGTCTCTCTCTCTCCATGCTGTGTGCTGACAGATTCAACATGCAGTGAGTCAATTTAATGTCACTTTCTGCCTCCTGGATCAGTCAGACAAAGCGTGCAGGAAGAAAGTGTGAGAGATCACTGAATTGGATTAGCTCTACACTCTTCTTGCCACTAGCTACAGGTACTACCCACACCTAAAGACTGTACGCCACTGGTTGAGAGGCCCCTTTAAATGATCATCTTGTCACTCTAAAATAGTGGCACTAAGAATGGACATCTATGCAGCTGCAACAAATTTACCTTTTTTTTTTTCTTTCTGACCCACATTCTTTGCAGGCTGAATAATCTGACCTTCTATAAGGCAGAGATAGATTCACGCCGAAAGCCACTTTACATACTACCTCTGACTGCATTATTACAGCCTGATAATTGGTTACTTTGCTAATTGGGCACTAAAGTAATATTCTGCTTGGTTACTACATTTATCTCTCTTTACCGATTCATTTCATTTGATAGATTGCTGGTACAAATTGGGAATCCATACGCTCTAAGCGATAATAAACTAGATCAATAACTTGTACAGACTACGAGAACAGGAGAAATTCCATTTCAACACCTTGTGAATCTAATATTTATTATTGGTTGATTATTACTGGCCATACTTATATAGAACTCTCAAGGAGACTGCAGAGTGGGGCTACTTAACACAAACATTCTGGGGGTTTCCATGGTAACTGTTCTACAAGGAGCACTTAGTGCGAGAATCACTTGGCATAAGTACCTCTGTACTTGCTGGATCTACCCTGGAGACTTTGGATACTCCAGCGATTCCACAAAATTGCAAATTGGTTCATCTCCATAATATGTCAGACTTGGGTAACTAACTGGTTATTAAAAAATAAACATACTTGGAACACGCAAACCTAAATGACCCAAGAGCAGGGGAGGACTGGCAGCCTAAGGCCTGGGGGGGGGGAAGTCTATCCACCCATGACCATCTTTTCCTGATTTTTTAAGGCATATTGATGTTATGTGATGGGATTGGGAGTACGTCAGTACACTACAAAAAAAGTCATCATATACAGGACGCCTGAAGCCACAATTCAGTGCCATTAATCCTTTTTAATAAAATATGCAGATTGAAATAGTGTAAATAACAAAAAAACTTTACTTTTCCTCTCACTGATTTCTGGGCCTAGAAAGTTTTGTCCTTTGAAGTGACTACAAATTCAGGAGGGCGTTTTATCTCTGGATAAGTAAAAATTAAATAGTTAAATTTATTCCTACAGTAAGTAAAGTGCCAGGAAACAGATAACCAAATCCACACCAGGACAGGCTCTGCCACACTGACACCAAAACACACACACACACCCACACCAGGATAGGCTCTGCCACACAGACACCCAAACACACACCAGGACAGGCTCTGCCACACTGACACCCAAACACACACCAGGACAGGCTCTGCCAAACCGACAACAAAACACACACACCAGGACAGGCTCTGCCACACCGACAGCCAAACACACACACCAGGACAGGCTCTGTAACACCGACACACCAAACACACCAGGGCGGGCTATGCCACACCAACACCCAAAACACACACACGCAAGGACAGGCTCTGCCAAACCGACACCAAAACACACACACACACCAGGACAGACTCTGCCACACCGCCAGCCAAACACACACCAGGACAGGCTCAGCCACACCGACAGCCAAACACACACACCAGGACAGGCCCTGCACGCTGACAGCCAAACACACACACCAGGACAGGCTCTGTAACACCGACACACCAAACACACACACCAGGGCGGGCTCTGCCACACCAACACCCAAAACACACACACACGCAAGGACAGGCTCTGCCACACCGACACCCCAACACACACCAGGACAGGCTCTGCCATGACAGCCAAACACACACACCAAGACAGGCTCTGCCACAACAACACCCCAACACACACACGATTCTACTGAATCGTTTGATGGGTCCATTTTCTCAAGCACGCTTGTGAGTGGATCTAACACCATATTAAACCTCCTTTAATTTTAATATATTGCACTATTATTGTGTTTATTTTCTTCCCTTATGTATATGCGCTCCACGGTTGGCTGTTTGATTTTGTATACACTTTGAGGATGAGTGTCGTTGGTAGCTGCTTACATTTGGGAAGTATTACGTTTATTATTATTTACTTCACACCTGGAATTTAGGTTTTTTCGCTTTCTTAATGTACCTTTTGTACTGGCGAATGCACCGTGGGTGCTGCAGGCTTTTGCCCCACATTTAAGACGGCCCTGGCGTCTTGATCGGCCATTTCAGTGGGTGACTGCACAGCCATTTAATTTAGGTTCAGGGCGGCTTGGAGGGCCATCTGATGACATAAGTGAGGCCGCTACATACATGACATATATGGCTACACACTTGAGAGATATGAAGATCTGTTTGTGTGTTTGCATGTATGTATGTTAGAGCATTTATGTGTATGTGCACCGTGCACTAGTGGATAATGCCTAGGGGCCCCCAAAGGGTCTTAACTCCAGTACTGGTCTATGAACAACTATTTCCTTTTGCATTTAGATGATGAGAAGTAGTAAAACACAGGAGAGATAGAATAGCTTTTTATCTGCAATCAGATTCTGTGTTTCTGAGTTCCTGGATAGCTGTAATTCTTTATAAAAAACATTACTTTTCAGTTAACCTGAATTGCATCAAACTGTAAAGAGTTACAAAATTCATTAAGTATCTCCATCCTGCAATCAAAGATATCACAAGAAATAATTCTCTGCAGATTTTGAAACAGCAGCTGCATGTGGAACAATCTCTACATGACATGAATGATACCTCTCAAAACAGAGGGGTATCCCAAGTTAGGCTGCAGGGGGGGAAGTATAGGTTTACCTTACCAGATGATCACATACCCCACCAACAGAGCCCGGCACCACTTATTATGCTGTGTTAAACTTCAGTTTCCTATTATTCTCCCTATGCCCTGGCTGATGGTAGCCATTACAGGGCAGAACTTGCACCAGTGTCGCTCGTGTATCACTAGAGGTACTCACCGCAGGAGTTATTCTGCCCAGAAAACTGCTGAATAGGGAGAAGCCCCAACAGTGGTAATCCAGGACTTAGATGATCCCAACAGTGAGACACTCTCCGTGAACACAGGTAGCAGGTAAGTACTGAGTATGGCAAACAGGTACAGGAGGATATCAGACAAGCCGGGTCGGTACACAGGAGCAGGTTAGCAGACAAGCCGGGTCGGTACACAGGAGCAGGTTAGCAGACAAGCCGGGTCGGTACACAGGAGCAGGTTAGCAGACAAGCCGGGTCGGTACACAGGAGCAGGTTAGCAGACAAGCCGGGTCGGTACACAGGAGCAGGTTAGCAGACAAGCCGGGTCGGTACACAGGAGCAGGTTAGCAGACAAGCCGGGTCGGTACACAGGAGCAGGTTAGCAGACAAGCCGGGTCGGTACACAGGAGCAGGTAAGCAGAGGTACAAAATCACAAAGGCAAAAGGGTGGTCAAGCAGGCAAGGGTCCAAAAACAAAGATCAGCAGCAAAACTCAGAGTCACAGGCAAAGACCACAACAGGGTGCCTGAGAAAGGACAGCAAGGTTTTTAAATCTGGCGCCAAACAGAAGATCCCGCCCTGAGCAGAGTCAAGGCCACGCCTCCAGACGTCCATCACGTCCACGGCACCAGCCAGAAGGAGTAGCTGCGCCCCTAGTGGACGGACCGGCGGCCGGGCAGCAGGTAAGGGAACCCCTCTGGGAACTCCTGCATAGACGGGCAGCCTTAGATCTGCTCGTCGAGGAGTTCCCGGATCCGACCCTCCTTCTCCCATGTCGGCGGTCGGTCTGTTCGCCGCCGGCACGGAGAGAACGTGTACGTCCCTCGGGTGCCCGTGCGCCGCGAGCGGTAGTCAGCTCGCCGACCACGGGTCCGGAGGGAGAAGTATCGGGTCCCCGTGATCTGCGAGCAGACCCCCGCCCGCGGCTAACAGGACCCGAGGACGTGACCGTGACATTACCCCCTCCCCGAAGGCCGGCCGAAGGTCGTAAATTCCCAGGTTTATCAGGATTTTTAGCATAAAAGGAGCGAAGTAAGGCAGGGGCATGTAAATCCGAGGACCGAACCCATGACCTTTCCTCCGGACCATAACCCTTGCAATGAACTAAATAATGAATAGAATTTCTAACTTTCTTAGAGTCAAGAATAGATTGTACTTCATATTCAGTGTGGGAATCCACAATCACAGAACGAGGATGAGGGGTAAGTTTGGAGAACCGGTTACAGGTAAGGGGTTTGAGCAGGGAAACATGAAAAACACGGGGTATTCTAAGGGAAGGGGGAAGGAACAACTCATAGGCGACAGGATTAATTTTACGAAGAATCCTGAAAGGACCGATATATCGAGGGGCAAGTTTCATGGATAGGACTTTAAGTTTAATGTTTTTGGTAGATAGCCAGACTCTATCACCTGCCATAAATGAGGGACCTAAACGACGATGACGGTCAGAGTGGCGTTTGAAATTACAGGCTGCCTTATCTAAAGATTGGTGAACCTTTTCCCAAACTAACGGTAATTGTCGAATATACAGATCTACAGCAGGAACCTGGGAGTCACCGAGTGAAGCGGGCAGAGATGACGGATGATAGCAGTAATTACAGAAGAAAGGAGAAACAGCAGAGGATTCATGAACGACATTATTTCTGGCAAATTCTGCCCAGGGCAGGAGTTGAGACCAATTATTTTGGTGATCATTAATAAATAGACGTAAAAACTGTTCTAAAGTTTGATTGGTTCTTTCCGAAATACCGTTAGTTTGGGGGTGATAAGCGGAGGAAAAGGCTAAAGATATGCCCAAGGAGGCACAGAATGTTTTCCAAAATAAAGCCGTAAATTGTACCCCACGATCAGATACCACTTGCAGCGGAATGCCATGCAGACGGATAACATTGGCAACGAAAACAGGCACTAACTCTGGAGCCGAAGGTAATTTGGGAAGGGGAACGAAATGTGCCATTTTAGAAAACCGATCAACCACCACCCAAATGACAGTATTGCCCTGAGATGGCGGGAGGTCGACGATAAAGTCCATAGCTAAGTGTGTCCAGGGTCGAAGGGGAATGGGCAAAGGTTGAAGCAGACCGGACGGCTTGGCATGAGAACCTTTGGCGATCGCGCAAGCGGTACAGGAGGCAACATAATCCATACAATCAGACCTGACATCGGGCCACCAAAACTGCCTACTCACAATCTCAACAGTACGATGGGCACAAGGGTGGCCAGTAGGTAGAGAAGCATGTGCCCAGGACAAAACATTTTCCCTTTCAGATGCAGGAACAAAAAGAGTACCCATCGGCCATTTACTATGAACCGGAACCTCAGTCTGAGCCTTAAGGATACGGGAAACCAGGGGGGAATGTAAGTGGGTGGAAACCGCAGAGATAATCCGGGACGGTGAAATAATGGGTTCGGGCTCAGACTTAGTATCCGCATCAGATACGAACTGTCTGGACAACGCATCAGCCTTAATATTCTTGGACCCTGGACGGTACGAGATAAAGAACATAAATCTAGAAAGAAACAGAGCTTGCCTAGGATTAAGTCTTTTAGCATGGCTAAGATACTCAAGGTTCTTATGGTCAGTTAAAATAGTTATAGGATTTCTTGCCCCTTCCAGCAGATGTCTCCATTCTTGAAGGGCCATAACAATGCCTAACAGTTCACGATTCCCCACGTCATAATTCGTTTCAGTCGTAGAAAATTTCTTGGAAAAATAGGCACACGAATGGAGTTTAGAGTAGAAATCCCTGCGCTGTGAAAGGACAGCTCCTACCCCCACCTCAGAAGCATCCACCTCAACAATAAAGGGTTTGGAAGCGTCAGGATGACATAATATCGGGCAGTAGCGAAGGCATTCTTAAGTAATGTGAAAGCCTGAAGAGCCTCTGCTGACCAGTGTTTACAATCAGAACCTTTTTTGGTCATATTGGTAAGAGGAGTCACAATCTTGGAAAATTTTGTAATAAATTTTCTATAATAATTAGCAAAGCCCAAAAATCTCTGAAGAGGACGTAATGCTTGAGGTTGAGGCCATTCTGAGATGGCGGAAAGTTTCGCAGGGTCCATCTCAAATCCAGAGGCTGAAATTATGAAGCCCAAAAAAGAGACACGAGGTACTTCAAATAGGCATTTCTCGAGTTTGGCGTATAATCTATTTTGACGAAGACGCTGCAGTACAATACGAACATGGGAACGATGCGACTGGAGATCCGGAGAATGAATCAAAATATCATCTAAGTAGACAATGACGAATTGAAAGGATATATCACGGAAAATGTCATTAATGAATTCCTGAAACACCGCGGGAGCGTTACATAACCCAAACGGCATGACGGTGTATTCATAGTGTCCCATCCTAGTATTGAACGCCGTCTTCCACTCATCACCCTTACGAATACGAAGTAAATTATAAGCTCCACGGAGATCCAATTTGGTAAACACGGTAGAACCCCTTAAGCGATCAAATAACTCAGGAATGAGTGGGAGCGGATACTTGTTTTTAACAGTGATATTGTTCAAACCCCTATAGTCAATGCATGGTCTTAGGCCACCATCTTTCTTTTCAACAAAAAAAAATCCTGCACCAGCAGGGGAGGTCGATTTGCGAATGAACCCCCGCTTCAAATTGTCTTTGATGTAATCTTCTAGAACTTGGGATTCGGGTAAGGACAGTGGATAAGTACGCCCACGAGGGGGTAATGTGCCCGGTAAGAGTTCAATAGGGCAGTCATAAGGCCTGTGGGGAGGTAACACCTCCGCTTGTTTTTTATCAAAAACATCCCGGTATTCCAGATATGCCCAGGGTATCAACGAAGCTGAAACAGATGCAATAGAGGTGTTTTTAATAATGGTAGTAGGAAGACAGTGCTGGGTACAAGCAGGGCCCCATCCTAAAATATCCCCAGTAACCCAGTTTAACGAAGGGTTATGTAAGCATAGCCATGGAAGGCCTAAAACTACAGGACATGACGGGGATGAGATGACATGGAAAGATATAGTTTCCTGGTGCAGAATCCCGACAGAAAGTAATACTGGAGAAGTACGTTGAGTGGTAAACGAGGGCTGCAACGGATGGCCATCAATGGCAGAAATGGCAATCGGGGGAAAAACCTGGAGAAGAGGCAACTTATTGAGGAGAGCAAAAGTCTTGTCAATAAAGGAGCCGGCAGCCCCAGAGTCCAACATAGCAGACGAAGAGATTTTCCTTCCACTCCATTCCAACGAAACCGGAAGAATAAAATTATTTTCAAAATTAGGAGCTAAATGCTGTTCTCCCAGGCAAGGCTCCTTTACTTGGACTGGGAGTGGGCATTTCCCGGTTTGTTGGTGCAAGAACGTACAAAATGACCCTTCTGCCCACAGTATAAACAAAGTCCTTGTGACCTGCGACGAGATTTCTCAGCAAGCGACAATTTAGTAGCTCCCAATTGCATGGGTTCCTCCGGAGGCACAACAGGAGGAGACGGACTCTGAGGAGAAAGGGAGCGGCGTTGATAAGAAAAGGTACGTTCATATCTTTTCGCTTTGTACGACTGTCTTTCTCGGATACGGTTATCTAGTTTTAATGTCAGGGAGACAAATTCCTCAAGGTCAGAAGGTTGGTCACGGGTAGATAACTCATCCTTCAGACGCAAGGATAACCCATCATAGAAAGCTGCAATAAGGGCTTCATCAGACCAGTTAACTTCGGCTGCTAGGGTTTTAAATTCAATTGCGTAGTCCGCAACCGAACGAGAGCCTTGGACGGCGTGTAGCAAGGACAGAGAAGCGGTGGCGGCTTTCCCAGGGACATCAAAAGTTTTCCGAAACGCCGAAATGAAGGAAGCACAGTTGTAAATCAAATGAGAGTCCTTTTCCCACAAGGGTGATGCCCAGGCTAAGGCTTTACCGGACAATAGTGAAACCAGATAACCCACTTTGGCCTTCTCAGAAGGAAACTGGTGAGGAGTGAGTTCAAATTGAATTGAACACTGGTTGAGAAACCCACGACAGGACTCAGGTTCACCACTGTAACGGGCAGGAGCCGGAAGCTTAACGGGAGCTGACATGGAAGTTGATCCAGAAGCCACGGTCGGAGAAGAAGGATTGGGTGCCGACGAAGAACCGGGCGTTGAAACAGAACTCCCGGTCCTAGGGTCTGACCTGTTGACCAAGACTTGAATGGCTCTGGCCATTTGGTCCAGAGTGTCCTGCATATCTTTAAAACGGATTTCATGGGAGTCCAACATCTGTCCATGTGACGAAAGTACCTTGTTTAACTCAGTAGGATCCATGACCCTGTTGTAATGTCGCTCGTGTATCACTAGAGGTACTCACCGCAGGAGTTATTCTGCCCAGAAAACTGCTGAATAGGGAGAAGCCCCAACAGTGGTAATCCAGGACTTAGATGATCCCAACAGTGAGACACTCTCCGTGAACACAGGTAGCAGGTAAGTACTGAGTATGGCAAACAGGTACAGGAGGATATCAGACAAGCCGGGTCGGTACACAAGAGCAGGTTAGCAGACAAGCCGGGTTGGTACACAGGAGCAGGTTAGCAGACAAGCCGGGTCGGTACACAGGAGCAGGTTAGCAGACAAGCCGGGTCGGTACACAGGAGCAGGTTAGCAGACAAGCCGGGTCGGTACACAGGAGCAGGTTAGCAGACAAGCCGGGTCGGTACACAGGAGCAGGTTAGCAGACAAGCCGGGTCGGTACACAGGAGCAGGTTAGCAGACAAGCCGGGTCGGTACACAGGAGCAGGTTAGCAGACAAGCCGGGTCGGTACACAGGAGCAGGTTAGCAGACAAGCCGGGTCGGTACACAGGAGCAGGTAAGCAGAGGTACAAAATCACAAAGGCAAAAGGGTGGTCAAGCAGGCAAGGGTGCCAAACAGAAGATCCCGCCCTGAGCAGAGTCAAGGCCACGCCTCCAGACGTCCATCACGTCCACGGCACCAGCCAGAAGGAGTAGCTGCGCCCCTAGTGGACGGACCGGCGGCCGGGCAGCAGGTAAGGGAACCCCTCTGGGAACTCCTGCATAGACGGGCAGCCTTAGATCTGCTCGTCGAGGAGTTCCCGGATCCGACCCTCCTTCTCCCATGTCGGCGGTCGGTCTGTTCGCCGCCGGCACGGAGAGAACGTGTACGCCCCTCGGGTGCCCGTGCGCCGCGAGCGGTAGTCCGCTCGCCGACCACGGGTCCGGAGGGAGAAGTATCGGGTCCCCGTGATCTGCGAGCAGACCCCCGCCCGCGGCTAACAGGACCCGAGGACGTGACCGTGACAACCAGTAAGACTTGCAAGCGGAGTAAGATTGAAACATGAAGAAGAACAAGTAAACTAGGGATTCATATTTGGGGAGCCATCAAAGGGTTGGAAAGGGGAAATTATTAAAGTATATTTGGTTTCCATCTCTTGTGACATTAGCCTCTACAGCCGTAACTAGGGCCTTAACCACCTCCAGCAGGATTGGAATCGCGAGGGGGAGCCGCGGTATTGCCCACATTAGGGGCAGCTCTTGCCCTATGAAAGTTACACCCCTGTGAGCCTTTAAAACCCCCACGAAAATCTAGTCCTATCTTTAGTTTATCTGATGCATCTCTTTAGTAGACTAGGTGTTGTGTGATGTTAGCAATTTATAAGCATCCTCTACATTTTGGGCTGGTTCTACGTGGTTCTAGCATGTACCTAGAATTAATCGGTGATGTAGGAAAATAATGGTAAGGGGCTTAATACAAGCTTCACCCACATTTTAAATTTTTTAGTTGCTTGTTTTCATGTTCCAAACATTTTTCTAGACCTATCGCATATAATAACTTAAAGTACGGGCATGTTGAGAATGAACACATTCTTGCAAATATTTTCAGCTCCATTTTCTTATTCTAACAGCTGATACAAGGAAAAGTCTCTTTCTTGTTTTACTTTAAATGACTTTCAATAACAGGATCATTTCCACGAATTAACAGACATTTTCTATGTTCTTGGAAAATGTAAAACCTAAATGTTAGTCCCCCCTGGGAGCTATAGCATACAAAATAATCAATGGGGATTCATGCGGCATTGAAAGGACTGATTATCAGTGCACTAATGAACCGGACATAAAAAAATATTATTTTTTTTTCAAAGTTTCAAAATGCTTTGGAAAAATGATGAATAAAATAGAACAAAAATAGAAATTAATCCGTGTTTTTGATATGTGCGGGATGACATTAGCAATTTATGAAGCTACAGATGATAGAGATATTTTTCTCATGGGAGAAATGCGGACCTGAAAATAAAATGCTTCTCAAACAGTGCTAGTTCTAGTTTTTTGCTAATTAAATAGACTTAGTTTACAGATCTTAGTTTGCAATTTAAATAATTGTTCCCTCAGTCTTTCTGCCAAGCCTGCACACTTTTGCATACCTTATGGAACATCTCAACACAAATCCACAACATATCGCCACTGGCATATTTACCTTCGGCCCTAGCATAGACCTGACCCAAGAGACTGCTCCCTAGTTGCCCCTTCCCCAAGCTCTTTCCTCACTGCTGATGATGTCAGATTCCCCCATGCTCCATGTTTTATAGACACCCGGTAGAGTCTGTGGCGACGTGACACTTTCCTCTATAATGTAAATGGGCCAGTTGGGGATATCAGAGATCTTATTTGAGCAGCGGTGCATCGGTGGGGTCTGATCACCCAAGATGGTGACCTGTCCCCCCCTAGTTTTCCAGCAGAGGGACTGCTGCCCCTGAACATGCCACCCTAGGCCATTTTGGAAAAAAATACACTGTGGCATATCACGAATGTCTACGTTTGTGGAATTAAAATAATTGCTAAATACCCTGGTGGCTATTTGTGGAATTGGAAGAAAAATTTAATGGAAGGTAAATAACTCACTGAAGCTGGGGTTGGGCATTACAAACACAAGGGAATTCTTGTGGAAGTATTGTATATAAGCATGAGAGGGAGATATTAGAACAGAGGATTAAGATGACCAAAGAGATCTAGTAGGTCTGTATTTGGAGATAACTGGGGAGATGTAGGTAGGGAACAACTATGAAGGCATTAGTATGAGTCAGGAATTTAAATCCTAAATCTTGTAGACAGCCAGTGATTGACAGAGGGGAAAGGTGTTAGTAGAACTAAAGTACACAGAGAAAATATGGGAGCAGCTTCTAAAGTAAATAAGAAAAAATATTAAACGCAACGGAGCCCAAGAATGAAGGTATTTTGTACAATAAGGCCTTCTGCATGGATTCTCCATCAGTGTCTTAATATGAGATCTCTCAGTCCATACTGGTTGGAGTGGTACATTTTTAGAACCTTTTAACAGTACTACATCTGTGATTGTATCTGTGCATAATAAGTGTAAGTGCGCATCCCAGTTCTCCAACAAGAACACTTAAAGGGACACTCCAGCCATCATATGCACTTTAATGCATCTGGTAGCTAGCTCAAATTTCCAATTACTGCAAAGGTATTGGGAATTCTGCAGAATACTGCATACAAGTATTGCACTTTACAATGTCGCACTTTGCAACGGTTAATTTTTGTCTAACAGTCATGCATATTAAAAATAACCAACACATTGAATCAAATTCTCATGAGGCTCAGCCAGACATACTACTTCCATGATGCTGGCTGAACACACACCTACCCATTAACACGCATTTACACATAACACTGCCTTTAGACACACCTGCCCATAAACACATATATTCATATACACAGACTGCCCATACACGCTGCCTTTACACATTCCTGCCCATAAACACACATATACACATACACCTCCCTTACACACGCACATCCACTGCCTTTACACACACACACACCTGCCCATAAACACACACATACACATAAACTGCCTTTACACACACCTACCCACACACACACACATACCTATGCTGCTCTTACACACACCTGCCCCTACACACACACACACACATATATATATATATATATATACATATACTCCCCTTTCTCCCCATCTCTTACCTTTCCCATCCTCCACCCTGACGTGGGATCCAGGCCTCTGCTTTAGTGCTCCCTCATCACTATATGCCAGCTATTGAGGCGCGTAGTGAGTAGGGAGCAAGGAAGCAGAGGTCTTTAGTGACAGACCTTGCGTTCCCTAATGTTTGGCCGGCTAGAGGGAGATTGAGATCTTCGCCCAAGTCGAGTGCCTCTCTTGCCTCACCCTTCCTACGGACCTGGCATAGCAGGACAGAGTCCCAAAATAGTTGGGGGGCGTGCATTTGCAATCGCCCCTTTGCTGTCACCCAAGCTATTTTCCGTGATGGAAATGTCTTCTACTGAGCACTGGTATATGATGTCATATCTCAGTGTTCAGCACTGAAGCCGCACACAATGCAATGGATCACTGAAACAGGTCTGTGGGAACAGGCCTCGTGCTCCCAACATAGGACTTAAGAAAAGTAAGAGTGGGGTAGAACGATAGTGGAGGGATAAAGATATAAGAAAAGAGGGAGATAAGGAGAAAGGGGAGAGATAATGAGGATAGACAGATAAAGGGAAAACAGATATGAGATAAAGAGAAATGAAAGATATAATGAGGAAGGGGATAGATGGGCAGAAAGGAAAAACATACTGAGATAGGGAAGAAAAAAGGGGAGAGAGTGTATTTGTGTTGAGAAGGTTAGTGTGTATGCACGAGTGTATTATCTCAGACTCCAGAGAGCACAGGTGTGTCAGAGCCAGACTGAGAGGAGATCTAAGACTCTCAGAATAGACCACTTTGGGCGCAAACCGGGTGCTGGGTAAATCCTGTATCTGTGTGTAATCTGCGAGCTGGGGCAAGGCCTGTGGGTGCAATCTGGGTGTTGGGGCAAATCCTGTGTGTGCAACGTGAGTGCCAGAGTAAGCCTTTGGGGTGCGTGACTTGTGATCTATGCTGTTGTTGAAGGTTTCCATGCATTATAGGCGGTGGTGGAGGCAACGTGGGGCTGCGTTATTTATTGTCACGCGAGATGTAGCAGTCGGGGTAAGCGTGCATAACTTATTATAAATGGTGCATGACAGGATATAAAGTAAGAGCAGATGCCAGGGCAGGGTCAGCTCTCATCGCTGTATGCAGCCTGTGAATGGCTCCAGTAGGGGCAGTAGTGAAGGCAGCAGTGAAGGCAGCTCCCCATCTGCTCCCCTCCCCTCTGGAATCCTCCCCTCCTCCCACCCGAGGCCTAGCCGATCACTCACTCCTGCCTTCACTAACGACACTTTCTAAAGGAAAATAAAGGATTAAATAAAACCCGATCCACTGACTCCGCGCCCGAATCTGTCACCATGAATGTCTTTAGGTTCCTTGGGGACATTTCCCATCTCTCGGCCATCATCATCCTGCTGCTGAAGATCTGGAAAACCAGGTCCTGCGCCGGTAAGAAAAAAGGGGGGGAGGGGGCAAAACGCCTAAATAAAGTGCACAGTACCCCAAAACCCTCCCCATAGAACGGATCATACATGTGTGCTTCGTATGGACGCCTCCGATCCGGTTTAGTCGCAAGCAGTGATCGGTGGTCGATATTTATACTTAATGTTTGTAAATAGAACGCTGGGAAGTAGAATGTTTATAAATAGACTGATTGTTAGGATGCAGCTTCAGGGTGGGAATGAAGTCCAGGTTTCTGTGAGTGGCCCCATTATATATTTGCTGGTGGTGGTGGTACCAGGGCATGCTTTGTTTAACCCATTCAGGTCTCTCTAATTATCTCCCGAACCCCCCCCCTCCCCCTTTTATATGGTGCTGTTTGCCGGTCTCATGGAGAGGATGCGCTGATCCGGGATCTGATTTAGTTCCGGGGGGGGGGGGTACACGGTAAGATGGTGACGTGGAAGTTCGTGGGTGAGATAAAATCAAATACGTTTGACGCCAATTAAGTCTGGTCACGGGTAATGGGCTTTATACACCCTGTGAGTCTACTTGGTATGGTCCAACTTTTGTTCACTATGGCTATTGCTCACTATTATGATGGTGCAAACTTGTGGGACCCTACTGTACCTAACACTGTCTTAAAAGAGAATAAAGGATATGAGAGCCTCTGATAACATTCTCAATATTCAGACTACGCCCAGGGGTCCATTCACTAAAAGAAGAGTTGGAAGAAAGTTTGTAGGACAGTAGTTTTAACTCTTTCACGTCACTATTTGTTATGAAGCACCAACATCAGCAAGTTTCTCCAGGAAGAAGAGCTGAGACTTTGGAGTAATCTGACTGATATGAACCATACGTTATACACTGACCTCCAAAGTATAGAAAAGTCAAGAAGTTGAAACTGTAGAAGAAATGTTAGAACAAGAGGTCATAGTCTAAATCTAGAGGGTCAGAGGCTTAGATTTAATGTAAGGAAGTTGTACTTTATTGAGAAGGTGGTAGATAAATGGAAGAGTCTCCCAGCAGAAGTGGTAGAGGGAATATAGTGAGGGAATTTAATCATGCATGGGATAGCTAAATGGCTCCTGAGTCTAAGACAAGACTAATGACTGATTAAGGTCAGGAAGAATGTTTACTTTCTGCCCTTTTATATTTTCTGTACCTCTCCTGCACAACGCTCTCTTTAGTGAATAATCCCCTGAGACACATAATTTGAAAGCAGAGAACCGGTTACACATTTTACGGGCGTCACACCTATGGCAGTGACTTTATTGTGTTTATCACCACATCTAAAGCACGTCTGAGTGTGACCCAGGCATATTTTATTTAATGGCAGAGAAGAAACATTGTGTCCATGTATTCTGACATTCTTTGTGCTGCTAACACCTCAGAACATATTTGGTCCTTGGTCTTCCATCTACCATTTCTGTTGGCAGGCTCTCCCACTTATCTACCACACTTTAAACAAACAACATCCTGACATTACAGCTGAGCCCCGTAACTTATATGGTCTAGATCCAATAAAGTACAAGTCATACAGCAGTAACAACAAAGAAAAAAAAAAGGCAAAATATATAGAAATATACTAAATTTGTGGAATCCTTTTTATGTATTTGAAGGTGACTTCTCATCCAGCCCAAGCCCCTGTGTTTAGGCTTGTTCCGGAAGGTTCCTTCTAGCAATTAACATCACTCCTTGCTTTCTTCACTACGGCGCTGTATAGGAATTTTAGACACGTAGCAAGTCATGCAAACGCTAAACGTTATGCAGCTGTGAATCTTATGAGATTTTCTTTCCATAAAACATTCCCACTAGTGTCTGAGAACCGTAATTTGGCATTATTTACAGATGAATGTCTTAAAGTAGCGGAAACTATTCCCAATCTACAAGGTTCATGAATATAAAAGCAGTAGTGTGCATCTGATATATTCCATTTCAAGGCTAGGGATATGTATACATGTGTGTATGTACAGTAACATGTTCTTGGATAATCTAGAACTCGCACGTTCTAGATTATTATTTGACACGTCCAGCCATCTATGTCACATTCTGTGCAGTCTTACTTCCTGACCATGCAATGAGTGTGGTGGATAAGTGGAACGGTCTCCCAGCAGAAGTGGGAGAGGCTAACACAGTGAGGGAATTTAAACATGGATGGGATAAGCAATGACTATCCTGAGACCAAGATCTGAATAATGTTTGAGTCTTTACATCGGTAAGGATGGGCAGACTAGGCGGGTCTGGTACAGGCTGCTATAAAAACCTCTATACACGAAGAATTTCTCTGTATCCAGGGGATCACGTATTCATTTTATTTTGGCCATATTTCCTTTAGTGTGTCGCACCGTAAAAGAGAATTGTATATGGACTGCGTATGAATTATCATTCTGATGCGCACTTCAGTTGACATAACATTATAAATATGAATTACGGCTCGGGTTCACTCATACTAAGTACATGAGCTGAATAACGACGGGTGCGGTGGGAATCATTAAATGCAGAAGACATGAATGACAGGCAGCAGGAGGAACCATTGAAGAATGCCCATGGGATATCTGAGTTCTAGCTTTATGTGATAGGAGTCCATCAGAAGAGTACAATCTGTTCTAGATAGTTTGTTTCCTCACAGGTTGTTGCACTTAATTCGACTTAATTAGGGAATTTAATCTTGCATGTAGTTTGGAAACTTGTCCTCATCGTGATCATAAAAAACTGTATATCATGTAACACACCGGTGCTGACTGAGTTAAATCAGCAGAATGTATAAAATAAAATATTTTAAAGGTGCTGTTCCACCTAGAGTGCCTCATAAAAATATCACCAGATAAATGCTACATGCGTCATGCGAAGAGAGGTGAAATAAACCTGTCTGACATTTTATTTTTCTCCACAATGCATTAAAGGATTTATTGAGATACTGGAGTGGCTTAGAAACAGTGCTGGCATTTTCCTAAGCCCTCTTCTATGTATTATGTTAAAAAATAATATTATTATTGTTTATATATAGCACCATCATATTCCACAGTGCTGTACAAATAAAAACACAGAACTCTGACCCCTTACAACCACCCCTAGTCTCCTTAAACTAGAAGACCTTCAAGCAAATCCCCTTTATGGGGTCAGAAATTGGCAGGCTGCCCGATCAGAGCAGTGCAGAGGGAACATTAACCAATATAAAAGTTTTCAACAAGAAACTACATGGTACTAAACAGTACATTTTTTTATTATAGGAATACGTTTATTTAACACGCATACAAGAGCGGTACATAATAACAAGTATTTCGGAAAGCGTCTAGCTGGAACAGCACCTTTAATCCACAATACCCCCTCTTTGAGAATATTTGCCTCTATCTATGCACGGTTTGATGTTAAACATAATATTTGTAATATGATTCCTATAATAATGCCAAACTTCTTTCCTTTTCCAGGTATCTCCGGGAAGAGTCAGATCCTTTTTGCAGTTGTATTCACTACACGATACCTAGACCTGTTTACAAATTTCATTTCTCTTTACAATACGTCAATGAAGGTGAGAATTTTAAAAAAAAGACGGATATACAAATTCTATCAATGTTTTTATAATATGTGCAAGGTTTTTATAAGACCCACCCGTGCGTATGTGCAGAAAGCGCTTACATCGATGGGAGCATTTTCCTGCCAGTGATTGGTTGCTTTAAGCAGCCAAACTTGGGTAGACCCAAGAGGTAATATGCTGCAGCTTCTACTAAAGGTAAGTGTCTAAAAAAAAATAAATTATAGTACTTTAAAATACATCTTTGTTGATGACTTGGAACCTCGGGGGCAGGCTATCTAATTACATTGTTGCTTCCACATACCATCTCACCAGCAGCCCTTTGTCAATTGTATTTTGTGTGTGTGTTTCTTGTATTCGCAGTGTAATTATTTTTGTTGTGTTTTACCGTCAATAGATGGTGTATATCGCTAGTTCTTATGCTACAGTATGGATGATCTACAGCAAATTCAAAGCTACGTATGATGGAAACCACGATACCTTTCGCGTGGAATTCCTTATGGTTCCTACAGCCATCCTGGCCTTTCTTGTTAACCATGACTTTAGTCCCCTGGAGGTAAGCAAACATAACCAGTATCGGCCTGTGAGACAGCTAATCATGTATCTTACCTGCTGTAGATAACAATTCATCATATATATACCTGGGAGCTTCTGGGCTCCGGCTACCCAGAAGCCTACCCTTGCGGGATGTGACTAGGACTGGCCGCTGTCGTCGGTGGGAGCAGTCCCAGGAAACACCCCCATCTAAAGGGGAAATGGGTGGGGAGCGGGGCCCGTCAAGACCCTGCTCACGCGACCCGGAAGGATTCGGGTGTTGACCCGGAGAACCAGAGAAGCAGTGCTTCACCCGGAGTTCTCTGGGTCAAACCCGGAGAGTTCCCAGGTATGATCATATAGTGTGATGGGATCCTCAATACTTATGCCTTAAATACTGTATTTAGTCGATTATAAGACGACCCTGATTATAAGACGACCCCCCAAATCTGAATATTAATTTAGGAAAAAAAGAAAGCCTGAATATAAGACGACCCTATAGGAAAAAAGTTTTACCAGTAAATTCATATAAACTATTTTATTTTTTTTTATAAAAGCTATGATTGAGAAAAATATTTTGGTTTTATTTCCTTCTATTTTCCAACCTGCCCCCCAGTTATGCACATCTCCCCCCAGGCTTGCCACTCTGCCCCAGAAATGCCTTATACCCCCTATATGCCACTGTGCCCCATGATATGCCTTTTAACCCTCTAAATGCCACTGTGCCCCATGATATGCCTTTTGACCACCTATGTGCCGCTCTGCCTCCAGAAATGCCTTATACCCCTATATGCCACTCTGGTATTTAGTGGGTTAAAAGGCATTCAGGAGGCAGAGTGGCGTATAGAGGGTTAAAAAGGCATTTCTGGAGGCAAAGTGGCATTAAGGGGGTTAAAAGGCATTTCACAGAGCACTCTGCCTCCAGAAATGCCTTATGTCCCCCATTTAACACTCCCCCCCCCCCCCCAAACTTACCGGTGCTTCTGACTTCCCTGTCATGTAGCCGGGGCAGCGTGTAGATCCCACGCACTTACTCTGCAGCTGGAAGGAGGCGTGGCTAGCAGCGGGGGTTGTCTGCGTCCAACCCGCAGACCTTCCCTGACTGTCAGAGACCAGAGCTCTGCCGGGGAAGGTCTGCGCAATGGACGCAGACAACCCCCGCTGCTAGACACACATCCTTCCTGCTGCAGCGGAAGTTGTCTACGCGAATCGACATCTACATGCTGCCCCAGCTACACACCGGGGACTCAGAAGTACCGGTAAGTTGTTTTTGTTTTTTTTTTAATAGTATTCACTGGGTATGTGCCGAATTCTAGCTTTGTTTTGAATAATAAATGAATAAAGTATTTAGTTTCTGATGTCTCCGTATGCCTTTTATTTATTGGGCAGATTCTGTGGACCTTCTCTATCTACCTGGAGTCTGTTGCCATATTGCCCCAACTGTTTATGGTTAGTAAGACTGGTGAAGCAGAGACCATCACTAGCCACTACCTCTTTGCTTTGGGTATCTACCGCACCCTGTATCTCTTCAACTGGATATGGCGCTACTATTTTGAGGGATTCTTTGATCTCATTGCCATTGTTGCTGGGCTGGTACAGACCATACTCTACTGCGACTTCTTTTACCTGTACATTACCAAAGGTAAGAGGAAACATGGCTGGGGTATATTATATGACATTGTAGGCATTGAGATTTTAAACTTCATATATACCAAAGGATTTAGGAAATATTCTCTGGCTGTGGATAACAATTGCATTATTGGTGGTTTTTAAGTAAAGAATGTAAAATAGTGTGTAGTGAACATCGTTATTTATTATAAAAATGCCATGCAGGTGTTTCCGATGAGGAAAAAAATCACTTAAAAACAAGATGCAAATAAACCTCGCCAAAATAAATTTGCAGTAATAATTCGTGAATAAGAGCTAAATAATACGTGGTCGTGTTTAAAAACAAAGTGAATAAACTGATCACCTACATCTGCATTTGAGTAAACACAAACATCTGGGTTCCAATATATCGCCTTAATACATCCATCATGAGGGCAGGGTGCCAAATCAGATAAAGCAAAATGAGAAAAATCTGCCTTCTAAATGCCCTGTGTTACGCAAGTATACGGTCTGAAGAGCTTCCTAATTTACTGGGTTTCACCTGGAGTCTCCGGATGGAACACCGCTTCCCCAGGGCCTCGAGATATTGTCTTTGCTTTCTAAACGGGGGCGTGGTGTTTGATCACGCCCACTTCTGCCTGTTTCCCATTTGCTCAAACTCTAGTAACTCTGCCAATAGCACAGCTAGCTCCGCCCCCTTGTAATTGGCCCAGCAGGAGAGGGGGAAATATGGACGACCAGCCCTGTGAAGTTCTCAGGTGCAGCAATAAGCATTGCAACACATCAGCAGTGATACTTTGCTAAAATAGTCTCAATTAGCAGTGTCTACTTGAAAATATTTTTTATATTTGGTTATGGAAAAAAGTAATTTTACTTAATTTTGTCTTCTGTCTGCAGTTTTAAAGGGGAAGAAGCTCAGCTTGCCGGCATAAGAAGATACAGCACCCAGAGTGCCCTCTTCTGTAGTTTGAACTCTTTCAGCCCACTGAGCTTAGTGGATGATGCAGATACGAGGAAGCTCATCAGTAAAATTACAAACTCCAAGGCCTAACGAACCAACGGTGAATAAGAGCAGCCCTTCACTGTCCGTTATTCCAGAAGGGATCCAAAGGGAAAGAGATTTCCAGAAGAATATATTGTTATCAAGCTTTCCTTCAACGCTATTCTTACAGAAATTAATCTTTTGACAAAATGTCTTAAGTTTTGGGCCTCAAATAAATTTTCCATTTTTTTTCTACATCTTCTCTTTGATTATATTCTATTTCTCTTGTATTGTTTGTTTCTTGGAGGTTATGTTAGGAAGTGAGAAACACATTTCTGGTATAATAGATCTTTTATAACTTTCCCCATTTAAATAAAAACCAAAAAAAATTAAAGCATTCATAAACAGTGGAATCGGGGCTGTTCTTGATTTCATAGCTGTTAATTTGGTTATAAATCCACCCCACTATTTTACAGGCATGGGTGAGCGTTTATCTGTCTCTCTTTCTACATATGTTGTGTATGTGTATGTTTTTCTGCAGGAACTGTTAGTTTTGTAGGTTTTATCTTTCTATGCAATCTTATTATTCTTTTTTATATTCATTAAAAATGAATTAAAAATTTGAGGATGAAGAGTTTGCTCTGCCAAAATAAGCTGTTAATGGACACCGATTCAGGGAACCTGACTGGCACACATGTATAGGGATAAAATAAAATGAAGAAGTGGGAAGTGGAAAATAAGGTAGAAGTACGTAATGGGATTAAAATAACATGACATTTATTTATATATATATATAATTGTAGGTTTTTTTGCTGATATTGTTGTAGAAAATTTTAATCACTAAATACTATATTTACTAAGATATAAAAGGACTATTTGCTGTCCCCGACACCGCCACTAAATAATAATGCATTTTTTAAAGTATTTAAAACTTCAGAAATTAAAAAAGGACGTACCTGCAGTAGAAGCTGCAGCCCTGCACCTGCCCTCCTCCTCTGCCTTCTGATGCTACAACCAGTTGGCTGCTCCCACCCAAACTATATATGTTTCTAAGGCAAACGCAGGGTTTTCTTTTGATACATTATATATAAAACCCTTGATTTAATATGAATTACATGAATTGGGGGTCTGTAGAAGCCTTCCCTTGGCTGTCAGCATGCCTCTGGAAACTGCCTCCTGAACACTAGCTCTTGGGGCAGCCTGGGCTACTGCATGTACTCTCACAGAGCAGGGCCCCCCAAAGTGCATAGAACATAAAAATGCCCTGTGCTCTGTAGCATTGCTCACTACATAGTTCCAAACTGCCTCTGGAAGCAACATCAGCACAAGCACTGTGTGTTGGGAACTTCATGAAATGGGTATCCATGGCTGAGCAGCTGCACACAAGCCAAAGATCATGCACAATGGCTCTGTGACTGGACTGTGGAGCAGTGTAAATGTTACCTGGAGTGATGGATCACACTTCACTATTTGGAAGTATTGAGGAATCTGGAATTGTCAGATGCTAGGAGAACGCTACATACCAGAATTAATAGTGCCTTCTTTACATGGTTTGACGAGTATGGTGTGGAGAAAATCGAGAGGACTGCACATGCACTGGCCTTAACACCCTGATTACCTTTTGGATAAATTGGAACACCAATTGTAAGCCAGGTGTTTTTGTCCAACATCAGTGCCTGCACTTACAGATGCTCTTTTGGCTAAACAGGCACAAGATTTCACAGAGAGGCTTCCCAAAAGTGTGGAGGCTATTATAACTGCAAAAAAGGGGGGGCTCCATTATCTCATTCACCCTCTCTCTCTTACAGTATGCTCTCTGAATGTTTTCCTACCTTCCATATCTTCTTCTTCTGTCTTCTCCCTTCTCTTTTCTCATCTATATGCTATCTTCAATCCTTAATCCGGTACCTTCTTTCTTTGTCCGCATCTCCGCCACAATGGCGGCGCTAGGGCGGTTCCCCAATTAGGGAAGAGGACGTCACCGAAAGTGACCTTTGCAGTGACGTCCTCTGTGGACGAAGAAAGAAGATACCAGATTAAGGATTAAAGATAGAAAGTAAAGATGCTGAAGCGGAAGAGGTCAGCAGAGACGGCAGGGAAACATTTAGAGAGCGTAAAAAAGAGAATAAGCGAGAATGTGTGAGTGAATGTGGACCCATGAATTTCAGTAGGAAATTTTGAGCTTTTTGATTAATTCTTGTCTGATTCATGGGGGGGTCTGGCCTCGTTTTCGAGGCTTTGTACGAATTGCTGAATTTACCAAAATAAAAAAAATTGCAATTTCTACGAATCCAAATGCACAAGTCTACTATGTTGTGTTATTACAGAAGTTCTCGATGTACAATGCACATCTGACACATTTAACCCCTTAACGACAATTGCCGGTCCTGGCACGACACGGAAAAGCATGTGCTTTACGACAATTGACGTGCCAGGACCGGCACGTCTTTAAACGGGTGCAGAAAGCGATCTACTTTCGCTTTCTGCACCCAAAAAGCGTTGCTGAATGCCTCGACATCGAGGCATTCAGCAACGCCGCGATCGGCACGAAGGGGCCATCTCTGGCCCCTCCACGGGGCGTCAACATCCGCCATACTTTGTATGGCGGCGGACGCCCGTTTTAAAAGCGTTTAGGAGGCGATCAACGATCGCCTCCTAAACTTAAATGGTGTCGCTGGAATGCCTCGATCAGGAGGCATCCAGCGACACCAAACACTTACCTTTCGGTGGGCTGTGACCGCTCCGGAGAGCGGTCACAGCCGCAGCTGCCGGTGATCTTCGCCATCAAGGAAGATGGCCGCCGTCCTGCAAGAGAAACAAGCAAGTTTTAAAAGCTCGCTAGACGGTCTCCAGACCATCTAGAGAACTCTGGCTCCACTTGCAGGTTGAATACAGGTACTGCATTCACCATGCAAGTCAATGGAGCCCAGCTTTCTAATCACATTGTGATTAGTAAAAAAAAAATTAAAAAATAAAATAAAATTAATAATTAGAAAAAAATAGTAAAAAAACAGTAAAATGTAAAAATCATTTCCCACTGATGTCACTATCAGGGGAACCTCCAAGTTGAAAAAAAAATGTTTAAAATTTTTTTTTTAAAAAGGCAACAAAATATAAAATATATATATAAAAAATATATTTTTGTGAGCAAGTCCTAAAATTAGCATATTAGCTTAAAACAATTCTCGCATGGAAAGAGTTAAAATACTGGCATATTAAATGCCCGTGGGGTGTCTACTTTTAAAAAAGGTATGATTTGATGGGGTAAATTGAATTGGCCAGGTTCAACAAGGTCCCAATTAACACCGGGGGAAGGATGGCCACACATCTAATTTCCAATTAGAAAAATGCACACGTACCAAATGTGGCCTTTTAGTTCCCCCAAAAAATGACAAATTCATGCATGTGGGGTATCACTGTACTCAGGAGATGTTGCTGAACACATATTGGGGTGTCGTGTGACAGCGGCATATACCAGGAGCTGTAAATTCATACATAAAGTAGGTGTGTGTGGGAAAAATACACACACAAAAATACTACTGCAAACTTTGAAACAATGCTGGTGGTAAAATGTGTGCATGCAAAGAGTTAAAATACCAGCATTTAAAATACCCTGGGGTGTCTAGTTTTCAAAAATATATGGTTTTGTTGGGCACACTGAAATGGCCCGGCTCAAAGATGTACCAAATAGGGCATGGGCAGTGGATCCCCAAATGCCAAAGTTCAACATTGAAAAATGCGCATGCCCCAAATGTGGCCCTTTTGCCCCCAAACAGCCAGGCAAAATCATTCATGTGGGGTATCACTGCGCTCAGGAGATGTTGCTGAACACATATTGGGGTGTTTTGTGATAGTGACATAAACGAGAACATTTTAATTCATACCTGAAGTAAAATGTGTGTGGCAAAACAAATGCAAAAAAATGACTACCACAAAGTTTGACAAAGACTGGTGGTAGATATGGTGCATGGAAAGAGTTAAAATACTAGCATTTGAAATACCCTGGGGTGTCTAGTTTTCAAAAATATATGACTTGATGGGGTAAATTGCATTGGCCGGGTTCAAAGATACCCGACATGGCACATGGGGGGAAGAATTACCAGATTTGGAAAAAATGGCTTTGAAATAGCAAAACGCTACCTGTACTTATTGCCCCATAATGGGTAGAAAAAAGCAAAAAAACATAAAAACATTGGGTATTTCTAAACTCAGGACAAATAGTAGAATCTATAGAATTACCTTTTATAGATGAGTAAAAGATTTTTCAACTAAAAGTTAGAAACAGTCATTTTTTTCTAAGTTTTTCCCCATATTTTATACTTTTTTTAGTAGTAAATAATAAGATACAATCAAAACAATGTCATCTAAAGAAAGCCCTTCTTGTCCTGAAAAAAACAATATCTAATGTGTGTGGGTTCAGTAAACGGGAAAGAAGAAAATTACAGCTAAACACAAGCGGCACAGAAATGTTAAAACGGCCATTGTCACGAAGGGTACAAAAAGTAAAATCAGCCTTTGTCACGAAGGGGTTAAACATTTCATGTTTTGGCGTCACATCAAAGTTCACAGTTCACATAATGTCTAAAATATCTGGATGTGTTGCTCGTTATTAAGGTCTATTAAAGGTCTTGCTCCTTATTGACTTATTACAAACATGGAATTGATGGCGTAAGTCTGGGAAGAGTGGATTGTATTGGATCATGGTCATAGAAAAGCTTTCGGTAGTAACAGCATTAGAGCTCATCTGAAGAGAGTTGTGTGATTCCTTTTACTTTACGGTAAGTGTTAATACAATTTAACATAAATTCTAAGAATAAAATATAATAATTGAAGATGTAAATGTACCCTGTTTCTCACATATAAATTGCCTGGGTTCACAATAAGGAAACTTTTTAAGCGTCATTTAATGTGGTTATAATATATTTTATATTATATAATATATTTTTTAAGTTTTGGAACAAATAACCTTCATGGGTTTTTGCACTGAAGGACAATGCAATTAGTTTCTTCATGTGATTCACACCTGATGCAGACCATGGTGGCTTTTTATGGAGGCGATATGAAATTTATTTTGTGCGTTAGCTGTGCAATAATAACCTTGACAAAGATAACATATATGAAAACCTATCTTTTTCACCATATGATGCGATACATTTTCTACTGTCATAGTTTCATTCACAGACTTAATGAGGTCATTACCTGAAGTTTTATTTTACTGAAGCGAAGAATATGGGTTATTTAGCAATGCACAAAATTGCAATTCCAATGCTAAATTATAAATATTTATCAGAAAAAAACATCCATGTAAATGAGTTGCCTGTTTACCTCTGATAGACATGAAACAATAACATTGTGCTGGATTTGTTCCAGTTTTGAACAACACTTGAAATATTATTGCTAATAGTTTTTAGATTTCTTGGGATTCCGTCTTCTTAATGGGATGCCAAAAATTTGACCTTCTACACATTGGCACAATTACATTTATTTCACTCGAGTCCATTACTCAATATATTCGAACACAAATGAAATTCATTTGATTAATTAAAGTGCTAAATTATTTTGAACTGTGTACTGGAACAAAAAAATATGTAAATAATATGGAAATGGGTAATCCCACTGGAATGAGCACAGGTTCAAGCAAAATACAATCCAAAGGTGTATTTGACAAACCTGGGTATAGTAGACTCTCTGTCCTTTAATAACATCTAATTGTTTTCCTATTGTGGAAACAGAATGTGTTTTGTTTCCTAAACGATATCACTTATGACTGTCAACAAAGGTAAATGGGCTAAAATAATACAGGCATTAGTTTAAAAACAAAAGAAGTAGTCAAGAAGAATAATCTATAAAAGGATTAAGCATCCATAATGGGGGGACCCCGAAATGCATCACAGGGTAACAAAAATATGTAATTATAAATAATAGAAATGTACATTAATATAAAACTTTAATTAAATTGTTCTATTAAAGTGTTCTAAAAATCTAGTAAAGTGTAGATTGCAGTGAAATTATTGGTAACACTACAGAACTATTGAGATTACTAAACACTCTTAAATCCGATAAAATCTACCCAGCTACAAACGATATACCAGACTGATCATATGTTCTTCCAACTATCGGTTTGATTTTAGGGTTCTTCTTTACATCATATGATTTTAATGTATATAAATATAAAGTTGTGTTTTCATGTTTTTTTCTAGAATTTCAGATTATCTCATTTTTGTTAACCTAGACATTCATTTTAGAAAGAGAAAAAATGGCATTGCTCGCTTTCTACATATAGATTTGGCTACATAACAGAGCCGCTAATTACTCTCACTCATATTATTTATATTCGTAATAACATATTTCAACATCTGTTGTAAGGTCTTTAGTAACAGTGGGTAGGATGTTAATAGCCTCTCCGCTATGTACTGCTTGTGTACTAGTCTGGACTAGTGCACGTGACAAATCCAAAAGCCTTAGGGGGACTGGAGTTTTTGCACTAAAGAGAGAGTTGTCAGTTGAGTTGTGTTTCACAGGGATGGTCATAGGTGTTCAGGTACCCCCATCATCACTCCCAGAGTCCATTTGTCCCCTTCCTTACTGTGTCACACCTTACCATTCCTCCCCTATGTAGTTCAGGTGTAGATCAAATAAACAACACAAGGAAACACAGCTGTAATACAATCCTGTATTTGCAGGTTCAGAGTAAATAACACATAACAGTGCAGGTATAGAGCAATTGAATAACACACACACCTAGCCTTACATGTATAGATCAACTAAAAAATCTCATGCAAACATAATGCATACAGACATAGGTCATAGGTTGCACACCCAAAGTCCTTGCACCCAAAATAACTTTCTACGCCTTTATCTCTCTTCTCTCTCTCTCTCCCTTTTATTCCTACCTCTCCTTTCTCTTTATCTTGCCCCTTCTCATTCTCTCTCCTTTATTCTCCCCATTCTTTTCACAAACATACACACTTACTCTAACACACATACACATGCTTACACTAACATACATTTGAAAAAAGAAACGTGCCCACTACAGCTGAAGAAGTGTTAAACGAAACGCGTTCTGTGCGGGTTCTCCCTTTTTTTTGGCGCCAGCCTGGCCAGCCCTAGTCTACTCAGTGGTGAGTGTCCATTTTATTTTATCTTATATTTATTTTTTTATTGTTTAGGTTCGTTTTATTTGATATATGTAACCATTATTTATTTATATCATTTCTGGTATCCCTTAACCCATTGTGCGATGGGAAGTCATTATTGTGTCTTTGCTGAGATATAGTATATTATTTTTTGTGTATTTTATGTTTTTTTTATATATGTTTTATGTATTTATTAAAGATTTCTATATTTTTTATATAATTATTTGAGCGCTGTCTTTTTGGAGTTTGTTACTAACATACATTTACTAACACGCCCTCTCACACTATTTACACATACACATTCATGCCCACACAATTACACATTCATGCCAACGCATAGACATCCGTGTTAACACAAACAAATCCTTGCTAACAAAGTTACACATGCACATCCTTGCAAACACACACTTACAAATACACATTTATGCTAGCACAAACACTTACACATTCATGCTCACGTACACATTCCTGATAACATACACATTCACGTTAACACACACACTTATACATTATCATTCTAACACACATAAACACATTGATATATACATAGTTCCACCCATACCCTCACTGACAGCCTTCTCTCTGGATACTTGAACGCTGTGTGAGCAGTACCGCTTTTAACAAGGGGTCACGTAACCTTGTGTCATGTGACCCCACTGCGTATTTAACCCCCCCACCACCAATCCAAAATTGTTCACAAAGGGCCAGTCTGACCCACTGTCCAGCCTGCTCCTGGAAGGCGCCCCTGTGCGGTTGCACACCCCTAAGGCCGGCCCTGGTGTTTCAGCTCCTTTGCTTCACTATACCTTGAAAAAACAAGGCTAGTGAGTTTCTTCGGCAGGAAAAGTTTAGCTGGTCTTGTATAGTGAAATTGCTTTAAAGTCTCCTAACCCATTGAATTATGTAATGTACATCCCTTCTTGCTGGAGAAACTTGCCAGTATTAGTAAGGTATAATGAAGTGAGAGAGTTAACACCACAACTCTGTTGCAAACTCTTCTGTTAATTGTCCCTTTAGTGAATAAACCTCAGTTATAATAACAAAATAACTGGAGAACAACTGAATATTTATACAGATGGAAACAATACTATAACAAACTCTGACTTTCATATAAATATCAATTTCATTAAACTCATCCTGTACCAACATCAGTAGGAGATCCCCTACAAAGGAAGAAAACACCAGTAACCAACTTCAGTTAAGTGCGTAAATGGCTGTGAAACTCTTCAAGTATGGAGACGGTTAATTAGAGGATTATGGAACAGCACTTAATAATTTGCAGGCCCCTAAAATATTTTCTGCTGTAAACATTTTTCTATTTCATAGATTCTGCTTTGAACATGCATGATTTCTGTATTTCATTATTAGCTTAACAGATCTTTCTTTGTGTGGTACATTTATATACTAGTTAATGTTCCTCAAGTAACTACAAAAAATTGCATTATTAGAGGTGACACACGTTAATGAGATTGAAATATATATATATTACAATTCACAATGCTATCTATGTAAACCACTCTAATAATACAAGGGCATGTGTCACTTATGAAAAAAGCATTTCCTCATTTATTTAATTTCAGCTTTTTGCTGTAAACTGTTTTTATCTTTCATATTTAACCCTGATAACTATATTTTTAAAGGTTCTGCTTTGAACATTCATGATTTCTCATAGTCTGTATCCCAGTAAACTATTGTTAGTTTTACAGATTTTCCTTTGTGAGACAAAAATGATGCACACCTTTCAATATTTGCCCAATAACTACTAAAATAAATGAAAATCCTAGGCATGGGGGTTGCAACTACAGCTGGGCCCACCACTCTAGGGGGCCTGGCTACCCCTGCAACTTCTTCCACACAGGCCTGGAGCTTACTTCTTGTACCGCTCAGTGGAAGCAGGAACCCAGCGAAGTTATGGAACACTGCATCATTCCTGCTTCCCCTGAGCAATAAAAGAGAAGTTGCTCGCTCAGTGTGTGGGAAACACAAAGGGAGGTTGTTTGGGGCAAAGATAGCACAAGCAGAATGTTTTGGGGGCAAATATGGAGGGGGGTGGCACTCATAGGCCACCTAAACACCTAAAGTCGGCCCTGATCATAACTCACATGTCCATTTTATAGTTACATAGTACATAAGGTTGAAAAAAGACCTTCAAGTCCACCAAGTTCAACCCTTCTACCTAACCTTCCTATTCTTGATCCAAAAGAAAACCCCTAATTAAGCTACTTCGAGTTCTGGCACCAGGGGGAAAGATTTCTTCTTGACTAAAAAGGCAGTCAGATTTCTCCTTGGATCAAGAAGCTCTAAAATATAAATTCTCTTCATAGCCCTGTATGTTATGCCTTTCTAAAAAATATTCAGACCCCTTTTGAAGGCATCTAATGTATTTTATAACACCACCTCCCTAGGAAGTGAATTATATACCTTTATTGTCCTTACTGTTAAGAATCCCTTCCTTTGCCGTCTATGAAATCTCCGCTCTTCCAGTCGCAGAGGGTGGCCTCTTGCTCTTTGTACATTTCTGTTAAAGAACAGGTCACCGAAGAGCTCTTTATATTGGCCTTGCATATATTTATATAATATCATAAATATATATATTTATATAATGTTATCATATCCCCTCTAAGACACTGTTTTTCTAGTGTATATAATTTTAACTTTTTTAGTCTCTCTTCATAACCAATATCTTCCAATCCCCTTATTAATTTTGTAGCCCTTCTTTGAACTTTTTCTAGTTCCATAATGTCCTTTTTAAGGACCGGTGCCCAGAATTATTTTTTTTGGTGTTGGGGTAGAGGGCCTGATTGCATGCTAGGGAGCGTGAGGGTCCAATCAATATAAGAGACGGCCCTGGCACCCTTTAGAACCGGGCAATGAGGGTGCCACCACTGCTCTCTGTCAAACTGAGAGGCGTTGGCTGGGGAGATCTTGATCCCCCCTCCTTCACCAGCCCTCTCGCCCAACCATCAGGTAGCACGAGAGCCTGTTGCGTTCTATCCGCACTTAGGTAGAAATCAGCGAGGAAGGGGTCACGTTATGTCATGTGACCTCCCTGACGCGGTGGTAGCGCAGCAACACAAAACCTCTGAGATCCAGAGTGGACTGGTAGGAGGCATAACCGCATCAGGAGGAATTTATCATTGACATCCCCCCATTTTGACTGTGGTATCTTATGTGCCCCCCCTATATACTGTTCTCACTGATTAAAAGTAAGCCTTACACTGTTCCACATGCCTGCCTCCAAGCATTTTTTTTTTTTTTTTTTTTAACATTTCCAAGCATTTCCATAGCCGGCAAAGCATTTCCATAGCTGGCACACCTGGCACTTTCGACCCATGTACATGTCCACCTGGCACTTACCATTGTTTTTGCAGGTGTACTTTACATTATTGATAACGCTCCTCCGGAAGAAGCCTTTACTGCCCTTGCAGCTTAGCACATTGTAGTGGAATCCAGAGGCCTTGTCGCCGCATACGCTGCAGACTTCGTTCCCCAGCATCTTCGGTGCATGGCCCTTCTTTCTTTTCCATTCAGGGTCCTCTGCTGTCAAAAATAAGAAAGTCATTATTATTATTTATTGTTTTATATAGCGCCATAAAATTCAGTAGCGCTGTACAATGGGATAAATTGGATCTGAAGCAGACTCACCTTACAGATGTCTTTACTGCGGCCAATCTGATCGCTTAGACTTAGTATAAAGCATTTGCTTCACCACCGTAAGATTTAGGAATACATTCACCATCTACCATCAACAGAGCCCCACTTCCAGCTACAAACACGTTTACCAACACCCTTACTTTTTAATGTTCAGAAAACCCAACATATAATTTGTGTAGGTGCACTACGTGAAAAATAGGGAAGAGGGAAATTACGGTTGAACAAAGAAAATGTTGAAAATACTATTGTCCACAAGTGTGAAAAAGGCCTTTGTCACTAAGGGGGTTAAAATGGTTCTATTCATCCTTCATTATCAGTAGCTGTTTTGAGGTCACATTACAATTTAGTGTTCCTGTTGAAAATATATGAGGCAAAGTTAAAAGTATTTTAAAATTATTTTCGGTTAAGCTTGGCATTCAAGTACTAGAAATGTAGTTTATAATGCTGCATTAACAACAGTGTTTAATTCAGCAGTAGAGTCAGCATCTTTAACCTCTGTGTAGCTTACCTTTCTAGGATGTTGCTCATAACACCTGCACTGGTGGGGGTGGATCCAGAGCCTGGCCTCACGAGCTGCCCTCATACTTACACAACCAGACACACACAAGTACAGACACTCAGACTAACACACAGACACTCAATGCTATCACATACATACAAACACAACTAGATATTCAACACTAACACAGTTACACGTGCAAACCAAGACACTAACATCATGCACACACATCCACATTAACACAACTACTCAACACTAACACACATGTACACAGACTAGCATACACTAATACACACACTTACAACATGCCCACTTACACAACTAGACATTCAACACAAACACACACTAATACATGCACACACATACAGACGCTAACAAAACTAGACACAACAATTAGGAACAATAACACACACGGACATAGACACTCAAACTAACATTAAACTAATACAACCACCCCATGTCCTATTTCGGCCATCTTTGAAGCCAGCCAATTCAACTCACTACATCATACTAGGCACCCTAGGGTATTTCGAATGCCAGTAATTTAACTTTTTCAATGCACTAATTTTGCAACCAGCCATTGTCAGAATTTGTGGTGGTAGTATTTTTTTTAGTGTGCACACACATTGTACTTTAGGTGTGCATTTACAGCTCCTGGTATATGTCACTACCAAACACACCAATGTGTGAGAGCAACATCTCCTGAGTACAGTGATACCACCCATGGATAGGTTTGTTGGGTTGTTTTGGGGCTAAAAGGGCACATTTGGGGAATGCGCATTTAAGTTTTTCAGATGGGAATTTTGACATCTCGCCATCCTGTCCTCATGTCCCATCTCGGCCATCTTTGAAGCCAGCCAATTCAAGTCACTACATCAAATTAGGCACCCCAGAGTGTTTCGAATGCCAGTAATTTAACTTTTTCCATGCACTCATTTTGCAACCAGCCATTGTCAGCATTTCTGGTAGTAGTATTTTTTTGTGTTCACACACATTGTACTTTAGATGTGCATTTACAGCTCCTGAGTACAGTAATACCACCCATGGATAGGTTTGTTGGGTTGTTTTGGGGCTAAAAGGGCACATTTGGGGAATGCACATTTCAGTTTTTCAAATAAGAATTTTGACATCTGGTCAGCCTGCTCCCATTTCCTATTTGAGACATCTTTGAAGTCAGACAAATCAATATACCCTATTAAACCATATATTTTTGAAAACTAGATACTCCAAGGTATTTCAAATCCTGGTGATTTACTCTTTTCATGCACTAATTCTACCACTAGCCTTTGTCAAAGTTTTTGGTAGTAATTTTTTTAACAGCTCCTGATATATGTCACTTCCAAACAACGCCCCAATCAACAGAATCATAGATAAAATATTTTTTGTTAATAATTTGTCAAGATTCCTTTCAGGCAATGAATGCTTGAAGTCTGGAACGCATGGACATCACCAAAAGCTGGGTTTCCTCCTTTGTGTTGCTTTGCTAGGCCTTTACTGCAGCTGTCATCAGTTGTTTGTGGGCCTTTCCACTTTAAGTTTTGTCCTCAGCAAGTGTATACATGCCCAATCAGGTGATTGACTTGGCCATTGCAGAATATTCCACTTCTTTGCCTTAAAAAAACTCCTGAGTTGTTTTCGCTGTATGCTTTGGGTCATTGTCCATCTGTAAAGTGAAGCACCATTCAATCAACTTAGCGGAATAAGGTTGAATCCGAGCAAGCAAATTAATCCCTATACACTTCAGAATTCATCCGGCTGCTTCTGTCTTGTGTCACATCATCAATAAACACTATTGACCCAGTGCTATTGGAAGCCATGCATGCCCATGCCATCACACTGCCTCCACCATGTTTCACAGATGGTGTGGTATGCTTCGGATCATGAGCCGTTCCAAGCCTTCTCCATACTTTTTTCATCTCATCATTCTGGTACAGGTTGATCTTAGTTTCATCTATCTAATGAATGCTGTTCAAGTACTGGGCTGGCTTTTTTAGAGGTTTTTTTTTGGCAAAGTCTAAACTGGTCTTTCTATTCCTTAGGCTTATGAATTGTTTGGTGAGCACTCTGTATTTGCTCTCATGAAGTCTCCTCTTTGTAATAGACTTCAATAATGATATGCCTACCTCCATGCTGTGTCCCCCCGTGTGCCCCCCCAATTGAAATGCCGTACTCAAGTGCCGGCACACCAAGCTCTAATTGCAGCCGATGCGGCTGCCAGTTTCAAATCGGCTGTAAAACCACCTCCGCTGGCCGTTTAATGGCTTGCCTACATGCCGATCACTGAGGCTCTTCGTCCCGCCCCTTTGAAGATGCGCCGTGACGCTCAAGGTGGTGGGTTCTTACGGAACAGCTGCTCGTCACCGCGTGACAAGGAGAAGAGCAGTTTGCGGTGGAAGAACGAAGGCAATCAAACAAATAAGTATTTTATTTTAAATAAATAGTTGAGGTGATAGACAGAAGGAGGGACATATACAAGGGGGGGCTGCCTTGGGAAAATTAAATAATACAAAAAGATTGCGGCTGGGGACATAATTACACAGGGTGGTTAGAAGGACATCACATAAATGTCCATGTGGCAGAGCCTGTCCTGGTGTATGTGTTTCCTGGCACTTTACTTACTGTAGGGATAAATAGAACTTTGTGGTCACTTCAGAGGACAACACTTTCTAGGCCTAGAAATCAGTGAGAGGAAAAGTAAAGGTATTGTGTTATTTACTCTATTTCTATCTGAATATATTATTAAAAAGGAAACTCAGATGTTGGTTCAGAGTTTGTGAAACGCAATTCTTGATTTCATTATACAGGACACTATTCCCCTTTGGTTCCACAGTCCTTCCCTGTTAAGGGAGACCAAGTGGTATTCAGCTTAGTTATATGCAACTGTATGCATTTTGTTATCTGTGATGATGTGTTTTGGTGATGCAGTGCTAGGATGGTTGTGTTGCATTAATTCTTAAAAGTTTTGTTGAAGTTTCATATTTCGTTTTCAAGAATATTGTTAAGAATAATGCTATCACTGTTTTGTTGCGCTGAATAAAACTGGACTTTTTCATCTAAAAAATTTAGCAGTAGCAAATGGTTTGATTCCATTATGTCTAATCTACTTAATTTATTTGGGCTTTTTAACTTTTTTGATTTCTGGGATTTTAATAATAAAATAAAAGAATGATTTACAGTTGTTTGGATGTCAAATAGTGTGACTCAACCATGCGATAAAATATATGGGGCTGGTGTCCAAATGTTTCCACGGCTGCTTTTCATCCTCAGTCCGGTCCCACCTAATAAGTAGGCCCCAAATAAAATATAACTCATCTCCTCTGTATTACTTTGTAAAGTAGTGCCCAACCAGCTATTTAAAAAAAAAGATCTTACATTTTTGTTTTGTTTTTTAGAATAATGGCCATCATCCATCTTTTAACTCCAAGTTATTGACCAAGTCATTGGTTACGGTAGCATTATCCCCCATCCACATGAAGCGAGTGTGGACTGGATGGGTTAGGGGTGGATAATGCTAATGCGACTGAATGACTTGTAGTGTTAAAAATGGGTGATGGGCAATATATTTAAAAAAAATTTATTTTTTGAAAATGCACATAATTTATTTTTAACCACTCCAAGTAATTTAGTCAGATTAGCATTAACCCCCTATCCAGTCCCTGCTCAGTACAACAATTGATGTGAGAAAATGCAAATGCAACTGAAAGTCCAGTGCCATCTCTCTACCTCAAATACCTTGCCAGTGCCATTTCTGTCCCCAAACAGTGGGGGGTTATGGATAAGGAGCAAAAATAAAGCCATCTGTCTTTTTATATGTGTCGTTTATACAAACAGTGTACTTTTTAATTGTGTTTTAAAAATGCAAGTTCCCTATTCTGAAATAATAATGGTGCAATGCTATGGGCCTGGCATAATGATGATTTAATGTACAGTGTAAACTTATCATTAAAATAGGCCCTGGCATTGACGCCACAGCACACACAAAATACCAAAAAGCCCTGAGAGCTCCTGGTGTGGTCAACATTGTCACCAATATAAGTGGTATGAGGGGATGAAATTTAGAACTGCATTTTTATTTCTATGTGAAATCTGGTTGTAGGGGCAAGTCCTGTCCTGTGGTTATAGTTTCTACTGTTTGGTTTGCAGAAAGCTAATGCTTCATAAAATGCTTATTGGTGCAATTTGGGTGCAGGGGCAACTCCTGTCTGAGCAATAAGGGTGCAGGGACAAGATCTGTTAGAGCAAAGTGGGGTGTGAATGCTATTCAGTTAAGTGTCCTATAAGAACAACATGAATTTATTTATTTTTTAGATTGAATGGATCCCAAAAAGGACATCAGTTCATTTTATTCATTTTTCAATGTTAAGGCCCAGAAGGCTGATGCTGCAAAAGAGCAGCAACAAGAAAAATATCATCAGCCTGGTCCGTGTTCTTCCTTTGCGGAGTGTGAAGAGTTTGAGAAGGATGACGTTGAATATGAAGATGACACTGCTGAAATAATATCAGATGATGATGAACATTCATTTCAGATTGAAGAAGCAAATACCTGCTCACAAAGCATTATCCAACACAGTGCTTCTGAAGAGGATTTCACTGAAGCTGAACAGAGTGCACAAACATCTTCTACCATTGAAAAACCAAAGTTACAAGGTCCAGATGACATCAGCCAGTGCACTTCAGAAGGTCCAAGACAGCCTATATTGAAAAAAATATTCGCAGACAAAAATGGGAGCACGCTTCAGGTCATTCCGATCACAGTGGTTTAAATCCTTTGAATGGCTGGAGTATTCGATTTCTCAGGATGCAGCATATTGTTTCCCGTTTTTTTTAACCTCAAAATATCTACATGGGCATGTTAAAAAAGTACAATTTATCAACGTAGGGTACAAAAACTGGAAAAACGCACTTGAAACTGGTAAAGGAATACTACGGCACGAGAAGTCTGCTTCACACAAGGATTCCTATGTCAGATGGGAGGATTTCAAAAAGAATGTAAGCCAGGATACATCAGTCATGAAGATGACTAAAAGCACATACAAGAGAGGTCAATGAAAATAGACATTACATAAAAACAATAGCGCAATTTTTTTTGCTAACAGCCAAGACGAAAATTGCCCAGCGACAGCATTGGTGCAACACAGATGATATCAATCACGGAAATGTACGTGAAATCTTGTATTTAATTGCTGAAAAAGACAGCATTGGAAGAGAAAAAAATAAGAGTACCAAGAAATGCAAGATATCTACATCCATCTATACAAAACAAACTTTTGTCAATTATGGCTGCTCTTGTTAGAGAAGATATTGCACAGAGCATTAAAGGAAGTCCATTTTCCATTATTGCTGATGAAACAAAAGATCTAAGTAAAATGGAACAACTGTCTGTAGTAGTACGATTCTGTCATGATCAGAAAGTCCATGAACGGTTCTTACAATTCTACCGAGCAGATAGCCTTGATGCTGAATCCTTAACAGATATATATTCCATGTCCTAGCATATTTAGGCATTGATAAAAATTATTGTGTTGGGCAAGGCCGGCTTAATGACACAAGAGGTGCCTTGTACACTTTACATTCATTGTATGAATCACCGCCTCAAAATGGTCATTGTGGACACGGTCAAGAATGTACAGGCAGCATCTGAATTGCTGTGTGTATTTTGCAGTACTTCTGTAGTGCATTCAGTGTTTTGTAATGTGCAACAAGCAAGCCAGCTATCCAGCCATTCCAGCTTAAGCCACTAAGTGACACATGGTGGACATGCCAACATGCGGCCTGCAATGCTATAATTAAAACACTTGACCCTCTTTTGGAAACGCTCAATATTTTAGCAGAAGGAAACCATACTGAGAGAGCAGTTGAGGCAAAATCCATTCAGCAGTTCATTGACTTTGGCTTCATTTTGAGAACATACTTAAAAGGACCAGAACTCTCTCTAACCTGCTACAAGCCAAAGATCTTGACTGGCATGAGCTGCCCTCATTGTGCGCACAATGTCATACAAGAGCTTGAAGAAGTGCGCCATCCAGAAAGTGAACCTGAAGCTTTTCCTCATTCTGCAACAATAGAAATTGTCTGGGCAGAAACAATTCAGCTGAGCATGAAGTGTGGGATACCAGCACCAGATGATGATTCTACCGAACTGCCTTCCAAGAAGCGAGATCGCCAGCCTACTTTACTCTTAAGGAATAGCATAATTTTGGAAACTGTAGGCCATAGACAACAACTGCTGAAAAAAGATGATGATTTCATTAAAATGTTCATGTATGTTGTTCTTGACAGAATAATTTCAAATCTTGCTTCTCCAAAGATTCTCTGGAGATCATGGAAGGAGTAGAGTCCCTGAACCCCCAATCTGATACATTTCTTAATTTTGAGAAATTGCTACCAATGACCAGATTCTACACATGCAACATGAAAAATTTGGAGATTGAGCTGAAGCAGGCATTGCTAACCCTACAAAGAAAAAAGTCATCGGATGCTATTAAGGCGGACACAATTCTAGAGTTCACCAACTTTCTGGAGCCTTACTCTATTCAGTTCCTTGAGCTTTACCGGCTATGTAGAACCGCTTGTGTTTTACCAGTCAGAAGTGCATCATGTGAAAGAAGCTTTTCTGCGCTAAAATTAATAAAATACTTCCTACACACAATGACTTGAGGAAAGACTTTCAGATCTTGCCACATGGCAATTGAGTGCAGGCTTGCATCACAAATAGATATGGAGCTTGTAGTTAGCAGGTTTGCATCAATCCATGTAAACTCCCGCTTAAAACTATATTAATGTGAATGACTAAGTTTAAGTACAAATTTGATTGCCGTTCACATTAAAAGGAAAACACTGTATTCTTGTTTGTTATTATGTTGCACTTTATTTTGTAATGTGTACCCGGTTCCTGGTTTAATAATTGTGTTATGCTATAATCTGTTTACCCAGGAATACTTGAAAGTTAAATATTTATAGTTAAAAATATTGCACTGGAAGGTGAAACAGCTGAACTTATTTCAAATGAGCTGATAGAAATTATAAGAAAATTCCACCCGGAAAATAAAGTTGTGGCCTTCTCTGCCAACAATACAAACACAAACTTTGGTCGACTACAGAGGCAAGAGAGAGAAAATGTGCACACTAAAGTTAGAGAAGCCCTCCAATGAGATGTTCTTGGATGTCCAGCTCATATAGCCCACAATTGTGCCTGCACTGCCCTAGATATTCAAGAAATTAGAGGAAAGACATCAAAAAGAGATACTTGCAAACAGCTTTGAACATATAAAAAAGAGTCAAAAACTAAAACAGGGATTTGATTTCTCCTTTCCAACAAAATATAACGATAAAGCATTTGAAATAAAAAAAGAGATCAATAAATGTTGGCCTATCCTAAAACAAGATTCCATGTTATGTAGCTATTTTACTGATAAATCAAAAATTATCTACAGGTAATCTGAAAGCCTAAAATTAACTTTAGCTCCAAGCGTCCTACCAGATTTAGACAAAACAACTAGTGATCACTTTTTATCCAAAAACCCCAGGTTTCCATAGGTGTGGAAAATGTAAAATGTGCAAACTATGTAGTTTACAACAGAATAAAACCACAGTTTTTAAATATACAATAACTAATAAAGTTACAAAATAAAACACTTTATCCACTGCAAATCACATAATGTAATCTACCTGTTAGAATGCAAATGTGGGTTTCAGTACATTGGCCGTACCTCCAGAGAACTTAAAGTGAGGGGTATACGAAATAAGAGCATCAAACATAGTGTTCCTAAACACTGTAACCACTGTAATGTTTTTTCAGAATTTAAAATTATATGTTTCATACATATAGTAAAAGCGGCCTAAGTACTGAACTAGGTATCTTGGCATTCATGGGTTAATGTGATCCATCAATTTTGCACATTGCACTTTTCAATTTCATTCTCACCGGTCCTGTACACTTACAAACTATGATACCTGGGAGAAATGATAAAATGAAAGTATACATACATTTATACTGTCCCTTTTTTCAGACTTTTGAGGGAATTTTTAAAAGATATATATATATATTATACTGTGCTCTCGCTCCAAAATTATTTTTTCCCTAAATTAATTATATATTTTTATTAAATGTGTGTGTTTTTAATAAATGAACTCTGTAATAGGTGAGAAATTGTATATTGTTCATATTTATATATTTAACAGTTGTATGTATTTATTAATATATTGGATTAACATTCATATTTATATTTAACAGTTTCATGTAACATATAACATATATATTGAGTAACATATTAGACTGATACATTAACTATTCAGTTGATTTCCATCTAACGTATTGAACCAATGCAGGGTTAATTTTATTCATTGATTTTTATTTATTTAGTTGTTCGCGATATTTGTGTGTTACACTGGATGTATTTATGCTGTGGGCTATTGTGAAAGATGGAATCCATGGATTTGTATTTGCGATGTTTGCATATGGCACTTTGCATAGGGCGGCGCTTCAGCCGTCTCCCGTGACGCTGCTTGGATGCGATGCACTGAAGCTGTATGTCATCTCAGTCAGCTTCAATTTACGGGATCACGTCACACGCAGGGAAGGGGGAGCAAGGCCCGGTGGTTTATAGTTACAGCCCTGTCTGGTGTATCTCTGTACAAGCCCTTTGATGCTGCATCCATCAGAAGGCTTGGAGTTGCCATGGGAAAGCGCTCCTTTCCTAGCCGCACCCACAGGGCTGTCTTGTGGCGTGGACCGAGTGTGCACATCTCTCTGCCATCTTGTGTTGCACGGGAGACATGGCACGAATCTGGTTGGAGGTCGCAGCCCGCCCCGAGTATTCGCGCATTTGCATGATTCAGAGGTGCCGACGGAGTTTATTTCACGCAGGCAACGTTTCGACACACGGGTCTTTCTCAAGCTTGAGAAAGACCTGTGTGTCGAAACGTTGCCTGCGTGAAATAAACTCACCTTATCATTTGAGTGTTGAGCCTCTTCTTTTTTATTTTAGCTAAAATATAAAAACACAGCCAATGCCAAGAGTATGTTCAATCAGCCAGCAAAAGGAGCATCTGGAGATCCCAGCAGGGTCTAGAAAGACCCTACTGAGTCTCTCCTGTCCTTGAGTGAACTTCATGTTGGGTGTCAGTACCGGGATTAGACACCATCAGTGCTGGCTTCTGCCGACAGGGGAGCATCTAGGGGGTCAATGTCACTGCAGCAAAAAAAAAATCAGGATGTACTGGTACATCCTAATGGGTGTCTTAGCACAACTTTCAAGGACGTACCGCTAATGGGTTGAACACAAAGGGGGACATGTAATTTGTGTGTTTATAATGTTACATTTTTAGTAATACTTTACCACTACTAGGATTGATAATCAACCATGTTGTACACATATCTGCTAAGTTATAACCAGTTTCTAGCATTTGATCTAATTTCAGCTGTAGGTTTTTCCTTACTTATTTTCTTATCTGTCTTATATATGTCTTAAAGTGTTCTCCACCTTTCAGCCAAGATACTGTCCAACACTAGGAGTAAAACAGTGTGGCTAGCTTTTTATTTCTGCACAAGGGTATGGAGCTTTAGTAGCAATAATTTTTTTCAGTTCTAAATAATTAGTAAGGATGACCCAAGCCATTTGTTATTCTTTGCATGAATTATTTAAATTTTAGCATCCTAAAGAACTTGTTAAGATTGTGAAATCTTTATGTGTACGTTAGATAAATTATGAAGAAGTTGAAATAATTCAATGGACCAAGCCAATATGCATTTTTCAGATTGCAGAAAACAGCAATTGCCTCAACACAGAGGCAATGCAAGCATAAAATAAGATATATTTCAGCCCTTTTGATGGTAGAATCTTTTAACTCTTCAATTGAGTTATAACATTTGGAAAGCTGCATTTATGAGAAGCAGTAAGCCCCAGGACTGCAGATGTTAATATAACATATTCTCTTTTCTCTTCCAGATACGTTTTATGTGAAGTGTATTTTTGTACTTGTTCACTTTATGCTCTTGTTGCCTTTTGTTTACTTTAAAGTGGCTTTTGAACATTTCAAAAATCATCTATATGTATACAGTACAGGGCTAGATTTGTCACCCGGCTACAGCCAGCCCAAACTTGAGAAGCCATATAAAGAGCATAAAATTAAGAAACAAGATCACTTTCTCACTCAAAACCAGGGTTATATGGTTGTAAAACCTGCCGTGCATGTAAATCAACTAAAATACATATCCCAAAATATATACATTTAGTAATAAGCTCCATGGCACTGATTGTTATATTCTTGTTTTATTTTGATTAAACATTCACTTTAACGAGTAATACCTGTGTTTTGTTCTACTATATTGGTGAAATTGATTTTCAGTTGCCATAACTGAAAGTGTTTGTGAAATACATATTTGTCTTTGGCACCCTAACTGGTTCATTTAATACAAGTATCCATCATAGGGCAAAAAAATATAAAAAACACTGAAGTACTTGCAAATGAGAGTATATTTATATTATGTGGCTTTATGACACGGTAAAAACACATGTAATTATACTCTTATTGTAGTTCTCTGTGCATTTGAATCCTTTGGGGTTAGTGATTATTATTGGTTCATTCACTTATCATTTCCTGTCTTGACTACTGCAACACTCTTCTAGTTGGTATTCCACTGTCTCGACTCTCTCCTCTACAGTCTGTCCTAAATACTGCTGCTAAGCTTATCTTCCTTGCACGCCGCTCATCTTCTGCATCCCCACTCTGTGAAACCCTCCACTGGCTCCCAATTACCTTTAGAATTAAATTTAAAATCCTGGTACTAACATATAAGGCCCTTCATAACAATGCTCTTCCATACATTTATGCCCTCATAAGCAAATACTCTCCTACTCGATCCTTACATTCTTCCCATGGGCTAAGGCTCTCCTCCTCACTTATCACCTCTTGCTTTTCCCATCTACAAGATTTGACTCGGGCTGCCCCTTATCTCTGGAATCTACTTCCATCGAACCTTCAGCATTCACCCTCCCTCCCAACATTCAAGAAACATCTCAAAACTCACTTTTTCAGAGAAGCATACCATCTTAGCTGCTAGAACTTCCTTATCACCCCATTCCCTTAAGATTGTAAGCTTGCGAGCAGGGCTCTCTCCACCTAATGTATCGGTTTGTCTTAGTCTGTCAATTCTCGTCTTGCCTTTGAATATATGTATTGTATTGTATTAAGCGCTGTGTAAACTGTTGGCGCTATATAAATAAAAGATCATTTCTTTCTTTTGATACCATAGTTGGATGATTAGATCGAAAATTTGAATGCGAAATTTAGTAAAAACTAGTGAAAATTAGAAAAAAAAACCCTTTTTTTTTTTTACATTTCCTCTCTGAATCATCACAAAATTGGGTAAAGTGATGGAAAATCCCCTCCAAGTTTATCAATTCCGGTGTCCTGATTTCATAAATACCTAACATATAGATTTTCCATACTTTCCCAGCACCAGGGAACATACTACAAGGTGTACATTTTTTGTACACTGTCAGAGAGAGAACTCTGATCTCTGACAACCGGGGAAGGTCTGCGCAATGGACGCAGACAACCCCCGCTGCTAGCCACACCTCCTTCCGGCTGCAGCGTAAGTTGTCTACGCGAATCGCGGGGGGGGGCAGGAGGATCCAGGTCCCCTGCAGCTGCGGGGTATTTGGATCTTAGTCGTCTCATAGTCAGACCTATTTGAGGTCTGATTATAAGATGACCCCGATTATAAGACGAGGGGTATTTTTCTGAAAAAAACCTCGTCTTATAATCAAGCAAATACGGTACATTAATTGTATGCAAAGAGTCAATATTAATTGTATGCAAAGAACAATGATTTCAAGCACCAACGCTGAGATCATCATCAGGGACCATGTCTGGCCCCTCCCCAGGGCATCCACATCCGCCATACACTGTATGGCGACGGACGCCCGTTTTAAAAGAGTTTAGGAGGCGAGATTTTAGGTGTCGCTGAAATACCTCGATCACAAGGCATTCAGCGACACCGAACACTCACCCCAGGACGCGCTGTGACTGCTCCAGAGAGCGGTCACAACCTTCACTGCGAGTGATTTTGGCAAAATTACTCGCAAGATGGTGCCACATCCTGTATATATAAAAAAAAAAAGTTGGAAAAGTTTGCCAGAGGGTCTCCAGACCCTCTAGAGAACTCTGGCTCCACTTGCAGGTTGAATACAGGTACTGCATCCAACCATGCAAGTCAATGGAGCCCAGCTTTCTAATCACAATGTGATTAGTAAAATATTTAAAAAATAATTTAAAAAAGCTATGAGGGAAAACAAGGCTTAAAAAGAAATGTGGTAACATTTAAAAAGAATTATGCATCAGGAACCATCCAGTTCCAGCAAAATGTTTAAAAAAGTCCAAAAAGAATAAAATGAACAAAATAAAAAGATAAAGTTTATTATTATGAGCAAGTGCTAAAATTAGCACTTTATCTTCCCCAAAATCTTGACAGGGAAAGAGTTAAAGTAAAAGCATTTCAAATACCGAAGGGGTGTCTAATTTAAAAAAAAAACCTGAATGGTTTGATGGGATAAATTGGAGTGGCGGGGCTCAAAGATAGGGCGTCAGCACAGACTGACCAAAATGGGGAAAAATAGCGCACTTCTCAATCGCGGCCTTTTAACCCACAAGCGCCAAGCCCATGCATGGGTGGTATCACTGTACTTGGGAGATGTTGCTGAACACACATGGGGGGGTGATACATTTATACCCTAAGTACAATTTGTGTAAAAAAAAAAAAAAAAAAAATTACTACACAAACTTTGGCAAAGGCTGGTGGTAGAATCTCAGGTATGGAAAGGGTTAAAATACTAGCATTTAAAATACCTTGGGGTGTCTTGTTTTCAAAAATATATGGTTTGGTGGGGTAAATTGAATTAGCCAGCTGCAAAGATGGCCCTATTAGGATATGGGTGGCAGTAGGACCAGATGTAAAAGTTCCAAGTTAAAAAAATGCGCACTTCCCAAATGTGTTTTACCTCCCAAACAATCCGACAAACCCATACATGGGGGGTATCACTGTACCCGGGAGATGTTGCTGAACACATATTGGGGTGTTGATTGTGATGTATACCAGGAGCTGTAAATCCTTACCTGAAGCACAATTTTAGTGATAAAAAAAAACACAAAATAAATTACTACCACAAAGTTTGACAAAGGTTGGTAGTAGAATTAGTGCATGGAAAGGGTTAAAATATCAGCATTTGAAATACCTTGAGGTGTCTAGTTTTTAAAAATATATGATTTGATGGGGTAAACTGCATTGGCCGGCTTCAAAGATATCCGAAATAGCACATAGGACAGAACGACCAGCTTTGGAAAAAAAAAAATGGTTTTGAAATAGCAAAACCCTACTTCTACTTATTGCTCCATAGCGTGCAGAAAAAAGCAAAAAAACATAAAAACATTGGGTATTTCTAAGCTCAGGACAAATAGTAGAATCTATTTAGTAGTTTTTTTCATTAGCTTTTTTCGATGAGTAAAATATTTTTTGGGTAAAAGTCAGAAAATTTGTGGGTTTTTTTTACATTTTTCATCTTATTTTATTATCTTTTATGGGAAATTAGATAATATCATCCAAACTATGGTATCCGAAGAAAGCCCTTCTTGTCCTGAAAAAAGCAATATATAAATTTGTGTGGGTTCACTAAATGAGTGAGGAAATGACATCTAAACATGAGCGTCGCAAGTGTTAAAACAGCCTCGGTCCCAATGGTACAAAAGGTAAAACACAGCCTGGTCCTTAAGGGGGCTGTATGGTGTTCATTTTTTTATTAGAGGGGGCTTCCTTCTTCAACTAAAGGCAGCACTGTAGATTTGTTTTAAATTCTTTAGCTTTTTTTTCTATAAAAGTCTTTTTATATGCTGTTGCATTCGTTAAGTTAGCTTGGGACCATACATTTTGGTCCCATCAAGCAAAAATGCCTATGTTTAAAGCTTCCTGTCTTGTTAAAGGCTTCATTCCTTTACTTCTACGGATTTAGCATTTACACAAAATTTGTTAAAACGGTTTATTTTCTCGCCACGGAAGCGCTCCCCAATCTATGCCTACCGGAGACTTTGCAATAACAGACACGTCATCACAGAGAAAGAGAGGCGGGAAGGCTCACGCATGCGGGCACAGTCATCTGAAGCCACTGTTCTTCGCTTCCAACTCGTGACGTAATACTGATGCGACAGTAGTTACGGCTGACGCACAAAGCGCATGCTCGGGATCTCAATGTCAGCTCTGATCTTCCAGAGGTTAGCGCTTTACTTTGTGTTTATGTTCTGCTTGACGTAGAATTTATGCGGCTGTATGCGGATAGGGACCTAGAAATATGTGCATGATAATGCTGTATCCGGGTGGCGAGGTTTGCGTGGAGAATGCGCCGTCTGCAGTGCTCTTATTACACGCACACGGGTGATTTCAGCTTATAAACCAGACTTGGACGTAAAACGTGATAAATCAGAGTTGGTTGGAGAGCCAACAGTTTATAAGTCAGGTGATCTTATCTCTGTCACGTAGAACGGGCCCACCTAGGACATTCCTGGGGCCCAGATGTTACACCCTGGAGTTCATGACATTCAGAGATGGTAATTCTTGGCAGATCGCCCAGCAAGGTGCCTATCGCAAAGACATCAATAAAATCATATTTTTCCCCATCAAGTGGGTTTGATACAGAACCGAACAAAGCTTTGACACTAAACATTTTGTCCCTTTTTCCTATTAAAAATATGACATCTAAACAATTTTAATGTTAATGTTTGTTGCTTTATATATCGCCATCATGTTGTGTATAGTGCATGAGAGAGTGATTTGGTCTCATTGGTGGGATTATTAAAGTTTTTTCTGATAAAGTAAAATTATAGCGTCCGTTTTAATTATTTTCTGCATAATTGATGTCACGGCCAGAGGTTTGGGAGCGTGCAAGCATCTGGGTTTTTGACTAACCGCTCTTCCCTGAAATTACGCCGCATGATGATGATTACAAGTGACCGCTTAGCATTTAAATAGCATGAAGAGGCGTACATTTTGTTTGCTTAGGGAGTTTGGTGGGAGCTGTGACATGTTTTTGTCACATACCTCCCAATGTCCCCAGTTTATGCGAGACAGTCCTGATTTTTTGGGCACTGTTTTTATGTTCAACTGTTAAACCCACCAGGATGAACACATACTTTATTGGGACTCGGCATGGTTTATGAAGCCATTCTGCCAGTGGTGGGGGGGGTTGACATACAATAGATAACACAATGGGAAGGGACACAGATAGCAGCCACCAGAGGAATCTCATAACACAGGCAATACACATAAAAGTGAAAACACAAATTAACCCCTGCAAGTCAATGTAAAATTGCGGTGCTAATAATCTTCCTTAAATGGGTGCTCAGAAAACATTATAAGACGAGCAAATGCTCAGAAAAATACCCCTCGTTTTATAATCGGGGTCGTCTTATAATCAGACCTCAAATAGGTCTGACTATGAGACGACTAAGATCCAGATCCCCCGCAGCTGCAGGGGACCTGGATCGTCCTGTCCCCCCCCCACCCACCCCACTTACCAGTACTTCTGAGTCCCCGGTGTGTAGCTGGGGCAGCGTGTAGATGTCTACGCGATTCGCGTAGACAACTTCCGCTGCAGCAGGAAGGAGGCGTGGCTAGCAGCGGGGGTTGTCTGCGTCCATCGCGCAGACCTTCCCCGGCTGCCTGAGATCAGAGTTCCCCGCACCGGTGCCGGTAACTCTGATCTCTGACAGTTGGGGAAGGTCTGCGTATAAGGCATTTCTGGGGCAGATGTGCATAACTGGGGGGCAGGTTGGAAAATAGAAGGAAATAAAACCAAAATATTTTTCTCAATCATAGCTTTTATTTAAAAAAAATAGTTTAGATGAATTAACATTTACTGGTAAAACTTTTTTCCTATAGGGTCGTCTTATATTCAGGCTTTTTCTTTTTTTCCTAAATTAATATTCAGATTTGGGGTTGTCTTATAATCTTATATATATTTTTTTATATATATACAAAATAAGGAAATTGGGACCAAGTGACTTGCTGTCCCCAAACATTGGAAGGTATATGTCGCTGCAGCGAGTATAGTACACTACATGTAAGCTCTACATTGCAAACAATTTTTTTCCTTTACCATTTGCGTTAAATTATTAAGATTACAAATTATAGAGCCAGAAGCCATTAGTATAATATTTATTTTCCTGTACCGTGTTCGGACTTTCGTCAAGACAAACAGTTGCTATACAAAAGCTACACTTTTTCTCTTGTATTTTTTTTCAAACGGGTTTTTATAGAAGCCTAAACAATTTTTGGGTGGCCTGATTGTATACAGGTAGGTTGTAGCATTGTATCCATTTCTGAAACTACTTGTCATTATTTAGTATTTATGTATCACTTCTTGTATTTAATAATATGCTGACATCACAATTGGAATGGTCTATTTTATGTATGGCGTAATGTTTCATTTTTTAAATTTTTTTGCATTTCTCATCAAATCCTACTGTTTCTTAGGGACATTCGTGGCCTTCATCATGCTGTGTGCAGCCTGGCGATCCCTTCGTGTAGGGATGGGATTTGGGAAATCATGTACCCGTACCATGGGGTCACTGGCTACTAAATTAGCAGAGTACAGAAACATGTGGAAACCGAGTAAACCAAAGGACTGGGCTGCACAGTACCAGGAGAGATGTATCCCCTTCTCCAAGGGCCAGCTGGTGGAACATTTGGTTCAGGTGAATGTGACTAGGTCATCATGTTATTCCCATGTATATCAGTAAGTCTTATTCATTAGTTGTATTATTATGTTATACATATGAAGAGTTAACCTTCAGGCTTTTTCTCTTTGCAGTGGTGTTTTGCAAACTAGCTCCAGCCATCATACTGTATATTTCCATGGTGTTCCCCTTCCAAATGAATAGAGGAATTCTGCAAATTGTGTACATTATGTATTCGTTTAGTCCCTGGTTTGCCATAAATTCTAACTATATTGTCTGGTGTCTGTTTTATGGCTTTTTTTTTTCTTTTGCAAACAACTTTCAGTAAATAGGTTTTCCCAGTTATTTTTTTGGTAAATTAAGTTTTATTGTATGTTTTCACAGACTACAACAGTACCAATAGTAAGGGAATATGGGGAGAGAGAAAAAAAGCATACAGATACATTATGTGCCCAATCATGCGAAAGTTATCACATGAAAATCACCATAATAGAAGCCTTAATTGCAGACCATATTTTTAATTAAACGTTTCTGCAGGCAGTTCAAAATAAGCTTCAGTAAATACCTACTAATTTTATAAGCACATATACAAGACATAGAGATACAAAAGCCTTAAGAGGGCTCTATTTAGAAAGAGGGACTTGTTTATTTTTTCTATTTAGATAACTGACTGCTTATTGCACTTTCTCTCAGGGAAAACCCAATAGAATGGGGCTCTGGAAATACTTGAAGCAATTGTGATATATCACATCCAGATGTTATCTGTCACTCCTGGACACATCCATTGCCTGGGAATACTCCCCTGGAGTAGCTGCTGACTCTTCTCAGGTTAAGCATTCAATATGTTATCCATGATGTCTACAGACACTGGCGGAATGCATCTCCTGCTCAGACAATAGCTGGGGGAGGCAAGAAAATGCATTTACAAAGGGGACACCATGAAATGTAGTAAAGTACATATAATTGTTAGCGTGTCCCTTTAAATGTTATGGTACAAGGAGCTAAATAAAGATCATCAGGGATTCAAATATTGGCCCCTGAAAACACATTTCACATCCATCTAATCATTGACTTTTTTTTTTTATATAAATCTGTTATTTTGTGGGCTATTGAGTCCATTCCAAGTTTTTTTTATGAATGGTCCTTGTGGTTCTGTCTTTTCTAACCATTCCTACCAGGCAATGATTAGATTAGGGCAACCTTGGCTATGGGTGCTACCGAATTTAATCAAAGTTAGGACCCCTAGGCAAAGACTTTTTGATTGTTCAGTGATCTGTGTGCTGATATTATTGCCAAAGTAAACAAAATGCTTAAAATAGGGATGCGCCGAAATAAAATAAAAAAAAACGCCGAAAATAAACGTCTGCATAAGCACTGCTGCTTACCTGTGTGTTGCTTCCGTACACTGTGTTAGTAGCGTCTCTTGTACCACCCAGGGGAAGCAGGAGCCCAGCAGAGTCATGTGAATGCATATCAGATGACTCTGCTCTGTTCCTGCTACCCCTGGGTGGGACAAGAGAAATACAGAGGGAAGCAGCAGGGCCCATGCGGAAGTCTGCAAGCAAGAAATCTGCGGTTCAGGTAAGAGGGTGGGGGGGTGTATGAACGAGTATGTGTGATTGAGGGAATAAATGAGTATCTGAATGATTAGCATCTATGAATGAGGGAATGAATGAGTGTCTGAATAATTAGTATCTGTGAATTAATGAGTATATGATTGAGTGTGTGTGTGATAGCATGGATGTGATGTGCAGACCCCATGCTGCTGGCAGCATCAATACACAAGGGGGCAGCTAGCCAGGTTTCAGCATGTATTGGCTGCTTGTGCATGATAGGAGTGTGATTGCTATATTAAATATATGATTGCTAACAGCAATCCCACTCCTATCATGCCCAGGCATACCCAGATTCCAGCATGTACTGGCTGACTTGGCATGATAGGAGTGTGATTGCTGTTAACAATTATATATATTAATATTGTTATTGATTTTTTTTTGTCCAATTTTAGTATTATTTTTTTTAATAAAAGTAAGTAACACACCAAATTTAAACAGAAAAATGCAATAACAATATTAATAAATATGCATGATTGTTAACAGGAATCACACTCCTATCATGTCCAGGCAACTAGTACATGCTAGAACCTGGGTATGCTTGGGCATGATAGGAGTGTGATTTCTGTTATATATTTAGTTTTGTCCAATTATGTATTTTTGTAATTTTTTTTTAAAGGTGGGGGTGTCATTTTGGGCTTCGGCCAAGTGAAATCTGAATTTTCGCTTTCGGTCCAAATATTTCATTTCTGTGCATCCCTAGCTTAAATGCAATATTGTAATGTATGCTCTCCTTGCCCCTTTCCATTTGGCACAGTTACTCTCATCTGCTGTCTTTTTAACATTGGTGGCATCTTATTGGAATCTGTCTTATAAACGTATTCCTAAAAAAAGGAAAATATGTTGATACAGAATATATTGTTACATTTTTAGGAGTTTCATTCTTCCACTGAATCTGAGAAGAAATTGTTTATGTCCTTTGTGGATCAGCTGGGGATCTCACTCCTCCAGCATTATCATTCTATCTTGGAGGAGCTTCAGGTAAGATGTTTTTCGGCCTTATTTAGTGCAAATTTAGATACCCAGGAAATCAGGCAGATAAGCATCACCAGAAACATCAACAAAGACTTCCACCGTGTACTGAGTTTTACTTGATTTATCTCTTCAAGGCCCTTTATGATCCCATTAACCCTGACCGTGATGCTTTGTTGGAGTCCAGCCTCACAGATGCAGAGAAACTATTGAGGGAGGAAGAGGTCCTGGAGCAACTGCAGCCTGTGCTGAATCAGGCCAATTTCAACAGTTTGTCTGAGGATACTTTGGCTTATGCCCTTATGGTGCATCACCCACAGGATGGAGTACAGGTACTAGATTTAGGCCTAAAATCCAGGCTATTTTTGCATTTCTTAAAACAATAACCTTTCCACCCTTTACCTAGAGATAGAGCTCTTCAGTAACATAGCCAACATATGTGGAAACATACAACAGAGGAGGTGTGTCTGATAGGCTGATGATCTTTTTTTACCTATATAATGGAATACAGTGCAAAAAAATGATGCCTAAGTGACTCTCCGTCGTTGGTTGAGCTAACCACAGGCTCATTTGCATTCAGTTAGTTTTACTAATTTTCTTAAAAATAACTTCCTCCTATAAAATAAGCAGATACATCTACTTTTGGTTTCGGGATACTCTGATATGATAACCATTGAACGAGGCTATGCTTTTAGTCATGGTTATTCTATATATATGTGTGTGTATATATATATAATATTAAAATAGGCCCAAGGACGCCCTTACCTTTATTCGTGGCCTGTCTCTGACTTGTACATCAATAAATATATTGTAGTATTATTTCTGGGTACTAGTTGAGTATTTCTATGATCAAACATTCCAAAATCCACCTGAACATATATATTTTCTTTCTCAGGTACAAGTGAATCTTGATAAGTATGAATACATCCGATACTGGGCACTTGGACAGAGATTAGGACCCTTGTCCACACAGATGAGTTCCAACCCTCAGACTTCTTTCTTTTCCCGGTCTTCTCGCACCCCTCCAGAAAGGCAAGAGTTATATCTGGGTGCTCTTCGTGTCCAATGTAAATATAGGTTGCAACCATAATTGACATAACACGTACAATTTATGGTCATGAAAGACCTGCAGGTTAACACCCTTTCGACTACGTTTTATGGGCTGTTCAAGAATTCCATAAATTACTAATACATTACTGGTTTTCAAATTAAGTGTACAGCACCAGCAAGCCTGCTTTTGTGCATTTATATTAGGAAATGTTGACTGGACATGTGTTTAAAGCAATTTAAGGACAGTGGGTGCTGAAAGGAGCACTAGAGTTAAGCTGAAAAATGCATCCCAGCACACAAAGGGTTAAAGGGCACAAAGGAAAATACCTGCCTGTGTTCATCAGGGCCCAGGTTGATTTTACATTGAGCTTGGCAGAGTCCTGTAAATATTGGTGAATACAACATCATCATCATCATCTTTTTTTGTCTTGCTCCCCTGCCCCAGTATACTTACCTCTGTTATAACCAGTAAAGCCAGGAAAACTTTTTTCATTAACTGAGTTGACATGGAGTCAGTGTTCCCATCCCTTCATCTCAAGTCCAAAGTGATATTTTATTTAATTAAACAATATGATGTACCAAGAGTAGGGAGAGCTTTTCCACACCTTTCAAATGTATTGGGTGGTGAGACCAATTAAAGGTCAATGGAAATGACTACTGAAAAATAACTGAAGGGTTACACACCCTTCCCCTTTTATTAGAAAATCTGAGGGCACACCCTTACTGTTTTGTCCTTTGAAAAAAAGGAAACCTCTCCGAAATGGAACCATAGATAATTATTTTCCATAAAAATATAGCCTTTTTTTAAATATATATTTCTTTTAATGATAGATCGCGAGCATTTGGCTGATTATCACAAATGTTTCCCTTTGGCTTAAAGGAACACTCCAGCTACACTATGTGGACAAAAGTTTTGGGACACCTGACCATTATGGCAACATATAATTTGATGACATTGCATTCTAAATACAGAGACGTAAAGATGAAGTGGATCTCCAACTGGCTTTCCACAAGATTTTAGAATGTTTCTGTGGGAATTGTTCCCTTTCAGCATACCAATACATTTTGGACAGTGCTATGCTTCCAACTTTGTGGGAACAGTTTGGGGAAAACCCTTTTCTATTCCAGCATGACTGTGCCCCAGTGTACAAAGCAAGGTCCATAAATACATGGTTGGATAGGTTTGCTGTGGTAGAACTTGACCAGCCTTGCAGAGCCCTGACTCATTGAACACCTTTGAGATGAACTGAAATGGAGATTGCGAGCCAGGCCTTCTCATCCGACATCCGTGTCTGACCTCACAAATATTCTACGGGATGAATGGGCAACAATTCCCACAGAACCTCTCCAAAATCGAAAACTTCATATTAAGGTCCTTGTTGGTGTAATGGCCAGGTGTCCCAAATACCTTTGTCCATATAGTGTATCATTTGCACTCTGAAATGCAAGTTAAGGCTAAATGTCACATTTAACACATACCCCCAATAAATCTGGACACCTGGGTTGGGAGCATCACACAAGGCATAAAGAGGTAGAGCCAGTCCCAGAAGTAAGAGGGAGCCATATCCTCCCACCCACCCTACTCAAACAACCACCTTGCGGCGATAGTGTCAGGAGGGATCATGTAAGAACTGCTAAAGAGGTCTGTGCTGTATGGCGTTTGCATTTTCACATCCCTAGGCCGGTCAAGTAAGAGCAGAGGATCTCCCCCAACCAGCCCATGCTTCCCATTGGCCTCAAAAGTGTGACAGTAAGGTAGCTACCTAGGACAGTGCCCAAAAATCAGAACTGTCCCATGAAAAACCTTGTTTGTTGGGGGTGTGTTTCAACTAACAGAATTTTTTTTGGGTACAAATACAAGGAGAGATTAATCAGAATCTCCTCTGTCCATTTCCACTAATTTCCAGCTCCTTGGCTTGCTGGAGATGCATTATAGCTTCAATATGAATTTAAAAAATACCAGACCACACTGTCAAGTACCTAATGTGGGTTAGTAGATTACAGATCATTGTCATGTTCTTCCACATCACAAGACATTGCAGTTGAGGTTTTTTTTCTCCTCTGCCTAGGCACTACTTTAAAAGAGTTTTAGTGGCAGCTCGCCCTAGGAATTCACATATGGTCTTAAAGTGCTTCAAGGACATAGCCCTGGAAGGTTTGGAGCAGCTACTACCTGTACTGAAAGTCCGAACATCCAGCTTTGACCGCACCATGCTCAACACCATGCTTTTGGTCAGTGGATGCATCGTTTTTGTAAATGTTGGAATGGTGGTTCTCACTGACTTGAAGATAGGAACATCTTTTCTCCTGTTCTTTTTTGCTGGATTTATGGCTTTCCGAACTTGGAAGGTGAGTGCTATGTTTCCAACTTTGTGGGAACGGTTTGGAGGAAAACCCTTTTCTATTCCAGCATGACTGTGCCCCATTTGTTTGGTGTTACAATCATTTAGCTTACTGAAATATCTTGGGTGCTATAAGAAGTATCTCTAATATGTATACAGAAGGCAAAACTATGATCTATTAATCTCAGAATACGATTGCCTCTATTTCAGTATGTCATACCTTAATTAAAACTCTGTTGCCTCACAAAGTCCTTGGTAATTAGTTGTACCAGCTGAAGCTCTGGTAATAGTATAGTACCCAACATGTACACACAAAGCAGTGGAAACCAGGTGCTTCACATCTGAAATATTTGTTTCTGATATGTATGAATAGGTGAGCTCTCTGTACACTCAAATTATTTACTTTGTAGCCTTTTCGGTTGTCCTGCTTTACTATGTGATGCACTCATCTGGTACAACATACTAGAGGACTGCATTGGGATGCGGGTCCCGCCAAAAAACTTGCGGGCGGTCTTGCTGGTGTTGCGGGCGGTCAGACACTGTACCTGTGGGTCCCGGTAATCCCGCAAGGCTGCCTTCGCGTTGCTTCTCACAGTGTGTCTTCTCTTGCTCCGCCCAGGAACACAGCGGAGTCACGTGATGTGACGTCACTTCCCGTGACTCCACCTTGTTCCTGAACGGAACAAGAGAAGACACGGTGTCAGGGAGCAACTCGAAGGCAGCCTTGCGGGGCAGGCGGGAAATCTGCAGTTCAGTTGGGCGTGATTGGCCACATTTGTGGCGGGAGCAGGCGGGATTGACCACAAATGTGGCGGGATTGGGCACACATGTTGCAGGAGTGGACAAAAAAATCAGCGAGATTAAAAATGTCCCGTGTAGGGCTCTACAACATACTACCTTTACGTGCTCTGTCTGAGATTTGTCCAACATTGGATGCTTTGTTTTGTTCATACCAGGTTTTTTCCCAGCGACGGAAAGTACATTCGCTTGAACTTGCCCACATGCTGTATTATAAAAGCACTTCTAACAATTCAGAGCTGCTTGGAGCCCTTACTTTGAGGGCCCAAGAAGAGCATGCAAAGGAGGTGATCCTCGCTCAAAGCTTCTTGAAGCATCTCAACATAACAGACAACGGGGATGAATTAGGTATGTTTAAGTAAATATGCAGGGCCGCTGTAGCTCGTTTCTAAGGATTTTATAGCCCTATATTGTTTTACTTGCATTCCATATGCTAGGAAATCTTGAACTTGAAGGTCCATTTATGTCTTTTTTAATGTATGTATTCCCTTTATATGACAGGGTTTAACAGCCCACATTGGGCTTGTACTCTGGCAAGTATGTTTTGGTCCACTAAGTCCTTAGCTCATTGCCTGTGCTTGCCCCAAGCACCCCATGTACAATGGGTGTTATTTCTGTTTTCACCTCTGTCCTTCATATTTGCACTAGGTTGTGCTTTAGTTCTCTTGCTGTCAATAAACTACCCATTATCAGGTTGGGTAGCTACTAGCTACTGTACATCATGGCTGTTGTAAACTAAACATACGCTGCATCACATAGATGGTTTTAAGGTCTTCTTTGTTGAAGATTCATTGTGATGCAGCATAAGATCATCACAGGACTACCAGGGCTGTAAGCATTGCCTGTAAGACAAATGAATTTTCCATTATTTGTTTTCTTTTCATATTCCTTTTCATGGCTTTATCCGTGAAGATGATCAAACGGTGAATCAAATCAAAACAAGTGTGGAAACCTGGCTGCAAACAAAATCAGGCCTGGAGATTACCTTCTCCGCTGAACGAGCTCTCCAAAATTTGAAGACTTTCAATAGGTCATGGATGAAGGAAACAATACCAAAAAGGCATACGGAAGCGCACATGGAAAAGGGTATACTTTAAGGGTTAATGGCACAGGCTTTTACAGTCTTAGGTTCTCCAATATTTATGCCATGAATAGCCGTTGTGTATTGGTGTATTTGCTGGGTGTGCACTGAATTCTTGCGTTATGTTCCCCAAAGCCTATTGCACTCCTTTTGTATGAATAAGTCATACTACTGTTGTATCCTCTGTATCCCATTAAAGATTGGGAGATGGCTCATGGGTCATATGGTTGGCATATGGATCATCCTGTCCCTGAGCAGTAGGATGCTGATAATAAATGTATATATGCTGCTATTTGTGAACATGTGAGTAATGCTGCTTGTGCTGTTTTCTGCCACAATGGGTGTGTGGCATTATTTATTTATTTTTGATTGATGACTTGTAAAACCATAATAAAAAGAAGCTTGGTATGCGTCTGACCCTGATATCAGACGCATATGTATTACACCAGAAGACATTTCATCTGTACTTTACTAATCCAGCCTCGTTGTTTGTAGTAAGCAAATAATTCTGCATTACAGTCCCTGTAACATGTTGAATCTTCTGTCTGCTGTGAATAAGCTCTTGACTTCTGCTTGGAGGTTAGAAGGCTAGCTGGCCATTTTGAGGTACAAGCAGAATTGGACCTCAGCCTTGGCTCTGTGAGTTCTGCATGGGTCAGACACACCAGAAAGGGTAGAAAAGATGTTACGAGCCTCCAAAACCCTGTAGACAAGAGGGGGGTTGAGTTGACCCTGGCTTCTCTTTCCACCAGCCGAGCGAGGCCAAAGGGTTTTATTCACTATAGGGAATAAATGTTTGAGCTCCTTGACTTCACTACACTTCTGCAGCAGTAGGAGTTTGGCTTGCTGTATGTAATCTATAATTACATCAGTGAGATTTCTTGAAGGTCCGCTCACTTGTAGAATTATACATTATGCAGGGCCAGCTCAGCTCTTCTTGCTGCTCCCATTGTTGGTCTTTTATACCAACAGCTCTCTTGCAAACTAAAACTAAACGGTCAGAAGCTTAGATGTAATGTAAGGAAGTTTTACTTTACTGAGAGGGAATTTAAACATGTATGGGGTAGGCATACGACTAACCTGAATCTATGACAATACCAACGACCGATAATGTTTGAGCCTGTACAGGAAAAACGGACAGACTAGATAGGCTGAATGGTTCTTACATGCCTTCAAATTCTTGCTCTAAACTTTCCTTTTACCCAATAAGTCTTTTTCCCCCAAAAATAACTAGTTTATTGATGGTTTGAGCTCAAAGTTTGTATTCATAGCATACGGATTATTTTAGAAAAGGCAAAAGACGTTTCTACATCATAATAAATGTGTTGGAAGGCCTCCTAGAGCAGTACAGAACTTTTAACCCCTTCAGGACAATGGGCGGTCCCTAAACCCATTGAAAACAATGCATTTTGAGCCCGTACATGTACGGGCTTTGTCATTAAGGGGCTATACCAAATCCATTGCGGCAGTGAACTAGAGATATGACACCTAGAATATGGATTCATTTTCGAATTCATTTTATTTATGCCAGAAACATTCTAGATCTTTATAAATAATCCAATCTATAAACGCTCCATCTGCCAGAGATTTCATGGCCCAATAACTGTAACTAAACGTTGCCCCAGAAATCCTTTACTGGGTCTACTCTTCTCTTTCAAGCTTTGCGGAACAAATTTCCAACCTGTAATGCCAAAGTGAAAAAAATATTTTTATTTTTTTTTGAAAAGATGAATTTATCAGCCTGTTCAAAGGCAAATTCGCGATGGTGAGTGAGCATTGCAACCAAAAGATTGTAAATCAGGAAGTGTTTTTCATCTCCAGGTTCTGAGGAGCATGTAAGTAACTTCCAAGAAACCACGTGGATTTATTTTCTTGAAATGCATCGATATCTCGGATTTATAATGTACACCAACGCATTACTATGTAATACAGAAAACTGAAATATTATGTTTATAATGAATCCCAATTCTGGGTATCTCAAGGGGGCATTTAAGTCCCATTAGTAAAATTGGAAGACTATTTTTTGTTTCTCTAATGCATCGACTAACCTTGCTTTTATTGCGTGCGTCTGTTCCAGTCCTCTGAATTTATTACCAGGCATAATTTTGAGTCGGGAAGACAGTAGTCCATGGTTTTAATGTACACTTCAAGGCCACGGAAGCATAAATTATAACGTGGACCCAAGACATTACATTTAACATTCTACTATGTAATACAGTGTTCCCTTTACAGTGTTGCTTTAGGTACCTAATAACTGCCTACAAACAAAATGATCTTTAATAGATCCAATGAATACTGTGCTTTAAGTAATTTATATAGCATGCAACCGTATGTAACTACACTATGGATATCTAAATTGTCATCCATACCCAAATAAAATAAACGGGGTACACATGTCTAAAGCTTTTATTATACTTGATGCGTTACCTGTGTTAACTTATACTGATATATAAGAGCTTTATTATCAAACCTGTATTGCACAAAAACAAAGGTGCGTTAAAAGGACTATGTGACATTGCCGCTGCAGAATACGCACAAATCACTTATGATACTTTGTTTTATTATGCAATACTCAACTTTCTTTGGTTCTTGTTCTCTGCAATGCACATTGCAAAAGAAATATTTTTTGCTACGTATCTATATATGAATTAAACACGTATATGGTTTTTGTAGTGTGCTCGGCTGTTATTTCAATAAAATACAATAACCACTATTTGTGCGGTTTAATGTCTTTTATATCAGTTGTTTTTAGCAATTGTTTCAATTTTAAGTACATTATATATATGTGTGTGTGCAGCTTTTATATTCATGTCCAATCCTACCTGTTTTTGAGTGTTTCCATGCCTATTTTCCCCTCCTGCTGTCTCTGCGGTGGAAGGTCCTCTCCTCGTACCTGTGTGTGGTGCTGTGATGTCAGTAGTATGGCCTCTGACAGGTGAAGAACACTGATAATCTTATTATCATGGCACCTGTCAGTGGGAGGGATATATTAGGGAGCAAGTGAACATTTCCGTTTCCTCCAAAGGATCTGAGTGACTTTCACAAAGGTCAAATAGTGTTGGCTAGACGACTGGGTCAGAGCATCTCCAAAACTGTAGCTCTTGTGGGCCTGCAGTGGTCAGTAACTTTCAAAAGTGGTCCAAGGAAGGAAAAGCAGTAAGCCGATGACCAGGATATGGGCAGCCTCATTGATGCACGAAGGCTGGCCTGTGTGGTCAAATCCAACAGATGAGTAACTGTAGCTCAAATTGCTGAAAAAAGCTGATGCTGGTCCTGATATAAAGGTGTCAGAACACACAGTGCATCACTGTTTGTTGTGTATGGGGCTGCGTAGCTGCAGACCAGTCAGGGGATGCCCATGATGACCCCTGTCCACTGCCAAAAGCGCCTACAATGGGCACGTCAGCATTAGAACTGGACCACCGAGCAATGGAGGAAGGTGGCCCGGTCTGATGACCATTTTCTTTTACATCATGTGGATGGCCAGGTACACACGCATCGCTTAGCTCGCAACTTACATGACTTAAAGGATTTGCTGCTAACGTCTTAGTGCCAGATACCACAGCACACCGTCAGAGGTCTATTGGAGTCTTGCCTCCACAGGTCAGGGCTGTTTGGTTGGAAAAAGTGGGACCTACATAATGTTATGGCTAATAGGTGTACTTTTGTCTATTGTTTTAGTATGGATTGGTATGAGTATAAATAACAGTTCTACAACCTTAAAATGTAAGAATAATGATTACATAAAGATCAATGGGTTAATAAATTGTGTAAAATACATTATTCGTATTCTAAATGCCTTACCTAATTACATAAATAGCTATTAGTAGCTCGCAAAGCCATAAATGTCTTGGTTAACCCTCTGAGAAAAACATGAGAGCTATAAGTGCCTTTCCCTAACCCTGTGAGAAAAGAAGGGAGACTTAGCCAGGCCAGTGCCACTAACTCCCCACTCGGCTCTAGGGGTTAATAAATTGTGTAAAATACATTATTCGTATTCTAAATGCCTTACCTAATTACATAAATAGCTATTAGTAGCTCGCAAAGCCATAAATGTCTTGGTTAACCCTCTGAGAAAAACATATGAGAGCTATAAGTGCCTTTCCCTAACCCTGTGAGAAAAGAAGGGAGACTTAGCCAGGCCAGTGCCACTAACTCCCCACTCGGCTCTAGGCATAAATGACCTAAGGAGGCCGTCCTGACATGGGACACGGGCGATCCGTAATATCCAAGAGGGTGATCAGTCTCCCTAGTATGCAGCACCAGTCAAAAATAAGCTAGGGAGTCTGTCCCGACACCATGCAGTCCTTCATAGAGTCATAAGCTGGTAGGGAAGATCAATAATCTCCAAGAGGACGATCAGTCTCCCTGTTATGCGGCAACCTCCCCCCTGGACCTACCATCCTAGGCCTACAACTAGTGTGCCCAGGCCATGCTGCTGTCTACAGCCCCAACGGAGAACTCAAGACCATACCTGGCGACATTATGTGCATTGATTGAACGGCACTTTGTATTCGAGAATCCCTGCTTAAGTCTTTTTAATAACATGTATGAAATTCATTCCATTAATGAAAACACCACATTTTCATTTATCATTATAATCCTTACAAAATATATGGTTTCATTTTAAAGCTCTGTGAGGAAGGCAATACCGTCCATACAAAGATATAAAAGGCCAATGTATTTTTTGTCCCCTTACAAACTATATTTTTTCTTGTAGGCGTAATAGCTGTTTAACATTTCAAAAAGATCAATTTACTGGCAGCTGGGTTGGGATTTTAAAAAGCTACACTCTGTCCTCGAAAGTGAATCTACCTTAAAGGCGATATTTTAAGAATGGAGAAGAGGAATGCGATTAAATCCGTTCTTAAGATTTTTATACTTTATAAGGCAGCTTCTTCTTGAGTAACCGTACAGCCAAGCGCAAATTTGATCCTACTTCCAAAAAGTGAAACAAAGCTTTTGTTCATGTAGCCGTAAGGCTTTTTTTTTTTTTAAATCTTTGATTTGTGCCATAAAATGCAAAAGGATGGGAATAATCTTCTTTTGTGTATTTTATAAGAATAATGTGTATTTTAAAAGAATAATAGGTACTGTATCATTTCTATACTCCAGTTAAACAGTAATTTTTAAATATTACGGATCTTCCTCCAATATTATGTAGAGGTTCCAACAAGTGCTTTGATAATAAGGCACACTGAATTTGTAGTCTGGACTGCTGCTGGTTGGAGCCACCTTATATTCATGAAAATATTTTCATTCCAATTGCTTCTTGGTTTATAGCAATTAAAGGGACACTCATTGGTATTAAGCTGAGTCCCCCAAATGCGTTTGCCCCCTTTGCCACCCCTCCGGAAAATACAATGAGAGCTCCTTCCTGACACTGACCATTCTGTGGCAACAAATGACAGAGAACGAAGACGGGGAAGGGCAGCTGCCGCAGCAGGGTTCCTCCTTCTAGGTCAGGTAAGTTTTTTTTGTTTTTTTTAATTTTGGAAGAATGCATATTAAAATACATTGAGTCCTTTAATTTGCATTTTTCTTTGGAAGGGGTGTCGGGGACATTAGTCTTTCCCTTTAACACAGCCCAGGTGAGGATGAGCTGATTAAAATTTAAGTCCATTTAACTGCTGAGACAAAGGTCCAACCCTAGTAAGGCATACCTTAGGAAGAGCTTGCATGGCACTGTATAATGAATAATTAAATGAGTGAGATTTCTCCAGTCACCTTACTGGGTTAAGGCAGAAGATGCTGCCACAGGTAAATAGACCAATCCTCTACTGGTTTTATTGGTTAACCAACCTGATCAACACATAAGGCAGTTTCCTTGAAATCTGGTCGCTTTGAGACACATGAACCTCATCACCGCTTATCCCTCTACCAGCACTAGGAATAAACCTGCAACTTTTTAATAAATGAGGAGGTGCAATAATTACTTCACAACGGGAACCTGTAAAAGGGCATTTATTTCTGTTTTTTTAAAGTACAATACGACTCAACATAGACATTGAGAGTGAATCATAAGGAATGTGAATGGTCAAGATTGAAAATGTGTGCAGAGGAACACATGAACGCCAATAAAGCATAACATTGTTTTGAGAGTAAGCTGCTTCTTAATACATTTGCTTTTTTTTTAAACCAAAGAAAAATGTTTGTCTGATGGACAGAAAGGTAGACATTTTTTTTTTTTATTCATGTAAACACTTTACAATTAAATATAAAAATTCATGTTCACTGTATTAAACATTGCACTGATGAACACAATGATTTTATTTACTTCTTAAGTCCCTGACATGTCGACGGAAAAAAACTTACTCCCTTTTTCGCAGATGGATATACATGATACCGCTCACCATGGTAAGAGGAAATGCCACCCAAGCCAACACAAAGCAGTGGCCAAAATATCCTGTTTTATCTCTGTCTGGGTGAAACTCTGTCACGTGACTTGCGTAGATCACTGCTCCGGAAAACACAGCAAGACCTACAGAGTAATGAAATCCCTTTACTACACATGACTGTCAATCTGTACGGCAAATATCAGGGCACTCCATGGACCCATCAACCATGATTGAACCCGAGTAGAGGTCTGTGCAGCTACCAGGACAGACTTCCTCCTCGAACGGTCCATGGTCTGCGTGCCCTTGCTGTTGCGTACTGGGATATGACATCATATCCTGGATCTCTCCAACAACAGGTAGTGTGCAGGACTAAGGTTAGTAGATGTCTGTGTCGGCAGCTGCACAGGCTTCATCAGACTATTGTGGCTGCTGAGGGGGCTCAAGAGACAGCTGCCCTGGGCCCATAATGCAAGTCTGCACCCAGGGCAACTGCCTCTTTTGCCCCACATTAAGGACAAACACTAATATTATTAGTAACATTAGCAAAATTATTATTTTTACATGTTAATGTGGATACTGTCGGTTGTTCTTAGGACGGGGTATCTATAGTACATTCTTGTTATTGCAAAACATTACAGCCACTCATTGGTTAACTTCTAATATATCTCAATGCCAATCAACTTACTTGCGACAATTTGTAAGACACCAGTTGCATAGAAAAGTCCTCCTCGTTCCATCAAGTACAGCTGGCACATAAAAAGCATGAAGGAGAAGCTGGAGAATAGGACTGCTAGTACCATGAGTGCTTGGACAGCATGGAACCACTCTGAAAAAAAAATGGCAGATATAAGGCAAAAGCAGCTGTTGCTCATTCCAATGTTTTTGGAAAAACATCTCACATTATGAGTTCTAGTCATGAACTGTATTTCCACTATTTGTGGCACATTTATACATTTGCCATGAATCCCTGATCGTACAAGTGATCATGCTGTGGCGGCTTGGAGTTTTACAATATGGCTTCCTTTTGAGTAACATCATGAATTGGATGGAATACAAAGACTCTTCCAAATAGTTGGATTTCTATTAGGAATAGTATCATGCTAAAAATGTCTTATTCTATTTAAAGAGCAGATGTAGCCTGAAACAAAAAACTACATAAATGTTGTATCTGGTATGTTATCACGAAAATGGCTTTTTTTCCCCCAATATATTTTTATAGTGGCTTTTCATTAATCTGAATTGTTAATGGAAAGGTTGGAGATGGAGATGTCAGCTCTAACCTATTGCGGCACGTCACGCTTTTCTGCATCCCCTGCCTAATAGTTTTTTCTACTGCATTATCATTTAAATAGAATCGCCCCCCCCTCTTCCCCAACTATGCTTCTACAATGAATGGACACTACAGGTTGAACAGTACATGTTTTTATTTCCATGTTATGCGTTATTGATTTTGTTATGCATTATTAAATGGGGATCTACAAGAAAATTTATGTGGCGTGCTATGTGCTTAAGGTCCAATTCAAGATACTTTAGTCACTTAAATTACTCTACAGTAACAGAGAAACAACCAATCCATTTATTGATTTTCCTTACAAAGCTCAAATGAGGCCCTCTTTTCCATATTACGCCCCTACATTTCAATTACTCTTAGGAGCACCAAAGCTGAGGTAACATGGAGTCATACGTCCTTGCATTTGTTCTGAATGCAGAATTGGATATATTGCTTTGTGGTTGAACACAAGTTTAACATATGTTGTTGCAGTCATATTATAGAGCTATTAAAACATATGTAATATAGACAAAGTATTGGGACACCTAACCTTTACACCAACATGACACTGCATTCTAAATACATAGACATTAATATGTAGTTGGTCCCCTCTTTGCAGCTATAACAGCTTCCGCTCTTCTAGGAAGGATTTCCACAAGAGTTTGGAGCAGAGCCGGCCTTAGGCGTTGTGGCGCCCTGTGCGGACTACTCCTCTGGCGCCCCCCTCACTGCCCCTTCAAACTACCCCCCCATGCCCCTCAAACTACCCCTCCCCTCTGCCCCTTCAAACTACCCCCCCTGTCCATTCAAACTACACCCCCCTGTCCCTTCAAACTACACCCCCCCTGCCCCTTCAAACTACACCCCCCCCTCTGCCCCTTCAAACTACACCCCCCCCTCTGCCCCTTCAAACTACACCCTTCAAACTACACCCCCCCCCACTTACCTTGTTGCCGGAGTCCTGCGGTGAGAGCGGGAGGCATCCGTCTTCTCTCTCTGCCGCGGTGCCGGCATTTCATGTTGAGAGCCGGAATAGTCCGGCGCTCAACATGAGATGCCGGCACAGCGACGGAGTCACGGAGAGTAAGGGGCGCCGAGCGGTTGCCGAGAACTTCACGAGCAACCGCTCGGCGCCCCTGACCGGGACTTAGATTTAAGCATCGTTTTTTTTTTAAACTTTATTTAACATGAATGATGTTAAATAAAGTTTTAAAAAAAACACAAAAAAAAACAAAACGATGCTTTAATCTAAGTCCCAGTCAGGCGCCCCTGCAACCATGGCGCCCTGTGCGGTCGCACAGGTCGCACACCCCTAAGGCCGGCCCTGGTTTGGAGAGTTTCTGTGGGATTTTTGCCCATTTATCCAGAGAATTTGTGAGGTCAGGCACTGATGTTGGACGAGAAGGCCTGGCTGGCCATCTCCGTTCCAGTTCATCCCAAATGTGTTTGATGGGTTTGCAGTCAGGGCTCTGTTCAGGCCAGTCAAGTTCTTCCACACCAAACTCATCCAACCATGTTTTGATTGAAGCTATTATAGCTGCAAAGGGGGGTGGGGGACTAACTTCATATTAATGTCTATGTATTTAGAATGGGGTGTCGTCAAAGTCCCTGTTGGTGTAATGGTCAGGTGTCCCAATACTTTTGTGCATATAGTGTAAGTGCAAATTTCTCACAGAACTAAGATATCATAACATGCCTTTTCCACTTGTAATAAGTAATTACAATATTCATTAGCAACAGATGTAATTAGCATCGGCATCAATGGGTCCACTCATGCATCAAGAAGCTTTAAAGGAGCCCCTTGGACCTCCTCTCTACACTTCAGAGGTTACAGGGGCCTACGTTATCTCCCTGCAGTCCAATGCAGAGGCACAAACTAGAAATATTTTAATATATTTAGACTGCATATATTTAAAAAAAATTTAAAAAGTATGAAAACCCTTTATATGAATGTTCCAGACATGTTATACTTTCCAAATGCATTCTGTTCTTTAATATATGGTTAGAAATTTGAATTGGAGCCATAATTTAATCTGGTATCAAAAAAGTAAAATACTTTAATTTCCTTTATTATAAAATCATATGAGCAGGGCCCTCCTCACCTGTTGTTTCTGTAAGTCAAATTGTTATGTTATATACTATTTGCTATGTCCTGTTTTCCCATTGTACAGCACTGTGGAATATGAATAAATGGAATATATAAAACAATATATAATACATTAAAATAATTTTGCGTTCTTAAGTTTTGGGGACGTTGTGGAGATGGCAACTAAAATGTGGCAAAAAGAAATCCAAAATGTCCCTTTCCTTTTTATTTCTATTTTCTTCTTTGAAGATTGGAGACGGTTTCTCTCTCTGATCCCCACTATAGCTCATCACACAATGATCAGTAAGCAGGGGTCTGCAGCCACACATTTCTCATTACTATGTGAACAGCCAGAACATGGGGTCATCAGAGACCCTGTGGGGTTTCTACATCTTTTCTAAATGTTTCTGTCAGCATTCATACTGCCAGATGGAAATGCCAGAATGGTAATTTGGGCATTCAAGTAGCATAAGTGTAACCAGTGCTCTCACTGAGCACCATTGCATTGGTCTCTCAGCATAGGGCCAGCAATGCTGGCTCCTGCTGACAGAGAAGACTCCCAGCTGTCATAGGACAATCTGATCCCCTGTGTGTCAACAGGGAAATGTTCCTGGTGGTGAAAAATCATTAGAGTGTGCTATTTCCCTAGTAGTCCTCTGGGCCACATATTTCAGAACATAATTGTATGCTCTAATGTTGTTAAGGGGGATTGTATTTGAAACTGGATCTTTTTGGGCTGGGTACACTTTTCCTGATAATAGGATTAAGAAACAGGTGGTTGTACTATTTCTGCTTTAAGTATTTTGCTCTTTCCGTCCTAAATTCTCTGTTCATCAAGCCACCTGTTTTTCTGTAGACTGAGATTATAGCATGAACGTAGCTGTGAGAGCTTTTTTATTCCCTTTTTTCGTAGCTGCTCACATGGTGCTGCTAAGACCCTGGTGACTTTAATGGGCACTCACATCTATATCTAAATGAGAGATAAATGCACCATGACAGTTTTCAGTGAGGTCCTTTCAGGTTCACATAATTAGCTGCTGCCAATGGGATGTTCACTGAACTTTAAAGGGTCCTATGTGCTAAGGGACCATAGGGAGTTTGTCTGTCCAGCTAGGCTCTGATCCACCATAGTAAACGTTCATTCTCTAATCAACTCAGCATTGTGTGAATCAAACCAAGTATATTTATCTTATGTATTATTAACCCCACTAAAAAAGGTTTAGAATCAAAATTTTGACATGTTCTGATACAAAACAGCTTATTTTTGTTTAAAAAAGTTTAATTTACATGTTTTATTTCATGTTTTATTATTTCTTAATGCTATGTTGGTTGTTTGTGCAGTTGACTATAGATGACATTCAAAGGGATAATAATTAGGAAGCATCACCCCAACTACGTCTTGGGATAATTAATTTGTTTCAGAACTCAGGAGAACTCACCGTTAGTCGACACTGTAGAACACAGCCATACATTGGTGTTGTTGTCAAGAAGGCAGTCGTACCATAAGTTTACAGTCTCATCTTCAGCGAATACCCACCAGGACTGGAGAGACATAGAATAAGGTACTATATGTTAGCAAACTGGATGCAATACATGTATTCAGTCGAAATTAGTTGATATATTTTTATCTTCTATAATAATTTTTTTGAGGAAAAGGCATGTTGAGTTGAAACGTTTGTCATGTTATATATGCATGTGCAGATTTTTTTTAAATAAAAAGAAAGTAAACCAGAATTGATCACGCTGTCTTTAATAAATATATTTAAAATTGAAACCTAAAAACACAAAATGTTTACGCCAAGTAAGGACCAGTTGGCCTATCTAGTCTGCTCATTTTTCCAATGTAGAGACACAGACCTTAATCAGTCCTTGGTCTAGTCTTAGGTTCATAATAGCCCTATGCCTGTCCCATGCGCGTTTAAACTCCCTTCTGGCTGAAGAGAGAAGGAAGAGGTTGCATACCTCTTTGGTGAGTGGGACTGGTTTTTGTTTTCACATCAAAGCACTGACCTTGGGGCTTCAAAGTAAAAAAAGTGAATTTCTCTTATGTGAGTAGCTTGTAATCCTCGTCAGTCTCATAGAAGTTTTACGTAAAATAAGGACCTCTTCTGCATTTGAAGCTCAATGTAACTATTGACTTAGTGAGGTTACAGCCTCTTGACTTCCCATTACATATATTCACCCAGCTAAGTCACACGTTTAGGACTGTGTTTTTTTATTCACTCATTTTGCGAACCTTGTATGCCCCATAAAAGGACAGCAAAAAAGATCCAATAAAGATCTAAACGCCTCCTAAATGACTTGCCACTTTAGAAGGCCTGGCGGCTGCATGACAGGTTACAAGTGAAACCCACAAAAAGTATTAGGTAGGGGTATAAATAACCAGTTATTAAAAGCCATTGCCATTTGCTAATACATAACACTACAATACATATGCTAACTCTATAAGCTATAAAAGGCATTTATTGGACAATGTATAATTCAATGCACTTCCTCTGAGATCTTCTGTAATAACAAGGGTTATAAATTAATTCAACTGGAATGTCTATATGTCTAGTAAAATGAACATTACATTACATACTTACTTTATCAAGGGTGGCAACAAAGAGGATAATCAAGATGAGGATATGAAAGGCTGTAATACCAAAGAGTAGAAGCCTCATCTTTAGGTCTGTTGGGAAAATATAGAGAGACGGGTTAGACTGACATTCTGCGTAGTTATATAGGTTGGTGCTCTGCACCTCCCATGATCCTTTACCAGCCGGCAATTGGCTTAATACTGTAGTGCAGCCACAAATCGACAACTGATGTGCACTGGACTTAACATGGTTTTATAAGTTATAGGTCTTGTCAGACTAACTTTGTATATATTTTGCTGAACTGTAAGCCATAATGTGGACCAGGGAGATGTGGTGCACTTTGCAAATCATTTATAAAACAAGCCACAACATATTTTACAAAGGTAAAGCAGGACTAGGGGAAGTAGTTTTACTCAAATATATAATTAGTTGAAAGGCAGAAAATGGAGGGTTGATATCTTATATATTATATGCCATTAATCCATTTTTTTTTAACTTTATTTATAAATTATATGGTGCATTTAGATATTTGTGCCATCTCCCCTCTGGCGTAACTACAGGGGCTCGGTGCAACCCATTGTTTCTGTCTCCTCACACGGATCCAGGTCGGAAGGGGCCTTTCTAAACTATTTTGAACCGGCACGGGGAGACAGGAACATATCTACGTCATGTGACCCCGTGGTGAAACCGAGGCTGCTCGCACAGTGAGCAAGCTCGCAGGAGCGATGAGAGGTAAGCGGGGGCAGGAGGTAATGAATGTATATGTGTTTGTATTTATAAATGTATGTGAGCATGGATGTGTAATTGTGTGTGTGAGCATGGATGTGTAATTGTGTGTGTGAGCATGGATGTGTAATTGTGTGTGTGAGCATAGATGTGTAATTGTGTGTCTGTGTGAGCATGAATGTGTAATGGTGTATGAGCATGGATTTGTGAGAATGTATGCGTAAGTGGGGTGAGATGGAGTATGTGTACGTGTGTGTGTTAATGAATGAGTTTATTTTCGCACCAGGGCCCTGTGGTTTCTAGATATGCCCCTGGATGTCCCTGCAGAGGGACTTAGACACTGTGCTCGGTGAAGCCAAACAGGCTGATCACCCCCCACTCCAGACCTACTGCACTAGTTGGCATACACCAGAATATGCCACTGAACAGCATGGTTTTTTTTTTACAGGTTTTCCGATGCTTACAATGCTGCAACTAGTATGTGAGTACATCAAGTGGTGCTCGCACAGCGTACGTCTTAAAAAACATATTTTTGAATGTTTTCATTTGGCTTAGGCAATTAACAGTGTCCGAGAACACCATATATTCTTTATCCCATGATAGCAGAAAACCAAACATGGAAATCCCCAGTCGTTTTAAGGTGACACGAAGGAGACCACTGAAAGGACAAGGGGGACCGTCATGCAAAATCAGTTTTTGTTACCACAAAGTCGAATAAGTTAACGTTGGCTAACTGAAAACTATCTGCTTCTTTCCTTCTACTACTAAGATGATATACATAAATAAATTATCATACACAGATATGTAGCTTCTTTAGAGGCCTTCACAGATGTGTTCACCCAGAGACATCCCCACATTTTGATATGGTGGCACAAGGACATGTGGCACCTGGAAACAGCATGTTATACTAGACATAGTCCTCCATATTGTTAATGGACCTTCTGTGGAGAGCTTGGATGTCCCTTGTAACTGGCCCATAAAGCAGTGGCATAACATGTAGCCTGATAGGCCAATAGCACAATCTACCCTTGTTTTTGGCTAAAATACACCACTTGTCCTTACACCACATAGGATATTTTTCTAGGGATATATATTATTATTTAGAGTATTGTAGGATATTCCATTTACCACTGTTGATTCACTGGTATTTAACGGTGATTCCCTTATTTTAGGCCAGCTAGGTCACTGTTCCAAAATCAGAATATCTATCCTACCATCTGACAGTTTATATACACATACACATATATAAAGGCACTTGGGGGGCCTTCAGCTTAGCTACGGGTGTTTATTTAATCTTGAACCGTGTATCAATGTTTCAGTCCATGTAAGGAAAGACTCCCAAGAGAAAAACTATTAAACTGATTAAGGTCAGCTCCAGGACCAAAATATTGTCATGGCTTAACTTAGACAGAAGGGTAAAGAATGCCATTATCTCGTTCCCTGTGCACTGCAAATCATGTTATGTTTGTAGTTCACAACTGACGTGAACAACAATTATATTAACACACTGCACGGCTGCGGCAGGAACATAACACGGCAACTATTATATCATTAATACATTGTTAACGGCTGATCTCTCCTGAATCAGCGAGTAACAAGATATAATTTGTACTGCAAACCTTTTTATGAAAATCTCAAATTTTGAGTTTTCCATAAGTACCACATTCTAATCATTCTAATGCATATATCTAATGTCTATAAGGTAAAATAGATAATATTTAAAATAGATTTGCGGGTAAATAAAATACCATTAAAACAATTAAACTGACTGCAAACTATATCTAGATTTTATAAGTTAATGTAAAGCCAATAGTTCATCTTGAGTGTTTGGGGTTGAGACATACACTACCATTCAAAATGTTGGGGCCATTTAGTTGTTTTCATAGAAAACAAGGGTATTTCTAGCTGTAACATAATTGAAAAGGGGTTTCCTAACAATCAACCTTTTAGACTCAAACCTGGATTAGCGAACACAACGTGACATTGGAACACAGGAGTGTTGCTTTTCTTTCAAAAACAAGGATATTTTTAAGTGACCCCAAACTTTTGAAAGGTGGTGTATATTAGCTCCTTGGGGTTCAGGACAAATTTCATATTTTTTTCTCCAGTTGTATTTAGGTAACCTTACAGATCACACTAGCTTTTTTTAAGACAAGTTAAGCATTTCATAGTAAAGAGGACTGTCTTCAAACTAACTTTTTGCGTAAAACTAAAAAAGATGCTTAATTCTACAATAAATTAACATTATACGTTTTCTGAATTAACAATTGTAATGCACTATATACAACCAAAGTACATTTCTCCTTCTTTCGATAGTAACACAAAAGTTAACAGATTAAACACAGTAACGTGTCAATATACTGAGAGCAGAATACAGAAATGTGCTAAACCAGGAGTAGAGTTCAATTAATCACATTCATTTTCATGGGCAGAGTATCTGAAACTGGCTATATCTCTCCTGTAACATAATAGATTTTATTACACGCAATATGTAGTGGTCACAGATCGTACTGAAGCTTGAGTGCTACAGTGTACTATAGTTGGCACAACTTAATGCACCATAAATTACTCATTCTTAGTGTGCCAAGTTGCCGACTGCGGGCACCTTTTACTAAGACCTTGTGTTCCTCTTATGAAATTTTTATTACCTATGATTTAAGGGAGACAAATTTTAGTGCATGTTCCAGTAAGATGAAAAAAACAACTATATATGGGCAGGTATTTCTGATCTCAGAACTTGCAACTCCCAGAATGCCCAGGCAGAAAAAAGTCATGGTCTACAACTTAGTTCTACTGGAGCTTCAGAAACTGCTTGTTCCTCGGTCCAATGGCACTAGTTATAGATTAGAGATTTTTGGTTACGGATCACTAACCCGCCAGCATATAAAATCTGGACACCTGGGTGGGAAGCATGGCCACTTGCCCGCTTTACATGAACAGGTATATGCCGACGTTCATGGAGGCAAAGTAGAAGCTGCAATGGAGGTCTGTGATGCAACAGCGCAGACCTCCATTGATTTTTTTTCTTACTTCCCTGGGCCTATCAGGGGATCTCCCCAACCAGCCCTAGCTTCCTTCAGGACAGTAGACAGCTAGCCAAGACAGAGCCTGAAAATGCGACTGTCCCATGAAAACCAGGGCTGTTGGGAGGTATGGGATCAGTTTCTTATTGACTGTGAGACTTGCAGAAATAAATATTTATCAGAAACAAAACAAAAGAGAAAAGTTAATGGTGGGCTTAAAACAAAGGGGGGAGGTCATAACAGGCTCATATAGAGCAATGTCAAATTATGTCAAAATATCAAGACATGGTGTATGAACAGAAACGCATCCTGGCCTAGGCTGCAAAACTGGGGAGCAGAACACCATCTTGGATGATAAGACCCCACAGTGTGCTTATGTTCCCCAATCTCCCCAACAGACTAATTTACACGATGGAGCGCAGCCTCCGTAGATTGCATTAAAAGGCGCTCATAGCCTTTAAGACACATAGTTTTAAAGGTGCACATTTAAGGTCCCTTTTAATGCAGTGAGGGTGACAGCCTTGGACGTAGAGCTGCCCTGGTTTGGGTTTACGGCAGTGCGAAAGGTAAACACATTTTTGAGAATGAGCCAGATGGGGGAGGACAGGTCTTGATCACTACATTCCGACAGTCCCAGGGCAATCAGTATTCAAGTAAAACCTCATGCTTCCACTGTAGAGCAAGGAGTTATTTAATAATTGATAACATTACTGTAGCTGTCATTATACAGAAACAAATCAGTATTGCGTACCAGACTTGTATGTGTTTGCCTGTGTATGTTGGGTCAAAGTATTATGCACAAATGAAGCGTATTTGTGTAGTATCCACAACAGCTGAAATCATATTATGATCTAATGACTCACAGACTTTGGTAACTATAGATTGTAGCTCTAGATATTGTCAATGGACATGCTGCTTCTTTAGATGCCTTCTCCAAGCTACATTTCTAGTGCTTTTTTTTTTCCTGCCAAGAGCTGTGAGCCACTTCACAGCCAATTCACAACACAGTCTTTTCCTTGGGTTTGTGCCCAACCCCGATCCCTCTCTAAGTACTGCCTGTTCTTTGTTTCTCTACTTTAATAGATTGACTATGACTTTGTTTTGCATTCATCCTTGATCGACCCCAGTGTTCCTCAAAATCTACTATTTAGGATTCCTTTGCGCCTTCTGGATTCAGCTAGGGTCAGATTTCTTACAGGCCATGTCTTATGTTTTGTAAATCAACTTTTGTAAAAAGTATTTTGATAACAGAAATAGTATGTTAATTTAGGATTAAATTATCATAGAATACATATGTATATGGTGGTACTTCAGTGTAAAGGACCAGATTCATCTAAAACAGGGCTGCATTTAAGAATCAAAATTAAACTTTCTTTCTTACCAAAAAGGTTTTTATATGTGTTTATTGTAGGTGAGTTGAAATAAAATATTTTTATAGTTAAATAATACACATGTAGAGCCCTACATTTGTTCTTTTGTATTCAATGAAGAACATCATAGATGCAATCAAAAAGTCAATCAACAGGGTATGCTTTAGACCTTTCGTGGTGCTCCTTGTAACCTAAAGTGGAACCGCTTGTAGAAAAAGTACTTTTCTTCTCTAAGTAGAAACATTAAGATTCCTGCTGTTCTTTTCACTAAAGTAAATTATTGATGCTACTTATGCTTATCATAAAAAAAGAAATCAATTCAGCGACCTGCGTACAATAATTTTTTATATATACACTATTAAGGCCATATTATATTAAGTACAGCATGTATGGTTCTGTCATGTGGTCAAGAACCTTTATAATCATAAGGAGGTAAAATAAATGACTATTTTTTGTTCATTTTAAAGCAAGTAGCGTCCCTCAAGAGCTAAGCTTTGCTTAAGGCTACTTTCTAACGATCTTTGCCAGTTCCAAATTGAGTCATTAAAAAAAATTATAGACAATGCTTTACCTGCTACAATGATGTGTTCTGTTTTATTATCTAGTTTGATAAGTTCTAATTATGATAAATAGCACACTCTTCAGTTAGCCATCACATTTTACTTAAGTGATATGGTATACAAGGGTCCACCCATGAAGAATGCACATTAAACCTACTTTCTAAGTACTTTTAGTATGTGTTCTTTGAAACAGCAATTCCAGAAACGCAGTACACTGCCCACTTAATACTCCCATTTTTTTTCTACAACACAAGGCTAGGTGACTTGTTTTATATTGGAGTCTACTATTACAATTATGACTAGATATGTATCACTTTCCTTTAGCAAATAGAAGATTAATCAAAGAAAACAGGATTTGCAATAATCCACTAATGCAGTATTTTGGTTTTTTGGTCCAAATGTATATTATGCAATAGAGCAATAAGAAGAATGTCATAATTCGTGCTGGAATCACTATTCATGGGTGCTCAAACACCACACTAAGTTGTTTCTTTATAGCAATGGTAATGAAGGGCGATCAAAATTCCTTTTACGTGTCTGCAAACATTAACCGTTAGAATTACCTGTGAGAAAAAATAATAAAAATACTTAAAACCTGGAAGTGGTGCAGCTCCAAAGCTGCAACTCACCAGCCCCTCTGCAATTTCACATGAGGCATGTGCCTATAGGACCAACTACATTCATATATATATATATATATATATATATATATATATATATATATATATATATATATATATATATATATATATATATATATATATATATATATATATATATGTGAATCCATCTGATCATCTTTTAAGAGCAGGACCTTTTTTGCCTAATGTATCAGTTTGCCTTATTCTGTCAATTCTAGTTTTGTCCGACCCTTTCAATGTATGGACTGTAAAAAAAAAAAAACTGGGTAAATTGTTGGTGCTATAAAAATGAAATATAATAATATAACGTAATACATTTTTAAGTTTTACAGTGTATGTTAACGTTGCTGCTCTATGAACAAATAAAGCAGATATGGCAATCCCGAAAGATTTTTGTACGTTTCCAGAATTCCCCTTCCCCCACACCTCATCCATGAAATTTCGACTGTGCGGCTGTTGTTGCTAAATGCAGTTTTCTGTCTCTAAACTACCAAGAACGTGAGCAAGGGTCGTCATGTGTATCCAGGGAGGTACTCAAGAATTTGGCACAACAGAGGTGTCTACAGCCAGCTAGTAGCACTAATTTGAGACTTGAAAAACATTAAAGAATTTGAAACATGAACACACACACACACGGGGAGATTGAATGAGGCGATTTACTATTTTTTTTTTCCAGTTTACACAAAAATGTCCTTGTGTCTTTCCGTAAATTAGAAACAGATGTGAGTCATCTGACCACATTTATGCAAACGTTTTATCTTGTTTTGTAATTTGGTTTGTAAAGGGTCCTATTTTGTGTGTTTATAATCCATTTATTTTCAACAAAAAATGGGCTGAATCTTACAACGTCCTTGCTAAATATATAGTTTACTATATATATACATATGTTTTGGGGTTTTCCGGGCAAAAACGGTATTTAACCCCTTAATGACAAAGCCCGTACATGCACGGGCTCAAAATGCATTGTTCTCAATAGGCAAAATGAAATATCTAATGAATTTGTAATGAAGCCATTTTGGGTTGGAGAAGATCAGTTTGAAATAAACTGAATACACGTTCAGAGAATTAAGTGAGTATTGTAACTAGTATCAAAACTAGTCAAAATTAAAAACCTGTAATGTTTTATAGTCCCTGGTGGAGCCCCCAAGGCAGGTTGGGTGCAGATGTGTAGGCTACCTTGTGGATAGTCTGCCTATATAAATACAGTTTCATTCACGTTTCCTGTGCCAGCAACTAGTGGATGGATTGAAATCATACATGTTTCATTCATTGAAAGTCAAAATAATTAGAGTATAAGACTAAAATGCCATTGGTGTTTATTATTATTTATTTAACTTGGAGTGTGAGGTTAGTTTGCAGGACAGTTGCAGTTTTAGCACACTGATTTCACAATGATATTAAGGACCAACTCCAGTGAGCTTCTTCTACGAGAAGAGCTATATCATCATACATGGGGACTTCCTGGCTCCGGCTGTTTGTAGACCTCCGTCTTAGGGGAAAGTGACTTTTTGAAGGGCAGGGCTAGCCGTAGGGCAGAGCTGGCAGTATACGTTGACAGAGCCCCAAACGATTTCAGTTTGTATGGGGATGGGAATAAGGCAGTGAGTGGGCATGCCTAAATGGTGCTCCTTCGACCCAGAGATTGACCACTGTGATCCGGAGAACTGGTGAGATCCCAGGTATATATATAATACATGGGTAATAAGTGGATGTTTCTTGAGCATCAGCTCATTGATTAAATTATACAGGGCTAGCCTGGCCCCTCTTGCACAAGGAACTGGAAATGAGCTTGTCCCCTAAAACATCCATTGGCAAGACCTGTGTGGCCACCATTGATAACAGACATATTCTGAGACTAAAACCAGGGTCAGATGATGCAGATAGAAAAGGGAAGCAAGGTACATTATATACAATATACATATATAAGGATCTAAAAACGAGAAAATTAAAAGAAGAAAAAATAAATGTTTCTATTAAGTCAGCCATTACTTTTTATTAATGTTCATGAAAGAAAAATATATACTCCAATCAGAAATTTGCAAACTATATAAAAATGATTACTCTATAAATCAAAAATATTTTTATGATTATCACATCATGTATTAGTTCCATCCTAGTATAGCAGTTCTAGGAGGTCTTCAAAGATGTATAGCTTCCTTTTAAAGAAAACACATTAAGAATATCTAAATATTGGTTGTATAACCTTTTTAATAATACGACATTGCTGAAGTCAGTTATGAAGTTATTTTAGTTATTTCATTAACAGTAAGTAACCAATGGCATAAATAACCTAACCTTCAAAAGACATACGTTATAACACGACCCTAACCTACTGATCAGCTTCATTAAACAAACATTTATGATCTGCTTCAAAAGACCCCCAAGATCATCCAAACATACAAATCAAAGTGTGGAGACCTTGTCCTTGGCTTTCCTGAAAGGCTCGTGTGAGACAGCTATATATAAATCTTTTTCATGTCCTTCATATGTATAAAAAAACTTTTCCATCTCAAATTATCAAACTCAAGCCTATGTAATAATAATCAGAATCTAAGCAATTGCATTATATCTGCGAAATAGCTCAAATGCTTAGTGGATTTTTTTTATTCTTATTATTTCTTCGTGGTTAAAAAAAAAGCACAAATGACTGTAGAAAATTGCAAATTTTGAAAATTAGTGGTTAAAAAAGACAAAACCCCCCCAAACCATTGGACAATTATTAAGTGTATCATATTAGTATTAACTCAATTCTCAGGTATAATAGACAGATAATGACTAGCGGAAAGCAACACCTACTATTTAATTCCCCAGGCCAATGTTGTCAAGGATGGATGACATATGACTACACACTTTGATATAGATTATGCAACGCATGACCATTTTTTTTCAAGCAACTCCGCAATCAATAACAAATCAATTTAATGCCACATTAGCCAGTGAAGCATTGAAGGTCAGGGTTGACTTGATGCATTTCTCAATTTCTCTGCTTGCATTTGCTTCAAAATATTAAGTGATTTCTAAGCCAGGCAGCAGTTCGAGTGCATTAACTAGGCTTGATTCGTTTCATATGGAAATATGGCATACTGTTTAATCTATCTAATAATTAAGTGGCTTACTCTGAACACTTGCTATATCTACATATTCACATTTTCATGAAACGAGAAACATTGATGTAGGAACCAGGCCAAAATAATATAATTTTAAAATAAAATTCTATTGTGGTTTTGTTGGTATATTTATTTTGTAAGTAGAGTACCTAGTAATGTGTTGCAAAATAGATACATATTTAAGTTATTAAAATGCTTTGCCCCATGTGAATAACATGCTGCAAATCCCATGTTTGCTACAGTTGAGCAATGTCTTTCCATGCTTGGATTTGGACTTCAATGGCCACTGCTAGGCCAAGCTGACATTAGATGCTCCTTACTTGAAGTCACATATTGTCAAAAGTGAAGCTGTATTTTACAACCTTTTCAACGATATGTAGCTTGCGTGAGAATGCTGTCCCACTTTCCACACAATTACACAGCACTCTAGGTTGCGTGTCACGTAGTCAATGCAGTTTTCAGATCTCCAGCAGCCTTCTAGCTCACAATGACTGGCTTCCAGGTGGTAATGATATGATTTATAGAAGTTTATCCAAAAATATGAACTCTTTATTACTTACACATTGTTTATTGAAAACATATATTAAATATGGCGGAAGTTCCCCTTTAAGGTTTTATATCAAAAACAGGGCGTCTCAGTATTCCACAGATTTGTATGAGCAAAACACTCCTCCCCAAAAAAAACCCAGTAAGATACTTGTAAAATGTAATCTATTCTCACACAACATGCATATTGTATGACCCAGGAAATAAATGATACAAAGAGGCACAGAAAGTCCTGCCACTCAGACAAAATATGTTTTGGTGGCATCACTGCTTGATCTTGTGTACACTTCCCATTTAGTGGCTAATAAACCACTACTAAAGGTTTGCTTGGGACCTCCAAAGAGCATCAGATACTTTGTTACAGGCAGTGCTGGATTTAAACTCTTTGGGGCCCCTAGGTACATGTGCACAGCACACACATACATATTTATACACACATGCACATACAGATCTCTTTATCTTTTCTGCTTCAATGCATTATCTCTATTATGTGACTCTGCTTAGCATATGCATCCCAGCTACCGTAGCATGAAAAGTGAAGGTACTGCTGTTTGGCCAGTGCGTCCGCAGCATTATCCATTAGATCAGGGGTGTCCAAGTTTTTTCTGCAGTGGGCCACTTCATCAGAATTGTATACGTGTGAGGGCCGCACTCATTTTTCACTGTGAGAAAATATGGCCTTTAATAAAATATGCAGATTAAAATAAAGTTACACACCAAAATTGTACAAAAAAATTATATATTAGGATTAACAGCAATCTCAGGCATACCCAGATTCCAGCATGTACTGGTTGGTTGGGCATGATAGGAGTGTGATTGCTGTCAACAATCATATATAAATTAATAGTTATTGTATTTTTTGTCCAATTTTAGTGCGTTAACACACCACAATTGGACAAAAAAAATCAACAATATGACTTGGCATGATATACCCAGGCAACCAGTAAATGCTGGAACCTAGGCATAATGGGACTGTGACTGCTGTTACCAGATTGCTGTTAGCAATCACACTCCTATCATTCCAAGTCAGCCAGTACATGCTGGTACAGGGTGGCTGTAAGTGCAGACCCCATTCTGCTGGCAGCATCAATACACAAGGGGGCAGCTAGCCAGGTTTCAGCATGTACTGGCTGACTTGGCATGATAGGAGTGTGATTGCTAACAGCAATCACAGTCCCATCATGCCTAGGTTCCAGCACTTACACATCCTTGCTATCACACACACACACAAATTCATTCATTCAGATTCATTCCCTCAATCACACATACTCATTCAAACACCCTCCCCCACCCCCTTACCGGCACTACAGCTCTCGATGCTGCTTACAGACTTCAGCAGGTGGCCTGGCCTCCCGCTTTCTCTGTGCAGTACAATAGACCCTCCCACAAATAAGCAGCAGGGCTCTTGTGATCCTGGCTGCCGATCTCACGCGGGCCGAACCTCGAGGATGTTGGACGCCCCTGCATTAGATCACCACGGTACCCCAAATGTTTGGGGCTCCTAGGCACATACCTAATGTTTCTATGCATAATCCAGCACTGGTCGCATTATATAATATATAATAAGTGACCTTTCACCAGTATGTTTGGAAAATAACCACTACTGACCTTTAGATTTTCATGTGAATAAATGAAAGTGGCCCAACTAATCATCACATCTATGTACCTAGACACCTATGAGTTTAGTCAGTGGTATTCTTTTAATTGGAAGGTCTGTATATAAGATGACACAGAGATCAGCACCTAAAGCGTAATGGAATGGTAAATTAGGGGTTCTTGTTAGAAGGTCGGGCTCCATGAATCGGGAAAAGATTCACAGAAAATAAAGAATTCCTCTTACAACTTCTCGGTTCTATGTCAATAGTTTTACCTGCCCCTGAATGATTTCTCTGTTGTGGCATTGTTGTTTAAAAGCTTCTTTTCAAGTTAGGATAGACGGTCACACTTTAAGATGATAGATCTTCCATCTGCAGACATACAAAGCATCTTCTCGATATAGAGCTCCCTTGCAGCATAATCTCTTATAACATTGAGCATTTTTGAAGCAAGGTGTTCCAAAAGTCAAAATCCAATTACTTTTTTCTTTCATCTGTCATTTTTGTTTGCTTTAAATGTCTTCTATTTTATTTCACAACACCATTGTCATTGTAAGTTATAAATACATATTTTGTCAACACTCAAACCTGCTTTTCTGTCATAGGGCCAGAACACCAAATTTTCTATAATTTGTTACATATTTTTCTCTTCTTCAGTCTAAAACATAAACTATAAAATAAGTCATAACTGAATTATACAAATGTATGGTAGATGAGAACCACGCAGCATGTAAAATCATCTCTGTAAAACAAATAATTGTAATAGTTTTCTTTGGGGGCGGCCTGGCGATGACAGCGCGGCCCTGGTACTTTAAGGCCAGCAGCCACCTGATAACATAGGTGAAGCCGACGTAGCGATTGAAAGCAATCAATATTGGTAAATATATGAAGGCAGCAGGGCCATCTTTAATGCTAATGAGACCGTGGATAAACCTCTGTTTTTTTTGGCACTCGTACATACTGTATATTTTATGAATTTGGGTGGACAATGCGCTTGTGATCACCTAATGTCCTCTTTTTCCATAGGATAATTCATCATAACTCATTCTAATCAGTCAAATTTTACTTTATTTTCATGTTAAAGAGATATATACATTACACGCATGTATATTTTGATTTATTTCTATAGTATATTTATGTGTGTTTGTACACCAATTACGGCGCACTGTGGTATAAACGGACTTACAGATATGAGTACTAGGGGTGACATCCTTCCACCTACTGTCTGCTTACCATAGAGGGGGATCTGCATATCTACAAAATGTAGTTAAAATAGCGCCAATTAGAATGCCATTTGTTCCATTAACAACTAAGGGAATTAAAATTTAAAAACGGACATTCTGTGTCCCCCAGAAAGCATTAAATGTAGAAAACATGAGGCATCCTGGAGTCCTCTATCTTCTGTGGGTTTTTAACTTGTAAAGCCTAGGCCCCATTTCTAATAACCCAAATCTGTTAGAGATGACCCATGGCCCACTAAATAGTGATGTCTTTTTTATGTCTTCATTCAGTGCCCCACGTATAATAAGGCCATAGTGTGTAGCAGGTAATTAGACTGTTGTGGGCATTATTCTGCTCATAGTTTAAACCATTAAACTGATAATGTAATGTAATTACATTAAAAGTATCTGAGCTTTTAGACACAACCAGGATGCAGAGAACTATATCATGTAGCCCTCCAGTTTGATATCTGTGCTTTAAAGTGATATTACTGACTTTTTGCATTACATACTGTGTGACTTCATTGCTGTTTTGTATTGTGTTTATGAGGTAATATGCAATGACAACAATGCTCCTCCCCACTTCTGTAGATGTCACTAAAAGCCATTGAAAATATGTTCAGTTTATGGGTGCTCATGCCCACATGGATATCTTGGCACTTCTTAGTATTGCATTTTCTTCCCAACCACTTTCAACATTTTTAGATAATTATTCACCCAGTTGCCTCCCAAAGGAATGTAACTTAGTGAAAAATATTTATGCACTCTGTCCTACACCATCACAAGTAACAACTGCAGCACTGATCAGCGACAGACACTACAACCTAATGGTGGCTAGACTCTCCCTCAAATACAACTTTACTTCTGTCTTTTGTGTTCTACCCCATGGTTTTCCAGATGCTGATGTGCCTGCAACATTTACAATCCATCCTTGTAAGCATACACTCCACGTATGCCCCTTTACGTGGACTTTACGTATGCCTCCTAAAGGGGCATACGTGGAGTATATGCTTACAAGGATGGATTGTAAATGTTGCAGGCACATCAGCATCTGGAAATCCATGGGGTAGAACACAAAATAGAGAAGTAAAGTTACCTTCTTTAGAACCCTAAATACTGACTGGTTTCTAGCTCTAAAATGTCTATATGAATTGTGAATATAAAGTACTTTTTATCTTCCAAAGGGTTTAGAAACAGCTTTCAATAGGTCACAAACTCATGCAAAAAGTCTTACGCCCTAGAAGAAGCGTGCCAATGTTTTGGCCATTAACAATATAGGAAGGTGTAGCAAAAAGTACATAGGTGGTAGAGGCAGACAGGGGCACATCTTACCCCACATTATGTATTTAAACTGAACACAGGGATATAACGCAAGGTAGTGATGTGGGAGCCGCAATTAAGATCTGTTCTGCAACAGCAATCAAGTTCAGTGGAAGGTCCACTGATATCCCTAACTAAATCTAGCCATGGAGAGAGACTGAGAAAATGGCTAGACAGAAGAGAAGAGGAACTAATGTGAGTCATAAGGAAAAGAAAAGGAGGGGAAAGAGGAAAATGATTGGGCAAGGAGTAACTGTAAATAGAGGAAGGAAAGGGAAGAAAAATATTCTTGTACCTGCACCACCCATTACCCTGACAGTGAAAAGTGAGAGGGAAGCAGGACCAACAAAGTGGGAAATGACTATAGCATCAAGAAAGGGAAAGTACTAGGGCACCTATTCCTGGAAAGGAACTCTGGGTAAAGGGCTGGGCAATCATTTGTCTAGAGCAGATCTAAGGAGTTTCCAGGTATGTGGGTGTAACATAGAGTATGATGTCACCAGCCTGGATCATGGGGTCAATGAACCAACTCATGTCTTATTGACATGGCCACAGTGTCCTCACGCATCTCTGGAAGGACATTTTGAAGATTCACTTGAGGTCCTAACACCACTGTAAACCAGAATTAGTGACAACTTGACAGTGGCCTGAAAGTTATAGTCTTGTGATGCCATATGTTATAGCACATCATTTATTGATAACCTTTTCTACAGTGGCAAATTGCAAAAACAAAAAGAAGCAGATATGAATTACATTTACCAGAGTTTATGAATATACAGTATAATCTACCAATTCTGTATCCATGAAATGCAAGTACGCATTTGTTTAATTTTTCCAGGGCTAGATTAAAACACCACTGGAACAAGCACCAGGAAGAGTACCAGAAATCTTGGGAGCCATAGACAACCTACACAATCATGTAATCCCTGCTTTGCCCCAGGCAAAGCCAAGTACCATAGGCAGTAGCTTTGGATATCAGCCTGCATTATTACAAAAACACATTTTTAGCAAAATAAACACTTTTGATTACCAGCTATTTTAAATATCATTATGGGAGGAAACAAGTATGTTGCTGGCTTTTACTAAAATAGCTTTTTGGGAAATTTTCTCAGTGGGATGAGTGGAAAGAATGTGTCTGTGATGATCTGCAGTACACGTGAATGATTTATATTGTTGAAAAACAGAGAATTTTTAATACTTTAAGCCAAGAATGCATCACGATACATACTTACAAAATTACCATATCCCCTACGTTATATACACTATGAAAAAATACAACCACGACTAATAAGTATAATTAGCATTAAGGTAGCAGAACTCAAACCAGGACTGGGGTTTCAGGTCTTTGGAAAAATTAAAAAATTATAAGTTTTTTCAGACCCTTAAAACCAACAGGACCTTTCTGAGTTGACACAATCAGCAAGGAGACACGTGGGTTTTTAACGTTCAAACTCAAGCCATGAGAAAAACAAAAAAATGACCTTACCTTTAAAACCAGTGAAAGTTTTGTTTTTCGGACTTTTCGTCTCTTCCCGTCTGTAGCTTCTTGTTCACGCAGAAGTGATGCCTTGAGTGCTAGCATGCATAGAGCTGTTTGCACTGGGCACACCTCCCCTCTTCCAAACTAGAAGAGAGACCCTATCCACCCACCCCACACCCATTTGAACCACATGTCAGAGAACTTTGCTGAACATATTACTCACATGCCTCCGAAGCTCCTTCCCCTTTCTTAAACTGGGCAGCTGTCCAGCACACATTCTGCATCTGTTTCTCTGTCTCCGTTGACAGATGTTTTTAATTACGTTGGGAGAGTATGCAGTTAAGTTAAACTAGGCGGCAGAATTTAAACGCAAAATCGATCATGATCTTGTAGGCTTTGTGGTTTTGTAAACCTCGTAATACTTCACAGATAATTAAACATATCCTGCGTATGTGACAATTCACATTTATTTACTAAAAAGTTTATGAAGTGGGGGTTTGTTGTAAAACATTCCAAATTGTAAAATTTTATGTTAACTTAACTATTAATAATATTTTATAGATTTTTATTTAACCAATGAGGTGGAAGAAATAGTCTGAAAGACCCCAACAGATTGTAAGCTTTCAATAAGACCCTCTTTTATCTAACGCATCAGTTTGTATTTGTTAGTTCTAGTGTTGTCGGTATGGACTGAAAGAAGCGCTATGGAAATTGCTGGTTCTATATGAATAAAAGATAATAATAAAAATTATTATTATTATCAATAACAAGTTTATTTTCTACCAGGTAGAATATTAGTTTCATTATTAAAAGTAAATCTACTAAAAACAAAATGGTGAAATGAAACCAGCTACATATTATACTGTATTTATCTGTAATTATCTGTTTTATGTTTTTACTAAAAGAAACAATCCAGAGTGGATAACAAAGTGAAACAATCATATCTGTACAACTGGAAGTAAAAATGTTTTTTTTTGCTAGTTCTGCCAAACCACAGCATCTCCGGTACATTGGCGTTTTGCCCGGAGTAACGGATGACAGTAAAAAGCTAATTTCAGTTTTTCTGACGGAAATATTCTGTAGGTTTTTTTTTTGTTTTTTTTGATAAAGTGAAAAGTTTGTTGGAGACCTGGCTAATTTTAGTATGTTTGCGTTAATTAGTTTTAGGTGACTACCATATAAGCAGATTACACTTTACATAGGAAAACCCACACTAAATTATATATATATATATATATATATATATATATATATATGACAAATCAAGCACCCATAGATACCCAGTTTATGGCAAACCGAGCATCTAATTACATGATATAATATAATGGTAAATATCTCCGTATATGCCAAAATAGACACTGAAATGTACCATTTATATACATACCTGGAGCTCTTCCTCTTTTAGGGGAGTGGCTTCATGTGGAAGCGGGGCTACGGAATTTGCTGGCGCTATATAAAACAAATAACAATGTAGAGGTGGGCTAGCTGCAAATGGAGGTGGGGATAGCCCCATATAGGGAGAGTAGGAGGTAAAGTGATCTGGAGTGGGCACGGCCAAACATCTTCTCCAGATCAGTCCAGCATTCTCTTACATACATTAGAAAACTCCACGTCTAACTATCAACATGAGGCTTTTTTTCATGGATCCTATGTCCACTTTGCCCCCACGTGGTTGGTACTAAAAAGAAGCAGGACTAGCTGGCCATGTAGACATGGCTAACCTTGGATGGAGCATGGGTAATGTCACAACCCTTGGTTGCAACGATCCGTTTGTTTTAATTATTGTTTTGTGGTTCTTGTTATCCCTGTTGTATCCCCAGTGTATTCCATGCCCTTTTGCCTGACCGGGTCCTGGCCGTATTCCTCTGGAACGGTTTCTCGGCTAGGACCCGAGCAATTATACGGACATTGCGGGGCTTGGCGGCCTGAGTATGGAGCAGGGCTGTCTGGGCAGGGCGGGGTTATGTTACTGTGATTTATGTCCCTTTCATTGTTGAACTGTATATAAGGCCGTGTGTCTTCCCAATAAACCGTTATTTCCCTGGACTCGTCTAATGCTTCAGGGGATCGCTATATCACTCATTGTCCTTTTCAGGACAATTACAGCACCGTATTTGGCTATGCCTCGACGGGCTACGGTTCTATTACATTGAGGACACCGAGCCAGCTCCTGATTCCTTCCTTGCAGTATCATCTGGCACTGGAAGCGGTTAACTCTTGCAGTTCCGAGAAGAAGCAACGAACAACTGGGGGGTGTACCCAGTCAGGTACAGGGCGGCCTGTCACAGGTAACCATGTATAGGGCAAGGCTAGAGACACAAGGAAACAGCACTTCACCCTAACCCTTTGGGTCAAAACTGAAGAGTACATGGTATCCCCATAAATGTAATGTGTGATTTAGAAGTTCCGGTTACATGTGAAGACTTTTCTTATTTGTGTTATCATCATATCTGGGTTGATCTGATCTCTTAACCCTTTATGCTTCTAGAGCCATTAATACTTATTAAGCCTTTTATACTTTGTCGTATGATACAATATAAATGAGGAAACACTTGAAACACTTAGCACTTGAAACAATAGACGCTCTGCTGCTTCTGTGAGTTTTCTATAGGAGAGATTGATTTGTTGGCATATCATTTTAATTATATGTCAATACACTTGTCTTGTATATAGGATTTCAAATTTTAAAACTTTTGGATAGTTTAGAAAATTGTTTTGAAAACAGTTTGATCAAAGTTCACCAGCTATAACAACCCCCTAGTAGTTAAAAATCACTCCCTCAAAGTCATGAGACATGCCTATAATTCAATTTATCCTGTACTAAATGATTCTCTTTCAGGCATGCATTAATTAATTTAGTTTTGCAAGGTTTGTCTTTGACCATTTTTTCCATCAAATTACTTGCATCAATCAGTCTTGACTTTAATTAAAATGCACCTATAGCTTACTGGTATCTTGTGTGTCACAGCCAATTACCTGACAGCGCGAAAACGGGATTGTCTCTTCTTTTTAAAAAAACTAGTACATTTCTCAGCTTTACAAAAAGCTTTGTGGACAATGTTATGATTCCAACTTTGTGGGAACAGTTTGGGGAAGGCCCTTTTCTATTCCAGCATGACTGTGGCCCCAGTGCACAAAGTAAGGGCCATAAAGACATGGTTGGATGAGTTTGGTGTGGAAGAACTTGACTGGACTGGAATCCTGACCTCAACCCCATCGAACACCTTTGGGATGAATTGGAACGGAGATTGTGAGCCAAGCCTTCTTGTCCAACATCAGTGCCTGACCTCACAAATGCTCCACTGGATGAACGGGGGAAAAATTCCCACAGAAACACTCCAAAATGTTGTGGAACGCTTTCCCATACGAGTGGAAGCTGTTATAGCTGCAAATGGGGGACCAACTTTATAATATATATATATATATATATATATATATATATATATAATCATTTTCAACTGTATTTGCATATACCTAACCAGAATCCTTTTCAGTTGTAGTAGCACTGATGTGTGTAGATTATTGTTTAACCCCTTAATGACAATTGCCGGTCCTGGCACGGCACGGAAAAGCATGTGCTTTACGACAATTGACGTGCCAGGACCGGCACGTCTTTAAACGGGTGCAGAAAGCGATCTACTATCGCTTTCTGCACCCAAAAAGCGTTGCTGAATGCCTCGACCTCGAGGCATTCAGCAACGCCGCGATCGGCACGAAGGGGCCATCTCTGGCCCCTCCACGGGGCGTCAACATCCGCCATACTTTGTATGGCGGCGGACGCCCGTTTTAAAAGCGTTTAGGAGGCGATCGACGATCGCCTCCTAAACTTAAATGGTGTCGCTGGAATGCCTCGATCAGGAGGCATCCAGCGACACCAAACACTAACCTTTTGATGGGCTGTGACCGCTCCGGAGAGCGGTCACAGCCGCAGCTGCCGGCAATCTTCGCCATCAAGGAAGATGGCCGCCGTCCTGTAACAGGAACCACAAATTTTAAAAGTTCGCTAGATAGTCCAGACCATCTAGAGAACTTTGGCTCCACTTGCAGGTTGAATACAGGTACTGCATTCACCATGCAAGTCAATGGAGCCCAGCTTTCTAATCACAGTGTGATTAGTAAAAATAAATTAAAAAATAAAATAAAATTAATAATAATTAGAAAAAAATAGTAAAAAAACAGTAAAATGTAAAAATCATTTCCCACTGATGTCACTATCAGGGGAACCTCCAAGTTGAAAAAAAATGTTAAATTTTTTTTAAAAAAAAATAAAAAAAAAATATATATATATAAAAAATATATTTTTGTGAGCAAGTCCTAAAATTAGCATATTAGCTTAAAACAATTCTCGCATGGAAAGAGTTAAAATACTGGCATATTAAATGCCCGTGGGGTGTCTACTTTTAAAAAATGTATGATTTGATGGGGTAAATTGAATGGGCCAGGTTCAACAACGTCCCAATTAACACGGGGGGAAGGATGGCCACACATCTAATTTCCAATTAGAAAAATGCACACGTACCAAATGTGGCCTTTTAGTTCCCCCAAAAAATGACACACCCATGCATGTGGGGTATCACTGCACTCAGGAGATGTTGCTGAACACATTATGGGGTGTCGTGTGACAGCGGCATATACCAGGAGCTGTAAATTCATACATAAAGTAGGTGTGTGTGGGAAAAATACACACACAAAAATATTACTGCAAACTTTGAAAAAATGCTGGTGGTAAAATATGTGCATGCAAAGAGTTAAAATACCAGCATTTAAAATACCCTGTGGTGTCTAGTTTTGAAAAATATATGGTTTTGTTGGGCACACTGAAATGGCCTGGCTCAAAGATGTACCAAATAGGGCATGGGCAGTGGATCCCAAATGCCAAAGTTCAACATTGAAAAAAGCGCATGCCCCAAATGTGGCCCTTTTGCCCCAAAACAGCCAGGCAAAATCATTCATGTGAGGTATCGCTGTACTCAGGAGATGTTGCTGAACACATATTGGGGTGTTTTGTGATAGTGACATATACGAGAACATTTTAATTCATACCTGAATTAAAATGTGTGTGGAAAACCAAATGCAAAAAAATGACTACCACAAAGTTTGACAAAGACTGGTGGTAGATATGGTGCATGGAAAGAGTTAAAATACTAGCATTTGAAATACCCTGGGGTGTCTAGTTTTCAAAAATATATGGGTTTATTGGGCACACTGAAATGGCCCGGCTCAAAGATGTACCAAATAGGGCATGGGCAGTGGATCCCCAAATGCCAAAGTTCAACATTGAAAAATGCGCATGCCCCAAATGTGGCCCTTTTGCCCCCAAACAGCCAGGCAAAATCATTCATGTGGGGTATCGCTGCGCTCAGGAGATGTTGCTGAACACATATTGGGGTGTTTTGTGATAGTGACATAAACTAGAACATTTTAATTCATACCTGAAGTAAAATGTGTATGACAAAACAAATGCAAAAAAATGACTACCATAAAGTTTGACAAAGACTGGTGGTAGATATGGTGCATGGAAAGAGTTAAAATACTAGCATTTGGAATACCCTGGGCTGTCTAGTTTTCAAAAATATATGACTTGATGGGGTAAATTGCATTGGCCGGGTTCAAAGATACCCGAAATGGCACATGGGGGGAAGAATTACCAGATTTGGAAAAAATGGCTTTGAAATAGCAAAACGCTACCTGTACTTATTGCCCCATAATGGGTAGAAAAAAGCAAAAAAACATAAAAACATTGGGTATTTCTAAACTCAGGACAAATAGTAGAATCTATTTAGCAGGTTTTTTCATTACCTTTTATAGATGAGTAAAAGATTTTTCAACTAAAAGTTAGAAACAGTCATTTTTTTCTAAATTTTTCACCATATTTTATAATTTTTTTAATAGTAAATAATATGATACAATCAAAACAATGTCATCTAAAGAAAGCCCTTCTTGTCCTGAAAAAAACAATATCTAATGTGTGTGGGTTCAGTAAACGGGAAAGAAGAAAATTACAGCTAAACACAAGCAGCGCAGAAATGTTAAAAAGGCCATTGTCACAAAGGGTACAAAAAGTAAAATCAGCCTTTGTCTCGAAGGGGTTAATAATGCCTCTGCTACCCCATTATATTATATATAGGGCGGGAGAAGCATTATTAAACACTCATCTACAGACACCAGACAAGCCAGAAGGCCTGTTTTTTCCCTCAGAAATCTCATAGTGCTGCCACAACCACAAGGAATTCTGGGTAAGCACATGCAAATATATATATATATATACACACAATATCTTCTGTGTATGCGTATTCAAGATGTATAGAAATCTGTGTCAAAAGGTGAAGAGTCCAAAAGAACCATTTTTGTGAACAGGCGATTAAGCACTAGTTAATGTCTCTGTAATCAATACCAACAATGTAAAGAAGAAAAGGCCTCCATGGCAATGAGAAAAAGTATGTTAGATTATTGTATAGGTAGCATAAACGTCATCACCATAGTGAAGTGTCAACGGTATTTAGGCAAGTCCTGATTTGTTCATGTGCTAAGTGTAGCGAATAGTGATTGTGACACTCAATCTTTGGTGATATGTAATTTAATGGGGTTTTCAGTAGACTAACGGGTCGTTGTATTTAATTAATATTTATCTGTGATGGAGTCTACGTTAAGTGTGTGCACAAATCAGTACACCAAAGGGAAGCATTAATGCTCGCTAGATACTGAATCAGTGTAGTGGTTCCCATTGACAGGCAATCACTGTGGTCTCAAGAGATTATTTTTGTTGCAGTGAAGATTTATTATAGGAACCTTTTTTGTATATCATTGTCGTGTAAGAAATATGCTAGTATAGTGTGGTTAAAAGGAACACTAAAGCCATAGATATGATAGCCGTGTGGTCTCTTTAAATTTGCATGTTATTCCCCTTGCAAATCCATTGGGGCTTCAGTTATCACCCATATGCATTGGCCCTTTTCCCCACTACCATACCTGGGAACTTCTTGGCTCCGGCTACACAGAGCCTTCCCTTGACTTCAATGTGCGGTCCCCTGACGTCGGTGGGCGGTCCCCCTGACGTCGTTGGGCGGTCCCCTTGCCAGGGGCGTTTCCGCTGATGGCAGCGGGAAACACTCCCATTAAAAGGGGAAATGGGCGGGGAGCAGGGCGTGACCCGGAGAATCAGAGGAGGAGCGCTTATCCGGCAATCTCCGGGTCAAACCCAGAGAGTTCCCAGGTATGCCCACTACCCAGCTAGATGCTGTTCATGTGATATAATGACTACTGGCTCCAACACTGACCCCGGTGCGCAAATCCCTACTACTGGATGGCAGAAAATCAGTGTAACAATTGTCAGACAATGGGGAAAGAGGGCAGCTTCTATTTATTCGTTTTGAAAAATGAATCACTAAGTGATCACATAGTATTTCAACATGAATTTTTTGGTAGGGACGTCAGGGACCGTAAACTGACACATTAATGGTGCAAACAATTTCATGATATATTGTATATTATCTTTGAGGATTATTAAAATCAAGTAGCAATGTTTAGGGGATTCAAAAGAAGTTTTACTTGTGCCACTAATGGTGAAAGGTTTCACTAGTGTGGATGTCTTAAAACAAAATTGCACCGCAAGTATGTTTGTTGAACATCCAACATGTTGATTCAGAATAATAATTTATGAGGTATCCTGTTTTCAGAATACATGCCTGCTTCTGCCACCAGTGGAAATTCAAACGTTTCTGAATCCCCCATATGGTGTCCTGATAACATCAAAGTAAAACAGGTACTATTTGTATTTGTGACGAACCCTAAGCATCAGCCTGTTTTACAAGACATTTCTAGAAAATTAGGAGCCACAGACATTATATAAAGAAAATGTAAATGTGGGTTGGCTTTAACACGACACATTATAAAAACACTAAGGTGGCTCAGCGTACGTAGAGTGCAGACACACATTTGTCATTTTGCGGCTGCTGGTCTTAAAGTGCCAGGGCCACTTACACATTCCCAGTCCGACCAGAGTTGATGGTATGTATTGTATAATGGTGTATTGTTTTGTATCATCTTTTAGTGGTGTACTGTATTTTATAGTTTATATATTGTTGTATATTTTGTAATTATTGGATTCCCTTTTGTTTATTGCAGAAAATGTCCTCATGAACTATGGTATACAAAACAAAAATTGTATTTTATCAGAATTTATTTTAACACAACATTAAAACACAAAAAACTGCAGTAAAGTATTGCCAGGCAGCAAACATAGAAAAAAAAATGAACGGAGGAAAAATTCCCTTAGTGATCTTGGGAGTTCGAATGCATGCACCATTTATTTATTAAAATCACTGAAGAATGCCTTTTTAGAATGTTTTTCTTGGCTATAAAATGTTTTCTCTGTTGTATTTCTGTTTTTATTTTTCATAATATATCCAGTGTCAAGGTTATAGGTTTATTTGCGAAATCAATGGGCTGTATATGAAATGATAGGTATATTTCACATGAGACAAACCTGTAGAGCACTGTAACTGCACAGCAATCATCTATGACCACTGTCCTATAACATTACTAGGAAATTGTACAATTTGCCTATTGTACACTCCATCACTAATATATGAGTCTTCGCAGTGGCGAGAGTGCTGTGCAGTCTGGCAGCCGATGCAATAAAACAATCATACATTATTTCAAAATGACTGAATTGGTCTATTACGACACCTCAGATAAACACATCCAGCATAATAAATCATCATTGTTGCCCTATACTTACGCATGTAGGCGATCATTTTTAAAAATAGTGCTTTTTAATGGCTACATTAAGTGCATATAACTCCAAATGACAAATAAAACATTGCAATATATATTCTGCAAGACACACATGTAAAAGAGTGTTGCAAGTAGTGTCCTTGACTGTTTGGTGATCTAAATTCCTAGGTCTGGTTGTAATCAGCTTGTGCCATGAATATGTTAGCTTAAAAATAATTATTTTACCCAAACCTTATTTTATTAAGTATTTTTTTTTTCTTTGTTTCATTGCATTAAAGTCATAAAGATATATTCTTAAGCAAAAATCATCAATCTGAATCGGTGAGAAAAGCAAAAAACTTACAAATTAATCTGGCAAAGCTGGCTTAATAATGCTAGCCACGGGTTTCACCAATAGGATCACCTATTAAAATAGAGGTGCACAAATCCAGACATCAAGGGCCGCCAATGGGCCAGGAATTCTGTGTATCCTTACCCACTCAACTAAATTAATTTTAAATTGTGATGCCGAAAAACTGTGTTCGTCCTAGAGGACTGAACTTGTGCTCCGCTCCGTTAGAATAAACACAAGTATCAGTAACTTCAAATGTTAAGAAAAATACCTTGCATCAGTTACTAAAATTAACAAAAAATCACATCTTATATGGTATGTGGAGGACTTTTCACCCTTCCATTAAAAGCTATAAATGTCTTTCTAAATCTCACAATAGCAATTCCCGAAATGACTTCTACTCCAGCTTGTCAAACTTGGTTAATAAAATAGATATTCAAGATCTTGACCTTGATCTTAGATTTGAAAACCTTTATAAATCAATCTAATAAACCCAGCTGCAGACTAAAGAATATGCTAATGCAAAAAGAAGAAGACAAAAAATATAGAAAAGAGGTAATAAAAAACTATTTTAATGAAAACAAAATAAAATCAGTTCCCACCCCGGAAAACTTTGTAGAAAACTTTATTAAACAAATTTTAAGACCAAGCTGAACCCTAATACCTCTCTGGGACAAGAAATTGATATTCTAAAATCTAAAATCAATTAGGTCCTCATGGAAAAGACACAGATAAATGTTTGTTACTTAAAATTGATACGGTATTACAAGAGTAATCGTGCGGATAGACTCCTCACAAATAAGGTTAAAGTAAAAAAAAAACTAAAAAAACTCATATACATAAAATTAAAACCAAAGATAGTATTCAACTGTCCCCACACAAAATAGGTGAGGCCTTTGCACAATACTATTAAGAACTATATAACCTTCCTTCAAAAGAGCCTGACCCAAAAAAATATTTCCTGAACAAATGTGGCAGAAAATTGAAAGAATCTTTCTCGGAGAAGGGAAGATTTACTGAGTCTATTCACAATAGATACCCTGAAAGACTCTTGCGCACCTGATCCGGATGGATTTACAAACATCTTCTATACAATTTTTAAAGACACCTACGAAAGTGTTAAAAATAACAAGATTCCCCCTGAAATGTTAAAAGCTAACCTGATTCCCATTTTGAAACCAGAGGACTTGGTGTAATCATACCGTCCTATTAACCCCTTAAGGACCGGGCTCATTTTTCGTTTTGTACCCTGTGGGACCGAGGCTGTTTTGACACTTTTGTGGTGCTTGTGTTCAGCTGTAATTTTCTCCTCACCCATTTAGTGTACCCACATAAGTTATATATTGTTTTTTTTCAGGACAAGATGGGCTTTCTTCAGATACCATTATTTTGATCGTATCATCTTATTTACTATAAAAAAAATAAAAAAAACATGGTGCAAAATTGAAAAAAAAAACACATTTTATGACTTTTATTTGAAAAATCTTTTACTCACCTAAAAAAGCAAGTAAAAAAACTAGCTAAATAGATTCTACTACTTGTCCTGAGTTTAGAAATACCCAATGTTTTTATGTTTTTTTTGCTGTTTTTTGTAAGTTATAGGGCAATAAGTACAAGCAGCTTTTTATGATTTCCAAATCTTTTTTAACAAATCTGGTCAGTCTGCCTCCATCTCCTCTTTGGAATATCTTTGAAGCCAGTTAACTCAATTTAACCCATTAAAACCATATATTTTTGAAAACTAGACACCCCAGGGTATTCCAAATGCTGTTATTTTAACCCTTTCCATGCACCAATTATAGAACTACACTTTGTTAAGCTTTGTAATAGTAATTTTTTTTATTTTTTTTTTCACACAAATTGTACTTTAGTTATAGATATACAGGTCCTGGTATATGTCACTGTCAAACAACCCCCCAATATGTGTTCAGGAACATCTCCCGAGTACAGCGATACCCCACATGCATGGGTTTGTCAGATTGTTTGGCTGGTAAAAGGCTACTTTTGGGGCATGCGTAATCCAGGTGGTCATTTGGTCAGTCTGCCTCCATCTCCTCTTTGGAATACCTTTGAAGCTGGTTAACTCAATTTAACCCATTCAAACCATATATTTTTGAAAACTAGACACCCCAGGGTATTCCAAATGCTGTTATTTTAACCCTTTCCATGCACCAATTATAGAACTACACTTTGTCAAACTTTGTAATAGTAATTTTTTTTATTTTTTTTTCACACAAATTGTACTTTAGTTATAGATATACAGGTCCTGGTATATGCCACTGTCAAACAACACGCCAATGTGTGTTCAGGGACATCTCCTGAGTGCAGTGATACCCGACATGCATGGGTTTGTCGGGTTGTTTCAGATTTAAAATGCCACATTTGGGAAGTGCGCTTTTTTTCTCCATTTTGGTCAGTCTGTACCTATGCCCTATCTTTGAGCTAGGCCACTCCAATTTACCCCATCAGCCATTTTTTTTATATATTAGACACCCCTTGGGTATTTGAAGTGCTTTTATTTTAACTCTTTGTTGAGATTTTTGAGAAATTTTAGCACTTGCTCAAAATAATAAACTTTATTTTTTAATTTTATTTTATTTTTTTAATACTTTTTTTATATTTTTTTTTACACATTTTGCTGGTACTGGATGGTTCATCTAGTGACATCACTGCATAATTATTTTTAAATGTTAGCACATTTTTTTTTAATTTTTTTTCCATTTTTTATTTATTTTTATTTTTTTTGAATATTTTACTAATCACATAGTGATTAGAAAGCTGGGCTCCATTGACTTGCATGGTTGAATGCAGTACCTGTATTCAACCAGCAAGTGGAGCCAGTTCTCTAGAGGGTCTGGAGACCCTCTAGCGAACTTTTTCGTCTTTATTGTTTTATTTCCCGGGCCGCCGCCATCTTGCTTGATGGCGAAGATCACCGGCAGCGGCGGCTGTGACCGCTCTCCGGAGCGGCCACAGCCCACCCAGAGGTAAGTGTTTGGTGTCGCTGGATGCCTCCTGATCGAGGCATTCCAGCGACACCATTTAAGTTTAGGAGGCGATCGTTGATCGCCTCCTAAACGCTTTTAAAACGGGCGTCCGCCGCCATACAATGTATGGCGGCTGTTGACGCCCCGGGGAGGGGCCAGACATGGCCCCCGATGCCGATCTCGGCCTTGCTGAATGCCTCGACATCGAGGCATTGCAGCAAGGCCGTTTAAGCGAAGAAAGTGATCCTTGATCGCTTTCTAAGCTTATTTAATTTTTTGACGGTTCAGGACCGTCAAAGGTCATTTAGTGACCTTCTTGTTATGACGGTCCTGAACCGGCAAAGGTCGCGAAGGGGTTAAACACAGATGCCGAAGAAGGCATTCGACAGGGTCAAGTGGGACCTTCTTACATTAGCTCTGGAACATTTCGGCTTTGAGGTTGGATGCTAAGGACCACTATGCTTCTATATAAAGACCCAAAATCAAGAGTAATAGATAATAATATAACATCAAATCGATTCTCCATAAATAATAGTACAAGGCAGGGGTGCCTGTCTCCTCTTTTTTATCTTCTCTACGTTGAACCCTTGGCCGATGAGATCAGGGGAGACCCCAATATTAAAATCTTCAGAAGTGGTTCCTCCCAATATAAACTATCTTTATATGCTGACGATATCTTGACACACTTGAAGATCCAGTCCTTTTGGTCACAAAAGTGATGAACGTTATCCAGAGATATAGTTTATACTCTTAATCGTGTCTAAGAATCTCACCAAAGCTTCAAAAGATATCAGTAAAAAGTTTTTATTTTACCTGGGTTAAATCACTAAGGACATAAATAATGTGGCTCAATATAATGTACTGACGTTACTTAAAGATACAAAAAAGGTAATACATAGGCTTACATTTTAGAAATATTTTGGTTGGGCAAACCCAATGTACTCAGAGCCTATATGTTACCGAATTGGCTGTACTTGTTTCGCCTCCTACCTATCAATATTTCTGCCCCTTGGCTTTCTATGATCCAGTCCTCTTTTAGAAACGTTGTCTGGAAGAACAAATATCCACGCCTAAACCAAAATTTCTTATCTCTCAATCAGAATACATGGTATCAAAGTAAATAATTGTGACATATCTAATATTTTAGATTAATCTTCTAATCTCTAAATTTTTCTGGAACATAAAAAGGCCATTACCCAAGGATATATCCTTTCTCAATGAATTGTCCATACTATCCCATTTGTTTCAGACCTGGGTCGTATATAAAAGAAAGTTTAACCTAATTCCTAATAACCTAAATATTCCTAATTTCCTTTCCAAAAATAATTTTTAAATGTTGATAATCTGAAATTAACTTTATCGAAACAGCTTGGAATTTCTTTCATATCAAACATGCCTGTGAAGAATAAATTCAAACCCTTTGAAGACCTGGTTAGAGAATTCCATCTTCCTGCCTCAGAGCGGTTCTCATATATTAGGATTCAACATTTCCTTTCAAAATCATTAATAAACTCTAAATGTAAGCCGATAAAGCTCTTGGGAAACAAAATCAATAATAAAAGTAACAAGAATTTATTGTCGAAATGCTCTAATTGGATAGAATCATTTGTAGAAAAACCTGTAGACCTGAGAGGTCACTGGTTGGGTGGAGGTACCCAGAAAATTCCCAATATTTTATAAGGTTTTAATTTTTACTTGTTTACATTATGCTAATCACAGGATCTATTACGCTAAATAGATCCTGGCGCTTTATATATATATATATATATATATATATATATATATATATATATATATATATATATATATAATTGGTGTTTTTATTCACATTATGTGCTTACTGTGCACTGAGCCTGCAACCCGAAAAAGTAACTGTGCAGCAAAAGATTAATAATAAAAGGGTTCCACAGACACTTACTAGGACTGTTCTCCGCTGCTATTATAAATATAATATATTCTTTTTATTATTATCTTGTTTGTACTGTGTGTGTTGACAGCCATGACACAAGCAATTATTTACTTTAACTCCTGGGATGCTAGATGGTTTAGAGTTACATCTGGCAGAAGCGGAATGAAACAGCAGCCTCAGCCACATTTCTTTCATTTTCCCGTCATCATAACTGTGATTAATTTAGAGTAGAAAACTACCTTTATCATCACTCAGAATATCCCACCTAAAAATGAAATGGATTATTAGTGTTCACAAAGAAAACACAATGCAAGGTTTCTTGATATCAGGGGCTTCGTCCCTTGTGTAACAGGTAGATTTATGAAGACAATACAATGTGTCCTCTTAAACTCCATTACGCCTTCCTCTAGCCTTTTTGAAAATCCGATTATATATATATATATATATATATATATAATATATTTATACATACACGGTATATAAAGCTACTATTGAGCTGTTAAATACTTTGGATCTTAAAAAAAAAGTTAGCTCTAATGTTTATTTGCATAATCATGCTAGAAAGTAGACTTTAGGCGAACACGAAAACGAACACGAAGAGTATGTCTTCGTGTTCGTTCCGAAGACATGAAGAAGAGAAGATAGCGGCGGTAAAACGTAGACGAAGACACAGAACATGAAGAATCTTCGTGATCGTCTTCGTCTACTAATCTACCTGGTCCCTTCCCCATCTAGCCTACCTTATCTTCGCGGCATCGCAGGAGTTGACGGAAGCGGAAATCCGTAGGTGTGCCGTCAGGAGTTAAAGGGCAGTGTGAGTGAGCCTATTGGTCGCCTGCAGGTACCTCCTCTGGCATCAACCAATTGGCCTTTTCCTGCCAGCGAACCTACGGAAATCCGTAGGTTAAAGGGCCGTGCAAGCGACCAATAGGCTCACTCGTACGGCCCCTTAACTCCTTAAGGTGCAACCTCACCACTGATTCCCTGCTGCAACAGTTAAAAGTCCGTACGAACGACCAATAAAGTCGCATGTATGGACATTTAACCGATAGAGCAGGGAGACCAGTGGTCTCTGTCGGTCAAGTTACGGCACCAGGATTTTAAAAGTCTGTACGAGCGACTCTATTGGTTGCTCACACGGACCTTTAAACTCCTGGCACCAGAGATGCTGCGGTACGCCTTAACCCCGTATTAACCACTTATACAAAACCGGGAAAAAAGAAGAAAAAACACACGAAGAATGTCCACGGATATTCGCCGAAGAGAAGACAGGAACGGGCGAATATTCGCGGAATCCGAAGTTTTTTTTTTGCCGAAGACGAGCGCGAAGACAAACACGAAGACCTCCCTGGTGCCCAAGTCTATTAGAAAGTTCAATTAGTGCTTTGTCTATGTAACAGCAACTTTAACTTACAAAAATGTACAGTGTAGTACATTTATTGTGATGTTTATTGGTATTTATAGCCAGAGTATAGAATATAATCCATCACCAAGATTACATCAGTTTAAATCATTAAAGTCCATTACATTTACTAAATGATCCTAATTAATAGAAAAGTTGAAGTAATTTTTTTCATGTTTAGTTCACAGAATTGTCAGGCTGTTCTGTCGACAAAGGGGAATATTATAAATAGAATTGTTAATTAGCAACACTATTTGTGATGCATGTAGGGAACTGTCAGGATCATGCACACCTACAGATCTGTCCCTATGTATTGAGTTCAAAGAGAAATTTGCACTTCCCATCACCCTTCAGTCTAATTAGATACCAAGACTGCAGGAGGTGCTTTGGGTCTCTGAATATTAAATTCACTGTTTACTTGGGAAGATGTCACTCTTGGAAATTAAAAGACAACAATACCTGATTGTAATTATTTTTTTTTTGCAATATTCCCAAGACATTACTCCTAACCAAGATGCCTTTATGGCATGGTTGGAGTCAAAATTCTCCAGCTCAGTGGAGTCATTTATTTCTAAGATGATGGACAATATGCCTCATGGGCAGCATCCTACACCAATTGTGCCTACTAATATTTCCTCAGAGTCTGAGAAATCAGATGAGGAGGCAACAGCGCTTCTGCCCTCTATCACCCTCCTACCCTCTGGGTGCTACCTGGCCTGTGATGATGGACCTTTTCAGAATCCACTATCCATCGTGGATGAATGGCAGGCAGACTGCTCGTGTCAGAGGCATCGCTTAACCTGGCCTCGTATAGAAATATGGACTCACGCTTTGTGAGTGTCTGGTGGATAAACCCCACCTAGCCAATCCTCAACATTCTATGGGTGCATCTATTACACCCCACTTGACTTCCACGTCTACGGACCTCCCAGTCCTTGACCCGACGGGTTCCACGCTGTTTGACCCTGTCACTACACGCGACCCCAGGGCCACGGAGTGGGCACCTCCTGAGCACATTGCCCTCTATTTGCATAAGTGGCTGCACAGACCCCTTCCTAAAGAGGTTGGCAATAAACTTCGGGCAGAATGCCCCCGTTCCTGCATCCCGGACAAAGTGGCAGTTACCTCAGACTTTGACCTCAATGTGGTAGCTCAACTTTCCCTGTATAAAAGGGACCCCAGAAAGGGGCTAGAACAATCACTTAACGACAAACTCCTGGATTTGGTGGGACCAGGCAACCAAGTTTTATCCCTGGCAGACAGGGCTTTCCTTCAGGCTACGATCCTTGACCGGGATTGGGCCCTCCGGGTGGTTTGCCTCCTGGGGAAAGCGAATGTAGCCATAGCTACAGATCATCATAAGGCGGCTCTGCTCCGCATGGGCCCTGGTGTAGTGGAGCTGGGCTCCAAAGACCGCTAATGGGTGCAACCGCTAATGGCTTATTCTTCGGTGACGCCTTAGTTAAAGAGCTGAACCGACACGTCTCTCTGATGACCTCTTGGAACAAGGCTAAACTCTCCATGAGGAAAGTGTTCCAGACTGGCCCTTCTTTTTCTGGCAGGGCTGGAGGAGTAAGGGGCCCAGTCTCCAGCTGCTCATCATTTCCCACAGACTCAGAGATCCTACCGGGCTCCATTCCAGCAATGGACCTTCACCCCGAGAGGAGGGAGTAGAGGCAGATGGGCTTCTGGTTTCCCCAGAGGCCTCTCTGGAATCGGTAGGGGCATGGTATCTCTGTGTGAGTATGATGTGAAATGTTTTTGACTTATCCTGTCCATTGTTTGAATTTTTCCTTATGCACAATGGTTTATTATTATTGTTGTTTTTCTTCGTCTCTGACATTTATTGCTGGGATGCGGTCCTATTATGTTTTCTGCTTCTTTTCCAGCTTGAGTCCGCTTCCTTGCTGTGGTCATTCTGGTTTGAAGTTAAGGTTCTCAGCCGCCCTGGTTGAGGTGGATTCTGGTTCTGGTTCCAGTTGAGTTTACAGTTCCAGTTCCACGTTTGCAGAAGTTTGAGGACGATCTTCGGCTCCGGTTCTCAGTGGTCGAAAGAGGAAGAGGAGGAATGTCTAAGGGTTTATATACCACTGGTTTCTTGTTTTTATTGGTTGTTTCTACACTCTACATTAACTTTTTTTTGCTGCTGTTGGTGAGAGTAAAAGGAAGATATGCAAAATAATTGCCTCCTGTCTTTATTAAAATTATAATTATTTCCAATTATGCTTTGGCCAATTCATATAACCAAAACCACTCATTTATATTATGTTTATATATTTGTTACCAACTTTTATTAGGGTGAAAAGCGCAGACAGTTTTTATTTTTTGTATACACTGTACAGCCAATACACTATATTTGCATCATGCCCACACCTGTTTGGTAGGCCTCATTTTACACATTTCTATTCTGTGAGCCTGGAACTACTTAGCACACCGACATTTTTATTTTCCCCGTTTGCATCGTAATTTTTAGGAATTTATATAATTTAGCATAATTGTATCAGAATGATGCACAGCAGAGGTGAGGGATAATCCAGAACACCTAACAGTAACATAATGGTTTCTCTCTACATGAGCCAACGAAGCTTTGGGTTGTTGCCACCTGGATATAGCATAAAGTGAGCTAGGCATCTGCTTAGACAAACATTTTAAGAGTTACTGGTACTTCCTGGTAAGAAAATACTTAGGCACTCTCACATGAGTAATCTAAGTTTTCCTTGAGATGGATTTACGTTGACGTTAAATACATTTAAACAAGATATTGGGATGCTTGGGTCTCTCACACCACAAATGGAAGATCAAGTGCCTTACTGTCAGGTGTGGATATGGTTGTGAATCTCAACTGGCTCCACCGTTCAGTGTCCATGAACCCGATCGGTTATAGTAGTTATGTGGTCTATGGTACAGCATCGCCAAAGACTGGGATTTTTACAATGACAATCTGCAGTGTATAAGCTTTTCCTTTAGCGGTAGACATTCTAGAACTTTGTAAATCTGTGATGTATTTGGGGAAAAAAATAAAATGGCTTTTTCAATGGAAAGAGATTGCTAGTCTGGTACAATTAAAGACAATTGTGTTAGCGGTCACATACTGAATGCTATCATTTTAAGATTGCTTTAAATTACCAAACCTGTTCATCAAAACCATAAGGCCCATATGTAATGAATAAAATATTATTGTATTATGTATTTTATGAGCATTGTTCTATTTATGATTATTTATAGTACTATACTATATAGCACTAATAGCATGCAGTCACCGCTTCTGAATGAAGTATACTATAGTTTAATATCGCTAGATGTGGCACAAAATTGTTAAAAAAAAACGAAAGCAGAACCGTGGCCGCCGCAGACTGCGCCTCTAACCACAACAGCACGGCTTCCCTTGCTACTTTCCGGTGTGTACTGTTTGTATGGTAACCAGAGGCCCCGCCCCGCCCCACAGTGAGCTGATAGGAGCCGGAAGCTCTCACTCACACAGCACTTCCTGGATACAGTTACTAAGCAAACTACAACAACTCAGCTGAGGAAGGAGGGGCGCGTGGTGTTGTGCAGAGAACACGAAAGCTGCTAGCTGAGAAATTTCACTGCTTGACATCATCGACTGAGGAAGTGGTAGGAATTGGGTGTAACTTCTATGAAAACGGGTTCATAATTTTGATCAGTCCATATGACTGGGGCACCCTGGGGTTATTGATAAAAGGGAATTGTGATTCCAAGTTGTAAACGTGATCTTATCGCCATGGCAACTAATGTTCCTGCTGATTGGATCACTCCATTGGTTGCTATGGTGATAAGAATAATAAAAAAAACAAACTTGCATCACATGTACTATCTCTGTATAATCCTCTATGTATCTTTATATAGTTATCAATCTGCCTCTATCTATTATAAAAGCAGCCCAGTGAATTAATGATTGCTCTTAAAATCATGTATATTAATAAAAAGATAATAAACACATTTATTTTTTGTTTTATAAACAAATAAAGTAATTCAGATATTTTTTATTACTAGTTTGAGTGATGGCTTCTGTATAGTTAGGGTTGATATATATATATACATACAAATACACATATATACAGCAGCGTGGTTACAACTAATAAAAACATGAATGCATAAATCAACAAAAATGCCAGGACTGTGTTGTAAAGGGATTTAACAAAGTACAGGCGTTTATGTCGAAGGAGGAAAAACTGTTTGAACAAGAGGCCGTAATCTAAAACTAGAGGGTCAGAGGCTTAGATGTAATGTAAGGAGGTTTTACTTTACTGAAAGGATGAAAGATAAATGGAACAGCCTCCCAGCAGAGGTGGTAGTGGTTAATACAGTGTGGGAGTTTAAACATGCATGGTGTAGGCATTTGGCTTCTAAAGCTAAGAGAAGACTGACTAAGGTTTGAGTTTTTACATCAGAAAAAAAATGGGCAGACTAGACGGGCCAAACAGACCGTCAACTTCTATGTTTCTATGTCTTCTTGAATGCGCCCCTATACCTTAAGTGCCAGTCCCCTGTCTAGTCAGAATTTAGAGGGACAGAGACACTGTTTACTCCCATCATGCTTATCCAAAGTCTGCATAAACTAAATGGAAATAGTAATCAATGTACAGCATTTCGAGCGCAAGAGAAGAATGATAACCAGAAAGACTTAATGTGCATGCTAGATTTAGAGAAATCTGTATTTTATTTAGGAATTAATAGGAATTATTTGATAGATGCTATTCTTTTTTGTGGCATCTTTTTTCCCTGATAAGTAATATTTGAAGTGTTGTATTAAGTGTTGAAGTGTTGAAGAAGGAGGGTCATATTCAAGAGGCAACTAGGAAGGAGTTAAAAGTCTAATTTTCTAAGTTCAGTAACAAAAAGGGAACTTCCACCTTTTTAATATAGCGCCATCATATTCCACAGCGCTGTCCAATCTTACCTGGGCAGATTCACACTCCAGCTATCCTGGTTTTGTGGCTTGATTATCCAAGGGTTCCAATATGTTTATTTCTTCACAGAAGAATCCAGGATGCCTAACAGAAGATCTGCTTCCAGTGTGCAGTCAGATAGCAGTGATGTGGACTTAGAAGGAATGGGTAATTTTTATTATTGTTTATTATAATTATTTAGAAAGTCTTGGTGCAAAGTATTAAAATGAGTGGAATCACCATAGCAACCAATAGAATACTTTTGTTGATTGGTCCCCTTCAGCTATCTCCAAATTAACATAGTATCTTACAAAAAACTGGAACAAAATATATACTTCTGAGTATATTAAGGAAATACTCTCCCTTTCATTATCACATATACTAAAAGGCTGCATTTCACAATCTATGCTCTATGTAGAAATATGACATTATTTTTGGACAAACCATGATGTATTTGCTCAGGATAAATTGTTCTGCTTATAAAGGGGCTCATCAGCATTTATTTTAGTAGAAGGATTGGCATTACAAAGGACCGAGCAGAGGAGCCTGGCCATCAGAAAAGTAAACGTTAATGTAGCAAACATAATAAGTATCCCCAAAACAAGAGAATTTTGTTGGGCTGGAGTAGCATTGTCATCAGGGATACCATCAGAAATCTTGGGGCACAGTACAGGGTTAATGCCCGAACCTCATGCCCCTGTCAGAACCAATTTAAGATTGAGATAGGGTTATTTGCTCCTGGGTGCAGTATTTTTTCAGGGCCTCCCGATAACTAACGTGCATACATACCAACACCCAAACTCGCTCTAACACACCCTCACGTTGTACACTTACATGCACACACACATTCTTTCTCCTGCCCCTCTTCTTTCCCTCCCAGACGCCACTAACCTAAACGACACTCCAGCACCATATGCTGCCACACAAACTCACGATATCATACACTCACAACCATCACACACACATACTAACACCAAATGCTGGTGTCAATTCTTCTGCTCCTTCTGTAGGGTCCTTACATGCTATGCATGAGCGATGGGAAATGTCATTCTATCCTGGCCACCCATGGTGCCACCTCAGCGCAACCCCTGCGGCCAAGCATGATACACTAGTACCGGGCATACCCCCCATGGCTGCCCAGTGTGCCAGACAGTTTGTCTATAGAATTGTTATTTAGGTTACGTCAATGGGATGTCTTCTTTGGTTAAACACGGAAAAACCTTCCAAGTGTTGGTTGACGTAACATGATTTTTCATCATAGTATTCACCGGCATGGTTACTGCATGTTCCTTATTTCGCAGCGGACAGTGAACTGGCCAAACTGCAACGCATGTTTCGTCTGAAAGAAGGACAGCGCCAAGCCACCACCGTTGGGAAACAGGAGCAGATCAGGAGGCAGCTGTATGTACTTTGTCTCAAAGATTTGTTCAGCTAATCTGCTGTAGCCTGACATCAACCTATCACAGGCAGAACGATGCCTCGGGGCCTTACTTCTTAATGTCACGTCATTCGTGCTGTAAGATACTCTGGGGTATGCTGTCTGAAATTATCAAACATTGCAAGCGACCTTCCGTTGCGTATCGCCAAAATATATTTTATCTGAAAGCAATTAAAAAGGACACCAGCACCTTTCCTCCTGCTGACAGATATGATTGATATGTGTCCTCAGTGTGTTTCTGGCCTCGGTGCTTTGAAGTGGGAGATTTTGGAAGACGTGTAACAGGAGCATTGGATAATTAAATATTACGCCAACGAGCAGTAATAACAGCTCATTTTACTCAGATAAACAATATTTTTTCCTCTCATGCTTGTGAAACATGGCTGCTCTTTATCAGCTAGGAGAAGTCGCTAGTTGACAGTGTTATAGATATAAAAGATTTTTAGTATTACAGGATTGAAGGGGTAGTAGAAGTATTATTAAACACTCATCTACAGACACCAGACAAAGACCAGGATTGAAGGGGATAAGTGGTGGTGTATTGGCATAATGGGGGGGGGGGGTAGGAAGGGAGAGGGATTTGTGAGTTAGAGAGAGAAATTCTTTTTTTAGGTATTCTAAGAAGCTCAAAAACAAAATTATGGTTACTTTAGGAAAGTAGCCGCCATTTTACTAATGGGCTCCGAAAACATGAAATATATTCTTATTTGATAATGTTGGTAACAGGGCTGGAGGTGCCTCGGCTGCCCTTTTCCCTACTTCCAAAAGATGAGCCTGACATCGGCGCTGGGTGCGACCTCTGGCACTTCCCCACGGGCCAAGGTCAAATGGATTCTCGCTTAAATGAATTCCTATTATATCCTGAAATAGAAATATTTTCTATGATAGAGTCTTTAGTTAAAGTTAATACCTTTTCTTGTCCCTACATAGAAAAGATGCAAAGTTATATTGGCTTGTGAGACATAGAGGTCTCTTTTTCAGATGAGGTCCAACTTTAGTTCCCGTTCTACTAAAAATGATAGCTTGACATAACTTTATGATGAGGAGGGGACTCATGTACACTGAAGGAAGAGTTGTCAGCAGAGATGTGTTTCAGCTCCTTGACTTCATTATACTTTATGAAGTTCAAAACCCCGGGGAGCTTTTGCTGCAGGAGGAGCTTGGCTGGCCCTGTATAGTACATAGTTACATTAGTAAGATTTCTTCAGGCAGTATATAAAAGTAAAACAATCCCCAGGGGTAGAAGCTGCAGCCCTGCAGCTTACCTCCTCCTCTATAGTCCAGTGATTCATGCAGGTGATTGGCTGCTTAAAGTGTCCAATCAGTGGCAGTAAAGTGCTTCCATTAAAATGAGCACTGGGGTCTGAGTGTCTCCACAGTAAGTATATGACATGCGAGGAGGTGTGTTTGGCCAAATACACCTCCTGCATGGTAAATAGCGGTGGGGTGAGAAAAAGAGCAACTTCACATGGAGATTCTGTAGCCTTGGCTAGTTGGCTGTGTTATTTTTCATGTTTTACAATTCTTTTTTGTTAATGTCTTAATGAATGCAGGTCAGAGATGCAGACTCTTGAAAGAGAGCGGGAAGAACTTCTCAAGAACCTTAAGATTTCAGAGAGCCGAGCCAACCAGTCCCGGGACCAGGGCAGCCAGGAGAAACTGCACTCTTTGCTAGAACAGCAGGATGAGTTGGAAGAGCAACTAGCAACAGAGAAGCAAACCATCACAGATCTTGAGCAAGAGGTACAGATATACTAAACACGGTCCTTGGATCCTGAAATTCATCTCACCAAACATAATATAACTTTATACAGTATGTATGCATATATATATGTATGTGTCAGGACCTCAGAAATCTATTCTTCATAGAAAAATTATATTCATCTGAAGAAGAGGCCTTGATCTGGTCTATTGAGACCATGTGTGCATATGTGGAAAGCACTCCCATTGATTTTAATTGGAACACTTTCTGCCGCTGATTGGCTTGCCTGCAGCCCCTGTCATTCATACATTGACAGTGTAAACAGCATTAAGGAAAGTGGGGGGGCATCAACAGACTGCAGGCACATGTTAAGCCCTTCAGTGGAGATGTTAGTGTGTGCCCACAGTGTCTGCCAAGTGCCTCCAAGATCAGATTGGGGATGATCTGTCTGAGCTGCTTCTGCTTATGACAGCAGTGAAGAGGCTGACGGTGGGAAATGCCCCCTGCTCCCCTTTCTACTTATCTCGGAGGCACTTGGAGGACGTTACAGACTAATTAGAAACAGCCGGCAGGTGGTGGGCAGAGGTTGCGGGCACACATTAGCCCACTTCAGGGCCGGCTCACATATGTGATACGTGATTTACAAAAAGGACCCAGAGTGCCAACCACATTTTTCATAATCACATCATGGCCCCTTTCGGTGTTTAAAGTGTTTATTGTGTTTATTTAGTTGTCACCTATATAGTGAAATTGCAAACAATTGCAATTACAAATTGAAATTGGAAACGCAGAAGGTTAATGCAATGGTTTTCTGTGTTGTAGATAAGATCCTGGGAGAAGAAACTGTCTGAACAGCAGAAACAAGGAAGGGTTTCTTCAGGATCCATGCAGCAGAAAGTCCAGGCACAGAAGCATGTGAAAGTCATGGAGAACCGATTGGACCGGGTGAGCACCAAGCGGGGTTAACCTGTGTGTTTTGTGTAGCCTTTATCAGATGTTACTTGTTAATGAAAATCAAATTAACAAACACATTATATACACACAATAGGGTCAAAGAATCGGCATCCAATACCACAATCTGCTTTTATTCCAGAATGTCTGGAAATAAAATTGACAAAATATTAACAGTATTTCCAGAAATATACACAGTTTTCACAAATAAAAGGTCAATAACCGTCTTTTTTGCCTTCTTTTGGATCAAGAGTAGGAAGGTTAGGTAGAAGGGTTGAACTTGATGGACTTGAAGGTCTTTTTTCAACCTTATGTACTATGTAACTATGTACTATGTCTTTGAAGATGACCATGTGCTAATGCTGAAACGTACACAAAATGTACACACAATAACGGTTTGCTGCTTGCTTCCGCCTTATCACAATTTAGTCATGTTTCATGCAAAACCTCTGGAATAGCGGATGTTTACCAGGTATTTGCCCACTACCATAATGAAGGAAACTGGCGTTACGCTTAAGAGACCAAATTGTTTGCGGGATTAATTTGCCGTGTAAACAAAAATGCTGCAGTTAAAGGAGAAAGTATTTGAGTTGGTTGAGCTCTAGGTGTTTTTCCATCTGGCGTATTGTCCAAATACCAAATTAGTAAACGCGTTCTACGTTGGTGAATCGAAATGTGGTAATAATGGCAGCTCATGGTCTTACCGACAAATAAGATCACACATGTGACGTATCACCGTGTTTCTTGTGTGACCTTTAACTCCCGCAGAGTGTTTCCATGAGAAAGAAGCCCTAGCGCCATTGCTCCTGGCGTTCTAGTCATTCTTGTCCATGCCGTGGAGGCAGAGACAGGGAAATAAAGTATCTTTAACCGATCCCTGAATGTACACGATGACACGGTGCCTCTAACTACTGCTTTTCATATCAACAGGCTCTCACCAAATTTAATTCTCAACTGGCAAAAAACGCCAAGATGAGAGAAGAGATCGATATCCTGAGAATTGAGCGCTCTCGCTTTGAGCAGCTGTATAGGAAGTTAGAGAAGGTGAGTACAGCTGGGCGTTCAAACGTTGTATCGTGGGCCGTAGTGAAAGATTGCTGTTTCACATTTAACGTTTCATACAAAGGACTACTGTCAGTACTTCCTCAATGACACGGTGGCCATATAACATTTGGTAATAGGTAGCCACGTGTTCGGAGGCAGAAACATATCACAGTTCTGGATATAATCAGCGGCATAATTACCTGGCTGATCCAGGGCAGCGTCCCCAGCAGTCCCCTCCATGGCCGATGTCCTCCTGCCGAGAACGGGGATATCATGCCAAATCCTGGCTCCTTTTAATGCATCCTAAGGAGGCCGTGTTGACTCCGCCGTAGTGTCAATGGGTCGGCTGAGATCTCCCCTGTGACCTGTCCATTGAGTAGCGGCACAACTGGGGTTCCAATGGCTTAAGAGGAAGATCAGCCCCCTTATTTGTGGTGAGAGAGACTACCCACCCGGACCTGCCGCCCTGGGCCAGAATATGGCGCTGAATACAGCCCATATAAAAACTGATTAAAATATCAACGTTTTCAATAATCAGTGAGAAGTCTGATGGCTGTTAACTTTCTCCTGTGCCAGGAATTGCTTCAAACCAGAAAGGAGATCGGTGTTGTGATCGACGAATCATCTGCTGCCTATGATGCCAGGTACCTATGCAAATAAAACGCTATAATGAATTCTCTTCACATTATACATGTTGCAGGGTATAATACACTAAATACACTGTATAAATGTAATTGAAAGATCTCCATAGGCAATATATGTTTTTTTTTTTATGGGTATACAATAGAAGCAGCCGTCATAATTTTCCATTTACAAGAGTTGAATGATTATTCCTCCTCATTAAGTTATTTCACGCTTTGTGAAAGCTGTGGTTCTGGCACGCTTTAGTACGGTGGGTGTGGGTTTTAAAGAATAGGAAAGTAGAGGGTAGCCGTCCCTCACCCCTTGCAGTCGTCTCCTGTGTTTAAGGGAACAAGTTAGACGTCTGTTAAAGACCGATGCCTTGAATTTACTCTGATGGCTCCATCTGGGGAGGAAAAAAGTTGTTGCCGACCTGCAGCTTCTTTGTGACTAATATTAAGTGAAAAGAAATAATAGAACGAAAGCTACCTGTCACCATGGTAACCAATGCTGTTATAACATAAAAAAGAAAGTGCCGCCATGCTGCTTTCTGATCTGTTTTGAGGTCAGCTGGCCAACATGCTGGGAAAAAAGCCCAATCCCTGCTAACATGCATGGAACACGACACACTCTAAACCATAAAAAACAAGTTCCAACGAAAACAAAAGATCCATTTTATTAAATATTATACGGTATATAGTCATATTGTTATGAGCTTTTGTGGACTACAACTCCCATTATGCTCAACACAAGAGTTTGTAGCCCTCGAAAGTATTCATCCTTGTGAACCTGTGGACCTTCTATAAAGAGCTTGTTTCTTTGGGGTGATTATGGATTTAAAGCCCCACTTTTATGTTGTGTGATAAACTATTTGCCCTCAACGAGGTGCTTTTAAAAAGCTTAATGTCTGGAAAAATATACGTAAACCAGAACAGTATTAGGACTGTAAGCGTACCCTAGCACTAGATGCGCAGATCTTCGCCTCTGTATAATGAAGGGACTGCGGTGTTTCACTCTGTTTTCATTGTATGAAGGGACGAAGCCCAAACAAAAATGCTGCAGCTAAAGGAGAAAGCAGAGAAGGACCTGAATCAGCACACAGCGGAGATCAAGGAGCTCCAAAGGGTTATTGACCATGACCGCAGGCTAAAGGAGTTTATGGGAATTAAAACTCAAGAACGCTCCATCAGTGAAGAGGTGCTTGATGCGAGGCGTAGGAGAGGTAACTACAAGCCACATCGGGCCGCTGGACTATTAAAAATTTAATTATTTTTTTTTTAAGAGATGGGAAAAATATGCTTTGTCCGTTTTATGGGATCTTCCTTAAAACTTGATTCATTTGTATTGATTATTTCCAAAAGTCTAGAAGGTTATAGGAAAAAAAATCTAAATTTGCATTTTAGTATGCTGGGAAAGTCTGCATCATTCCAACTTGGACCCTTAACTCCAAAACTTGAATTTAATCAGCTTTTACACCTTAATCTTCAAACCTAACCATATCCCCAAAACCCATAACTCCCAACCTTTAGTCCAGAACCTCTGTGAAAGAAACAGTTTAACCTGGTTATTGACGGCACACTTTTCTGTTCTATTTCATGATAAAAAGAGAGGCAAGAACTGGAAAAGAAGAAGAAAGACCCAACTGAAGAAACCATAGAGACGTACGAACAAGCTTTCCAGCAAATCCAGTCTGTCACTGGGGAGGATAACCTCGATATTTTAGTGAACAGGTTCATTGAAGGTAAAGAAAAAAAAAACGCATCTAATTATTATGTATATTTATTTAATAATATAAAAACCTGTATTTTTAACCCCTTAAGGACAATGGGCGGTCCCTAAACCCATTGAAAACAATGCATTTTGAGCCCGTACATGGGCTTTGTCATTAAGGGGTTAATGTAGCTATTTCTCAATGCCTAAATGTTTGGGCCATTTCCCTGCCCCAGCTGTCTTGCTTTGTGTTTAGCCGAATGGCTCTCGTGAGCAGTAGTACACATATCACCATGTTCACCACCAGTCAGCTCCGGTGCAGCCTTGCACAAGAGTATCAGGAGGTCTCACAAGACCCCTGCTTGCACAGGCACCACATTTTTTTTGGGGGGGGGGGTCAAAACTGGATCATAAAATAATGGATCATGGAAGTAGAAGTACACTGCGCCATCTAAGCGTAGGACAAAAGAATCCTAACCTACCAAACTACTCTAATGTGTTTGTTGGTGGGCACTAGACTGCCCCTTTAATTCTATTTTAATAATTTATTTATTAGAACCCAAGATGACTACACCTTGGGTGCCATTTTTGTTACTTGGCCTTTTTTATTCTTGGCCTTTTTTATTCTTGGCCTGTATTCTACTGTTTTGGACTCACCGTTGTTCTGGAGAGGCATGAACGACTAAGATGTACCTTGTTACGGACATCACTTTTACACGGTGTGCCGTCACCTTTTATTGACACAGAGAATATGGAACACTTGTATCTCTCTTATATCCTGTAAGACTCTACATAGAGTTGGTAGCAGTGAGTTCTCGATCGCTGTCCCTTTGGGGTAACTCTCAGTAAAGTTAATGGAATTTGCCTTCATAGTTTGCATTTGACAAGCATCACTAGGCAACAGATTGGAGAAAACCTAAAGCCAGACAGAAAACAAGGTTAAAATATGTTTACTTGTCTTTATAATTTAAAGTGGCAGATTTTTCTTCCTGTGTGTGTTGCCTCGGGCTTATTTTAATCATTTTCCTCTCAACTTAAAGGTAGCTCATTTGAAAAAGCAAACTGTCTTAGAAGATTTATATTATCACACGCTAGGGACAAAACGCACTTCTTTTAAAGCACGCTGATATTAACCGCTTCGCTGTGTAGAAGACTGCCGTGGTTCTTAACGGGTTAAATGGAGGCACCATTATTTAAAGTCACAGTCAATTAGAGCTAATCGATCCAATAGCATATCATCTGGTTATTTCTCCATCCTGAATAAGGCAAACAAAGTGAGGGCATATGGCCACCCGCTATGATGATGACTATTATTTTTATTATTTATTGATTTATATAGCACCATTTTCTGTAGCCCTTTAAACAGGAAAAGGGGACATAACAGTACATCACATAACATTTCAGAAAAGGGTGAAGAGGGACCTGAATGAGCTTACATTAAACATGCGCACTCCAGTCTTGTCCAAGACACTAATAAGCTCAAGTGATAATACAATGCTGCAGCGATCACCTTGCATGCCCTCACATGTTATCCGACTATGCATACACACTCCTTTTAAATCCTCCTGAGTATCGTAATGTGTAGTAAATACTTAACTTAATGTCAATGTTTTTTTGCCTATGGGACAATTGGCTATGGGACTATTCTATTAGTGGTGTTAAAAGCACACGCCAGTGTCCCAGGGAGCCCCCTAAACAAACAGTCTTTGACAGTACTTTTACATGTAAGTACAAACAAAAGAAAGAAAAATATACTTACCTTAGGGAGAAGCTGCAGCTTCCTATCCTCACTGTGTCCTAACATTTCGCACCAATGATTACAATCAGTGGCAAGATTGCGTTCCCATTGGAATCAGTGGGAGTGTTTAACGCGCATGCTGGTGCAGAGACCTGTCATCTCCTGCATGAAAAAGAACTGGGGGGAAAGGAGCAAACGCCTATGGAGAGATTCTACAGGGGCACACCATTCATGATGGCTCTGCTAATATAGTATATAGCATGGTATTATTATTATTATTTATTGTTTTATATAGCGCCATCAAATGGTATACTATATTCTATCTATAGCAAATGTTAAAAAAAAAATGGATTTGCCATATAATAGTTATATGCATAAATAGGCACAATACAACTTTCATGTTTCAGAAACCACCTTCCCCTGTTACATATATACACTACCGTTTAAAAGTTTGGGGTCACTTAAAAATGCGCTTGTTTATTTTAAAGGAAAGTTGGAAACGGCTGATTTTTAATTAAATATCTTCATAGGTGTACAGAGGCCCTTTATCACTCCTATTACTTCTGTACTCCAATGCCACGTTGTGTGCGCTGATCTAAATTTAAAAGGCTAACTGATTGTTAGAAAATCCTTTTGCAATTATATTACAGCCAGAAATGTCCTGGTTTTCTGTGGAGACAGCTAAGTGACCCCAAACCTTTGAACGCTAGCCTGTTTTATTATACCGTACTTGTTACAACAAGCATGTTGGCTGATGAAAGATTGATAAAGAGATCAAAGATGTTCTGCAGGAGCAGATATATATCTCTCAGTTGCTACAAACAACCAAATATTTGCCGATGGTACACACTGAAAATAATGTAAATCAATTCAGCCACCTAGACATTTTCAAGCAAAAATATAATGTTCACATTCAGAGGGTAACCGGGAGTCTGCGCATGGGCGTCATCAATGGAACACATATTACAATGTGCTGTGACGGGGTTTCTGCAGCAGAACCCTGGTTGGAACTCAGCCTCATACTGAGGCATTTAAACATATCAGACTGCGTGATAATGTTGGCCATGTACTCCTTGCCTCTCCCCACCGTCTCCTGATTCCAGAATTTATTGGAGATCATATCCGGGCACCAGGGGGTCGGTTTCTAGAAATAATTCCTAGGCCCTATATATCCTCATACAACTGCTTTACAACTTACGAGAGCGCTTGTATCTGTATCCTAGTATTAGAGCGCTCTGCTGTCGCACGGTGACCAAGAATGGTGCAAGCCTGGGGCTCGGATCTCATTCGCGCAGCTGTGCCCCCCACTGATTCAGGCACCCCAGCCGCTGGTACTAAGTCGACCCTCTTAACGCATATAATTCTGCATTTTCTCTGACGTAAAACACGGACACAGCTTTTATATTGTCTCTTCTTCCTGTGAACTTTCCAGAAATACGTCAATCTTATCGTGTCATCTATCCACATAGAAGAACTAAGGCAGATCTTTGTGTCAATAGCTTTTTAAGGCCATCTGTCAATAAGAGTGTGTGTTTTTCGTCTTTGGACGTTAGCAAGGTGTCACGGAGAATGAATGTCATTTGTATCCCTGATGAATCAGTACAATGGACCAGATGCGTATTGTTGCTGATCTGCAATAATTCGATGATGAAGGGAAAATCACAATTTATTATAGACATCACTTGCTCCGTCTTAACGTCCCTTGATTCTAGATGCTGGCAGGTCATGCAGGTATAACAATGATGACATTGAGTTTCATTCACACACACCAGGGTTTGCAAAATATACAGTTAAACTAGAATGTGTATAGTAAGAGGGTATACATCAATGCAGAAAAAATCAACTATTCATAAATAGTATAACTCACAATAATATAATTTTATTTATCATTATTTCATTCTTTTTTGAAAATAATGCAAAAAAAAAGATGACCATATTGAATTGTATACACAATGTGTATTTTTTATACTTTCATTTTCTTATTTATTGTATTTGTCTGATATGAACTTGGTCTGGTTCAATTCTGGTACTTTAAGGAATGAATAATGTACCAAATAAATACAAAGTATATTAACCATGCATTTTATACTATATAAACTATATTAAATAAATGAAAAACATGGAATATTTGACTGTCTCTTGATGAGTTATCTGTCTATGAAAGTGTTGTATTTTTTATTTATAGTGGAAGATCGAAACTTTGCCTTATTTAACTATGTTAACGAACAGAACAATGAAATAGAGAGATTAACAGAAAATATTGCAGAGGTGAGTACATGCACACTTTATCCTCTTAAATATATTGTTTTCAGATTACGATCTCTCTTTTATGTTGCCATAGTCATTTGATCTATTTTAATTATAAAGCTGTATGAATCTTCCCCATCTAATTTTATAGCTTACTAAGATTAATAAATGGAATAATGGAGTTTACATCTCATTTGTATGGCGATTCGGGATTTTTATAATTGTACATTGCCGTGAAGTATTTCCATTCTTTAGATGGAAGAAGATAAGTTTGGTACAATTCTAGTTCTTGGTAATTTAATGTATTCAGGCAGGTGCATATTAGCCATTTGTATGAGTTTTGGCTCTGTTACCTAAGCCCAATGTACCAGACAAACACCTTGACTCCTCCACAACTGATTTTCACACATCTCACAACTTAAATGATATTAAAAACATTTTGGTACTTCATACGCTATTTTGCTTTCACGCTTTTTACCCACACTTTTTAACTAAATTATTTTGGTAAGCATCTATTTTTGTTACGCTTGAGTTCGTTCCAACTTTACCCTGTCTAGGGACTGCACAAAAGCAAGAGAGCGATTTAGAATGAACGTTTAAGGATGCTTTTATTTGTAAGCTTTCGAAACAGGGTTGTCTTTGGAATAATAAAATGGGTACCAATAGTAACGCTTCTCTGTTCTGTTCATAGATGTGCGTGCATATAGAGTATCTGTCTGAATATACATGTTAAAGAAGCTGCAGATTCTGATTTTGTGGCATGGTGTAGCTTAGATTGACCCCGCAAGGAGTGAAGATCAATGCTGAGTTTGTCCTGAGATCTGGTTAACTGATAAATTGCAAGATAATAATTCTTGAAAATGATTACGTGTGTGAACCTTAGAGAATACAATCCCGGTTTCTTGTGCCTGGGACTCTAGCTTTGAAACATATAAACAACTAAGTGCTTGGCAAATGCAGCCCAACACCTAGTCGCGGTGTACCGGTGATGGAGCACGACCCCCTCACTCGAGGAATGGGTGAAAAAGGTGGAAGAGGTCAAAGTGATGGAAGAATTGGTCAGACGCACCATGTCCTCACCTACATGGGAACTTGGTTCAACTGGCTGGGATTTACTGGAGAGTCTTCCCTGTTCCTTTCCTTCTTTAAGCATTACATCTTGGCATGAGTTCCTTTGCAGAATTGTAGCATAACAGAAAACCTAGATGGTTTTGATTTACTGGTCTCACATGAACATTCTTGTATTTAATGGAACATCATGGGAACCCATGTCTCTAATTATCTTGTTAAAATCTGAATAAACTTTGATTTACAAAAAAGAAACTTATAAACATAGACTTTGACAGCAGATAAGAACAATTTGGCCAACCTCTATGAGGAACAGCATCAAATGCCTTCATGAAATCCCGATAGACCATATCTTCTGGTCCTCCCCAGTCTACTATTTTAGCTAAATAAAATAAATAGAATGGTGGTAGAAGCTGAGCTTGGTACATTGAGATGACACTAACATGTGGTTTGCCTGTGAACCTAGTCTTTACCAACCTATTATCTTAAACTGGCAATAAAAATGATTGTGTGTCATAGATAAAAAAAGAGATGGATGCCTTCAAAGCCCAAGGAGTACGTCTCGACCAGGAGCACCGGTCAATTCTGAAGAGTATTGAAAGCAAACAAGAAGACACTGGGAAACAAGCAGATAACTATCAAGAAAAACTGAAAGGTGTCATGAAAGTCTTAGACCAGCTGAAAACAGGTACTTGTCTTATGGAAACCAAGGGTCTAGCTTATGAAACTAAAGATGTCTCGTTGAGAACGTTGTTTGGCTGAACACCACATGTAACAGCGAATGAATGAGTACAAGTGCAGCCTCGTTGTGGCTGGACTACCATTGTTGTAAGGGGCTCGCCATGTGGTGCCATAGAGAAAATATGAACAAAGCCGCGTGAGACAAGCTCAGTTGTATAGCTTAAGTGGTTTGCCCTTCACTTAGGAGGGTTTTGTACAGTAAATGGATTAGAAGATACACACCTCTTATCACAGTATTTGTCTGCAGCTGGTTTTTCAAACAGTTCTACTTAAGTGGACTTACAGATTTTTCCAGCCTAACCTATACATACAATAATAGAGCATGTGGTAGCTTGAGCCTTTTAATTTCCAATTCCTTTGGGGTTTTTCCCCCCAAATATTAAAATCTCTGCGAAAGTAGAAATTTAATACGAATCATCAGCAGCTGTTTCAGGCGTACATATAAGAATGCATTTCATTCCTTTTTTATTATAAAAATAGTAATTATTAAATAATAATAAGTATCTTGTATTAGGCAGAATAAAAACCCCACGTTTTAGCAAAATGTCTTGATCTTAAAAATAACGTGGGATTTTTAAGCTGAATTTTATATTGTATTTAAGGCAAATATAACATTTCCTTTCTGCTGCTTATGTTCTTTCGATTGGGCTCATTACTAATAATTAAACATAGTACTAGTGATAACTTATAATGCATGAGCACGATTATTATCTTAAACCAGAAGAGATTCCAAACTGCCCTTATTTGCTATATATTTTCAGCAAGCAGGTTGTATTTGTCAGTGTTATTCTTTTTATTATTATTATGTGAGATATCTTGTTGCTTATATCTATCTCTGCAAATTGCTGCACGCTTTTTATCATCCCACCTGTTAACGCTATGGTACTTCCCTAGGTATTGATTCTGTTTTCAAAAAGATAAATTGCGACCGCTCAGTCCTGGATGAAATGTTGGGTTCTTCATCCAGCATCCGTGAGACTAACATAATGCAGTACCTCGGCCTTATCGAGCAGAAAACTAACGAGATGTTGGCCATTCAGTCCTTCCTTGACTCCAAGGTAGGTAGAGTACATCATCACCACAAGCATTCACATCATTAAGTACAAGGCATGAACAGAATGGGTAATGCTGAATCAAGGAGAAAGCATGTTTTACAAAGTATACATTGTCTAATATATCCCCCTGTGGCTTTAGACTGGCAGCAAGAGAAAAATCTGACGAAAGTAGAAAAACGCACAGAAATCCGCGGAATTCACAAAGCAATATCTATTCTCCGTACAACAGCCTTGAACTGAAAAATAAATAAAAGTTTAGACTAGATGGCAATACCAGTTGGTCCTCTTAGTAAGTTCAGCTAAATAAAACACGCAAAATGATATATCCGTCGCACATTGCATGTTCTAATTGCTTCACTCAGAACTTCGAGAAGCCGTACAACCCACAAGATACAGCCCGAGTCCTCCTGGGACAGCTAGAAGATTTGCACGCGCCTGTATTTCAAATACAACCACCTGGCACTGGGTAATGACACCACACTCCACCTTTTGGGGTCTTCTTCATCTTTTGTTTACAAAAATACCTGTACTGTATTTGTAAATGTAAATAGATTATTATTATTATTATTATTAATCATTAAGGCTTATGTTCTAAATAGATGACTCTAATCGTCAGCTCTTTAAGATCCCATGTCATTTTTCGGCTACGCTAGTAAGTTTGTTTAAAGGTAAATCTATGAAACTTCTTGAAAACGATCAAAATCCTTGCAAGCATTTCAAAGTGCTCATTATCACAGGGAATTCAATGGACTCGCAGTAATGATTTATGAGAGTAAACTGGTTATTGCTGGATAGACACAACATAATTAGTTTGTTTGGGTCTTGCGTATTTTGGGATCGCAAGCTGTCTTTGAAATTAATTACATTAATGTTGTACATGGCTGCCTCCTAATATTACCAGTAAAGTATATTGAGGATCATTAACATATAGCAATCATCTTGGAGGGGAGCTTCATACTGTACAGACCTTACAAGTATGTTATCAATATAGCTAAATAATGACAGATATTGTCAATGTGATATTGGTCATTATAAAAAAAACAAAAAACGATCATTAAAGCAGACAAAGTGGAATAGTGAGAGAAAATATATTTTTAATGAACATATATTGATTTTACATGGCGTTGGATTTTTTTAAAGGGATTGTACCATTAAAAAAGTATAGGCTGTTATTTTTTTGTGCCAGTTTGTAACATGTTTTCATAGTATGAAGTTACATTATTCTGTATATTTGCACAGGTCTGAATGCTACCATTTTGGGATATTGTGGGGCATTAGACCCCCATCCCTTTACATAATAGCACAGCATCTCAAAAATGTGTCTGGTAAACGGAAGAGTGTACAGTGAGCTGCCTTAATGATTGGACTGCGATACTTTCCATTCTTTTCTTACCGATGTACTCTCCGGTGTGCATAGCGTTGTCAGAGCGTGTACCATTAAGTGCCATTTTTCATTTAGAGATGATTATGACAGTGACACGGAATCTCCAGCAGCAGAGGAGGAGGAGAGACCCTTAACGCACGCAGAACTTCGGGAAAGAATCATGAGAGGGGTAAGTCAAAATATGCAAGAAAAATAACATTCTCGAAATGTGTTCTATATCCAAGTGACATCAGCTTCTATAATGTACGGAAAGACATCACAATAATTTGGTTCAGACGCACTTTGGAAATGCACTTGCTGTTTGGGTGTCAGGGCAGAAGTAACACAAATGTTGTTGAGTATGCTATGACGTGGTTGTCTTGGGGGGCTGCCAGGATATGACATCATATTCTGGTACGCTACAAATTAAAGACATGCAGCTCCAAATAACATCTATGTATGGAGGCGGCGCTGGCTCGGCACAGTGCGCCACAGTCAGAGCCGGCCTTAGGCGTTGTGGCGCCCTGTGCGGACTACTCCTCTGGCGCCCCCCTCACTGCCCCTTCAAACTACCCCCCCATGCCCCTCAAACTACCCCTCCCCTCTGCCCCTTCAAACTACCCCCCCTGTCCATTCAAACTACACCCCCCTGTCCCTTCAAACTACACCCCCCCTGCCCCTTCAAACTACACCCCCCCCTCTGCCCCTTCAAACTACACCCCCCCCTCTGCCCCTTCAAACTACACCCCCCCACTTACCTTGTTGCCGGAGTCCTGCGGTGAGAGCGGGAGGCATCCGTCTTCTCTCTCTGCCGCGGTGCCGGCATTTCATGTTGAGAGCCGGAATAGTCCGGCGCTCAACATGAGATGCCGGCACAGCGACGGAGTCACGGAGAGTAAGGGGCGCCGAGCGGTTGCCGAGAACTTCACGAGCAACCGCTCGGCGCCCCTGACCGGGACTTAGATTTAAGCATCGTTTTTTTTTTAAACTTTATTTAACATGAATGATGTTAAATAAAGTTTAAAAAAAAACACAAAAAAAAACAAAACGATGCTTTAATCTAAGTCCCAGTCAGGCGCCCCTGCAACCATGGCGCCCTGTGCGGTCGCACAGGTCGCACACCCCTAAGGCCGGCCCTGGCCACAGTGTAAGACCAGCTTGGAATAATTGAGATCTTCCTTGTAACTGGCCCACTGTGCGGTGTCGCACCAGAATGAACCAATAAGCCCCGTTTGGTGGCAAAGGGGTTGCTGCCCCCCCAGAACTTGCTGCCCTAGGCCTAGACCAGAACACGCCCTTGATTACGCCGTACTGTCTTCAGATGTTGGCAGACTATATGAAAGAACAAGTTTTTTTTAATTCTGTTCAACATAGACTGTTGAGGAAGGTTGCAGATATGCTCCATGCCTGAAATCAAATGGTTAATGCAAGATAAATAAGCAATATACTCTACTAAAGAAAATTTCTGAATATGTAAAACCCATTGGATTGGCTAACATGCAGCGGGGCTTTTTTACCCAGCAGATTACGTAAACTGTATTCAGAATAACGTGGAGCAAAGTGTTGCCTTGATAATCGCTTGTTGGCCTGAAACTTGATAACTCATTTCATTACGATCGCAGTGAAAGGTGAAAGGTTCATAAAGGAGCAAAACTTTTTATTCTAATAGATTGTAAACTCACAAGAGCAGGTAGTCTTCTCCTTCTGCAGCAGTATGTCTCGACATGTTAACATCAGATTTGTATGTAGTCACTTTTAACGTTCTTGTTGATTTTCACTCTCCCTATATACAGAGCACAGGACACGCTGTGTGTCCTGTGCTCTGTATATAAAATTATTGTAATCATCAATAACTGGGACAGGATAGTCACTGCCCATGTCACAAACTCAGCAAGATTAATTACTTTACAGATCATAGTTTAACCACCGGCACACCTGTAGCATGACCTACACACGTGAAAAAGAGAAAGTAAGACAGCAGATATATTTAGAGATGACAGCTAGTTACGTTCCCCAGAGTTTGAGCCTCGGGCGCTGTAGCTGCTGTCATCTCCAATAAGAAATGCCTTTGTGTCTCAAGATGACCTTTTTTTGTGTTACATCTTTGGGGCATCTTTCCCTGATTGTCCCAAACAAAATGGAATTGGAACGGGGGACTTTACCCATAAAGCAACTCAACCCTGCTTGCAAACTCTTATTACCCTTAGGCCATCAGTAAATTCCAGGAGCCATGCAAAATTTATTGCCAGAAAACAAGTAGAAAGCAGACCATCGGCACAGTATGGTTTGAGGAAAATAGTATAAGGCCGCACATGCCATTTTTACTTGTTTAATTGCTTATTTTTTATTTTTTTTATTGTATTATTGACTTATTCCACCATTTTCCTTATTTTCTACATTCATAGTGTTGTTTTTTTAATTCATTTGCTTACGCTTTGGAATCTATAAATGTATAATTCACTTCAATTGTACTTTTCTATAGTAAAATACCCACTACATTTAATTAAAAGGAAACACTCGTTGTTATAATATTCTTTTCTCATGTCTGTGTTCTTAATTTAGGTTTTACTCTCTCTGTTTGTAGTAAAAAAAAATAATTCACTATGGAAAAACATACCGTCACTGGTTTGACACACAACATTAGGCAATTAATACATTCAAGAGATTGTTGACTATGTGGCTCTCTGGTGAACCCAGCAAGAAGCTGAAGCAATTAGACTAAATCAAACTTTCTCATGCAAGACCGAGCGTCTGTCCCTTTCAACAAATAGAAAGGAAGAGTGACAAATGTGTACCATTCCTGGATCGGGACTTGTCTCATTAGTTGGTGATGACCCAATCATTAGATGCCCTACATGTCCACCACTAAGGGTCTTGGATGAAATAGAGCCCTAAACATTAGATGCAAGTGAATTGAATCGAAATCTGAATTCAATCCAAGGTGAACCGAATCTATGCAGTTTTGGTGGCATTGTTACATTTGTGAAATTTTTTAGTATTAATCCAGCAGTTTTTAAGATCGACGGTGAAAGCTTCTTTTAAATGAGAAAATATGTGAAACATTGAATCTACTTCTCGAATAGTCATCGATGGTACCTTGACATTTTTGATGGCTATCCAAGTTTTTGTTATACATGAAGGTAATAGCTGGATGAATCTATACATCTGTAGGGGATCAATAAAGATTCTGCAGGATCATCAGATCAAAGCTTGAAAATGGGAAATAAGTCTTAAACAAAAATAAAATAATAGGCATAGACAGAATCCCTTAAATAGTCCAAACCAGAAGTTATCACAGAACACAAATACAGTGCACTGATCTCTATGGACAGGGCCAGACGTCCCATTAGGAAGACAAGGGCGTCCGTTTATTAAAGGAAGAGCTGGTAGAAGAGTTTGGAGAGTTGAGATTTCAACTCCTTGCCTTCACTGTACGTTATGAAGGCCCATGCCCAATGAGCTTGGCTGGCCCCATATAATGCACGTTATACCAGCGACATTTTTTCCAAAATCTGATTTATTCCTATTAAATTAGGAATTATCAATGCCAAATCTAGAACTCATAGTGGATTTTACAGATAACTTTAACAATACTAAGACACAAATTGTATACGAACATTATATAGCCCTTAAATACAATTTTGGTTGGTGGCATGAAAATTACCCTTGGCAAATTTAGTTTTTTATTGTACTGTTTTTCTGCTGTACCAACATTCTATACTTTTATTTTATTTTACGCAAAAGGCAGGATTTGTGGTTATATAAATATATATATATAAATGCCAATTGTATGTTCCGATACATGCCTAAAAATAATTGAAGTCATCATGGAATCTATACATTATTTAAGGACTTTACAGCTGAGTTCCCCTGGATCATCTAGCATAACATTTCTAGCCTTGTAACTCATTTTAGCCCTTTTAACAATTCACCCTGTCATACGATATTAATGTGACAATGACACAGATGAGCTGGTTGATAACCGTTATCTATCCTTTCCCTTGTAGCCTGAGGAAAGCCCCCAGCATAATTCTTTCGCAGCCTGATTATATGATCCTGGTGACACTATAGCTGGATTTTGAGCTGAATCTCCATTTTGTTGCACGGTAGAACGTAGTTTAAAAAAAAACATGGCTCAGAACCCATTTAAAAAGAAACGCACACGCACACTACGTGGCATTTTAATAATCTGTACCGACCAACGTGGAAAATATATCAAAGAAAAATAGTGTTTGAAGCCCATAACGCTGCTTGCTGTGATTGAAACTATGTCTTTCTTGTTTTCTCTGCATGGTCCGTATACGCTCTTAGGATTCTGCAACGTAATTATGGCGCTCATTACTCGCGTCAAATCATGTATTCCAATACAAAAGAAAGATGACTGATAGATTCGGATTTTTAGAGACATTTATAGCAATAAATGTCGTCATGCTTGATTTTTTTCATGCGAAACAGAGGAAATACACAATCCATCTGACAAAAAAACGAGACTGCAGTGTCTGAGCTTGTGGAATTATTTTGTCGTTTTTGTTGTATAAGCGAATGGCTATACCGGGTCCAAGATGAGACCAACGACTGATGAAAGTCTGAGTCCTATGGACTACTCGAGAGATTAAAACAAATTTTTCATCTGAATCTTGAACCCTGTTTAAAGGGCTATAAATCCACTTTTAATTAGTGCCGTGTCTAATCCGCATTCCTTTTTGTCGATTTTAGGAAAGGAGCAAATACATTTAGGGAATTCCGTAAAAAGTTTAACTGCTTATGGTAGCTGGAGTGTTTATTTAATATTAAAGTTAATTTAAAGGGACAATCGTGCTTATTTTCTTCAGGGTGTTCGGAACGCTGTGTTCGGAACTTTTATTTGGCTTTTTACCGGCAGATTAAATAATGAACCTATCAGTGTCCTTTCCAAGCTGACAGCCAAAATTCCGACTACTCATGCAACGATGCCAATGAAATATGTGGGGGGTTTCAAGTCATTTTAGGTAAAATAAAAAAATGTATAAAGTGTATGTTTCCTTGGAAAAACCTATTACAAATATGAAAATATGCAAATCTTGAAATCTCTTTTTATGGGTAAATGTGCCCTTATCAGAATCTTAACATAATGCTTTTTTTTTTATTCTAGGTACTAAAAAAGGAAGAAAAAGCAACCAAGAAAAGCCATGCTAGTGAACTCTCCCTCAATAAGATGTCCTCCATTACCAAGAAATAATTGTGAGAAGATGATGCCCAGGAAATAGCTGAAAGCTAGACAGAAGTTCAAGATTCCTGACTTCCATGTAAAATGTTTAATGAAATATCCCTTTATCACTGCGACAATTATAAGAAAATCATAACCGAATAGTTTTCAGCTACTTGATCCATTAAATGTTGCTTCATTTTGAGGTCTTTCAACAATAAATCAAATATATTTATATATTAATTCTAAAAACGTAGATCTATCTGATTCTGTTGGCAATGGGGTGGCATTCAACAAGAAAACAAAAGTAAAGATAAAAAAAATGTAAAATCTTAACATTTTAAAAGTTTGTATTTTATATACGTGAAATCAAGTACCCAATACGATTTCCTTTGCTTGCATTGAAGAAGAAGTTACCCCAAATGTGGAAGCAACATTTGATACAAGTGATTTAAGCTTATATCAAGGAAAAAGGTGTAATAAGATGCAAGGGCCTAGTTCCTACCTAAATTATTACATATATCATCTTTAAACCTTTAGTGACCAAATTGCACCCTAAAGTTAGGCACATGTCTGTGACTTAATTACATATGATCTCTGTGATTAGCAATCACAAGAATCCTTTGCTGGTTTCCATTTGTTCTCGCAGGACAGTCCTCTGAGTCCACATCGCTACTGTATATGTGATGTAACATGCTGTCATGGTAGCCAGAAATTGGTTAATCAACTACAGAAATGACACACAGCATATACTATACATCAGAAAAAAAGGTGACCTGGAGACGTTGGGTCAAGCCCAGAGAGTTCCCACGTATGGTGAAAAGAGGAGTCCAGAGGTGGAAGAACGGTAGATTTTATTCCGCCATGTTGCCTGAAAAAAAGGCCATATTTATGAAGGAAAAACTAAAGCCTCATAAAGTGGAACATTTTAAGCAACAATCTGAAAATTCAGTTTGTCTCTTTTCTTATATTTAAAGGTTTTTTTCTTCATCCAGCATCAATACTTTCTGTATTCACATCTTGAATGCCATTTTTACTCACTGAAAAGCTTGAATTTCTTTGTGTTCTCACACTTTTTTATGCCTACCTTAGATAATTTAGACTATTTTTTTCCATCCAGACTATTCAAAAAGCTATCTTCCTTGTATTATCATTTAGTCTTTTATTTGCCATCTCCATAAGTGTTCCAGTGAAAATGATTTCATCTGTGTTGTGTCAAAGGTATTGTGTCAGGTATTTGCCTTTCAACGTAAGGGGAAAAAGTTAATTCCATTTGATTTATAACATAAAAATATGTAAATATTCAGTTAAAACTAGTTACTTAACCCAGTTTTCATTCTTCTGCAAAATGTTGTTTTGTTGGGTTTAGCTACCAATGAAATCCAATGCCGTTTGGAGATATGTCACAGTACAGGCCACTCACATAATGCAACAAAAGATTAGAATATAGCTAGATTATGCATATACTACTATGGAGGGATCAAAAGAGACTCTTAAAACAAATTAAAGCCTTCTTTGGACACCATTAATGAGACTCTTCTGTGGCAGGAGGTGCTGCTCAATCCTAAGGATTGCTCAGAACCTGCAAATATACAAAGCAAAAATATTGGGTATTCTACCACACTATGTGGCTATATATTAGCCATTATAGTTAGAATTAAGCCTAACTATGCTTCTATAAGGGTCCTAATGTTGAGTACCTTAACTAGGGACCGTGGCATTTTAGCCAGATCAGGATTCAGACACAGAAAGATGTAGCTCACTTGATTCAAGCATTTTAAAATGTAAAAACATTGACGCTTACACGACTTAGACTTATCACAGTTACATAAAAAATATGTTAACCACTTTATTTAACTACAGAATTTGACATACTATAACAGTTTACGTTTATCAGGAAATATACTGCTGATTAGATTTTTGTCCATGTTGAAACGGAGAAAATTTTAAGAAAACTAAATGTTGGGTAAAAATACGGTGCATCAGTGACACCAAGTGGCCAAATGGCTCCTTTGAGAATTTTTTTAGAAACCAAGACCTTCAAGCCAAAATATGAATGCATTTACAAAACTCCCGTATAAAAGATTTGCACAAATAAAAAATATCTGTATGATTTGAGTTGGGGGATTCACAGATATTTACGTAAATTCCTTAAATTAATCAATATGTTTCGGTCCTCTGGCTATTGTTTACCATGTTGTATTAATGCAAGAATTTTATATGTTAACCCTTTCTACATCTGGAGCATTTTTACGACAACTGTTCAGCCACAGTTCATCTTTTTCAGTTTTAGTATATCCGTTCAAATTGAGCATTGTTTAAATGACAGATACGACTTTCTTTTTCATACCAATGTTTAGATGCATAGCCCATCAAGTTCATCCCTTCTACATATCCTTCCTGCTTGTGATCCATAAGAAGGAAAAAAAACAAAAAACAATTAAGCTATTTTTTTGCCACCTAGGGAAACAAATCCTTCTTGACTCCAGATTTCTCCTTGGATCAAGAAGCTGTAAAATATTAATGTTTATTCTATCATTTATAGCCTGTATGTTCTGCGTTTGTAAAAAAAAGAAATATCTAGGCCATTTTGAAGGCATATATTTAATAGAACCACCTCTCTTGGCAGTGAATTCCATACCTTTATTGCTCTTACTGTAAAGAATACCTTTTGTAAATGTTTGCTCTTCCTGTCTCAGAGGATGGCATGTTGTTCTTTGTAAATTTCTGTTAATGAACAGGTCAATGCAGTGCTCTTTATATGGGCCCTGTACGTACCGTATTGGCTCGGATATAGGCCGCCCCCGTATATAGGCCGCCCCCTAAAAGTTCTTTTGGATCAATTTTAGAACTAGGTATGTGTGAAAGGTTGAACTTGATGGACTGAAGTCTTTTTTCAACCTACTATACTATACTAATGTCCTTTTTAAGTACTGGTTCCCAGAATTGCACCACATTTTCAAGGTGAGGTCAAGATGCAATCCTCCTACTCTGAATCCATACCCTGTTTTATACATGGCAATTTCTTATTGGCCTTTCCGGCTGCCGGATGGCATTTTGCACTGTAGTTAAGTCTTCAATTAGTTCTGTCTTCAATTATACCTAAATCCTTAACAGTAGTTAAGTGGTGTTAGGGGGATTGTGTGTTAGCATGAGTGGTGTAAGAGGAAGTGTGTGTGTTTTAATAATAATTTGTGTAAGTGTGTTTACATTTGTGTACCATAGTGTATGTTGGAGGGGGCAAGGCGCAATGATGGCAAAGATAAGCTGTTTGGAGGCACTGACAAGATGGAGCAAAGATGGCAAAGACAGGCTGCTTGGGGGCACTGATTAGCTGCTTGGGGCAAAGGTGGCACTCACAAGCTGTTTGGGGGCAAACGAGGTACTTACAAGCTGTTTGGGGGCAAAGGTCTCACTTTGCTTGGTGAAGTTGGGGGCCCCAGGGAATTACCTTGCCTTGCCTTGAACTTTCCTATACTGCAAAAATATTAAGAGCCTTGATTTTAAAAGACTATTATAAACCAAATTCTTGTGCTCGCAAGTGTAAGTGAAAAATAATTATAATATACTTCCACAATACTTCCCAGATGACTGCAGCAGCCCAAAAAAGACACTCTTCCTCAAGGTGTAAATATACCAATAGACAGATGATTGGGGCGCAGATACATATAGGAAAAAATAATAATCTAATGATAGTGCAGAGTGTATAACCAACAATAAATGTGATTTGTGTTATAATTGCACTCACAAACAATATAGATGCTTCAGACCCATCAATGTGTGGTAGAAAGATTCCTTTTATTAATCTTCATAGAGAGTCTATAAAAAACAAACTAAAATAGTGCAGTATCTTTAGGCAAAAACAAGTATGGATGGTAAAATTGCACTCACAGTTAGTAAATGCACAACATGAATAGTGTGCATGCGAGCTCGTAATGCCAGAAAGTCCGCAATAATTCAACTGAAGAACAAGTCCAACAGAGTTCTTCTGACGCGTTTTGCCGGTTTGGCTTCCTCAAGAGAAGTAAAAATCAATCAGTAGGTAGCCTTGATTTTAGAAATACCTCACAATCAGTGGCAATCCACCAGGCCAGTCCAAAATTATTCAAGAAGACGTGGAGGCAGGTGCATAGTGGGGTCACATAATGTGATGATAAGTAACCTCACTGTAATATTGCTGCTGCTCAAAACATGTTCAAGTAGTTGTAAGGAAGGTCTTATTATTATATATGAACTGAGGGCAATATGGCTGCCCTGGCGGTGACATCCTGTGCCCCGACTGGAGGATCGAGGAGGACATTACCGCAGTGCCACCATTTTGATGGAAATACAGACAAAGAAAGAAGAAGAGATAAGGTAGAAGATGCGGAAGAAGACGAGGAAGCGGAAGTGGTCGACAGAGAAGGTAGGAAAACATTTAGAGAGTGTGAGAGTGAATGTGGACCCATGTTCCGAGATTCTGAGCTTTTCCCTTTGTTTTCATTCGATTCCTGAGGGGTCTGGCCTTGTTTTTGGGGCTTCATATAAATTGCATAATGTACCAAAATGTATATATTTATATATGTATACTTTATATGAGGGTACATTATATGACATTATTGTAGCTTAATTTTATTATATTGTAAACTATGAAGCTCTGATAACATCTATTAGTACTATATAAACAAAAATATACAGTCATACAGTACATGCATATATAATCTTTGCTTCTCAACAGGTACATTTCAGGTGCTGACTTCTAATGCTTGGCTTTGTGTACATGTATATTTTTTTATTAGTCATTACTGCATGTGTTTTTCTGTAACCTTTAAAAAGTTTAGAAAAAAATAATAGTAACCAATACAACTTTGTGTTAAGGGGAAGTTCTGTGGGTGTTATATCTATACTTGACACCAGGTGTCGCTCTATCTTTTGTGGATGTTTTTTAGATGCATGGGTCTTGTATTATCATTAAGCTACAAACTTCCCAGCACTGTTATTGTTGGTAAAGTACAACACACATTTTCTGTTTCATTGAGGTTTATTCACTAAAGAGGGAGTTGGTGTCAGAGTTGTAGTTTTCTCCCAGTTTTCCTCACTTATCGAACTATTATGCAGGGCCAGCTCAGCCCTTATAGCAAAAAAATAGCCAAATGCAAAATGAGTCCAAACCATAGGTCTCGTTACAGCTCCAACTTTAGTAAATTAAACCCATTGAGGAACTTGATGAAAAACTTTTTTTAATAAAATCACCAACAAAGGGCCATCTCTGAGGTTGCAAGAAAACTCATGTTTCACTCACCCTATAAAGAAAAAACTCCATGACGCATTACAAGCCATGGCTGGTGCACATACTTACAATAAATCACCATTTGGTTTTAAAGCATTAAAAAAATACTTTTAGGTTATTCTCAGACTACATAGTGACTGCAAACTCTGTGGCGCAATAGTCTGTTTTGCTCTTATGAATCCCGGCGGCCTCAAAAATCAACAGCATGAGAGACTGGCCCTCGACCTTCAGAATAAAACATTAACATAAATCGGGGGTAATAAACTTTATGACATGCCACAACTCCCTGAGCAGACACTCACAAGAACACAGACATGCATCCATACAACACCCATACAAGACCACACTTGACATAACATTTACAGCATCTACAAACAGCATGCATGAGAACACAACACTTTAGGACAAGTATTACAAGAAGATGTAATTCAGAAAGGCACGGTACTTATAGATATGCACTCACAAAAGACACAGCAAGAATTCAGAGCATACCCAGCGAATACCATAAACATTGCTTAGCCCGACACTACGCCAAAATACCCCGAGTTTGGAAAGTCCTGTCTAATTTTTCATGGCTGTATTGCTTACCAAGAAGCTGAATCAGTGGGACTGCGTTTTAACCCAAAAGAGACTCTCACAATTTAAAGCCTTCTCTGGACACCATTAATGAGCATACCTGGGAACATCTTGCGGGACGCGGCCCGGACTGAGGTTCCGCTGACGCTAATGGGAGTTCCCGCTGAGGTCAGGGGCGTTCCTGCTGATGGCAGCGGGAAACACCCACATTTAAAAATAGGCGGGTAACGGGGCATGTCACGACCTCGCTCCCGCGACCCGGAGGATTCGGGTCTTGACCCGGAGAAGCAGTGCTCAACCGGCAATCTCTGGGTCAAACACGGAGAGTTCGCAGGTATTTTAATGAGGCTCCTGTGTGGCAAGAGGGGGTGCTCAACCCTAAGGTTTGTGCAAATATGTACGGCAAAGAAATATACAGAAAGGGGAGCGCCCGCACCCTTATTATTCTAACAGCACCCCAGGAATCTCAATTTTTATGCCTTTCATTCTTTTAAGGTTGTGTGCTATGTGAGCTATGTACTCACACAACATGCAGCACTCATAGTTAACCATGTGGCCATTAGCCACACTCAAGGCTTCATTTCAAGGCAGGTGACAATGCTTCCTGTCAGCAGAACTAGATGTCCGCGTTTCACGATGTCACACTTTGCAGGGCCTACATGGAGCTGACTTTGATACCGGATAGAACTGACTCCACCTCACCAATGTCACTTCTGTGCTTCCTCACATTGATTGAGTATCGTAATGAAACAAAAATCTCATTCTCCAGACAAGTAGACCAACAACTGAGGACCTGGGAGCACAAGGAAAAGTGGGTTGGGACACCCTATGGACATCCATTTGGACATACAGTAATGTAAAGGATAGTACAGACAAACAGCCATTTTATATGAAATGTTCAAAGACTACTTTACCTACACATTTTTGTTTTTCTAACAACCAATCCAGGCTAAACTGGCAAAAGAACAGTGGTCCTAAAGCCATGATAATCATAAAAACTAAAACACAGATGCCATTTTGTTCTTTGAAGCCTCAAGGTTCAGTGCTTCGATGCAAAACAAGAGAACAGTGAAAAAACTGGTGGAACAAACATGTCAACTAAGGACAACAATGAACGCCTGATCTCTCTTTATTGTATACGTGAACCCTTCCCTCCCCAGTCGGGATAAAAGTATGGAAAGAGGGCAGGGGGATACGTTTTACACAAAGAGATCATTCCTGTGATACAGCTGGAAGTATCTCATTAAATGGAACAATTTGTTGTGTGACTGTAGTCATATTTAGTCAGTCAGCTTGCACCCAGAATGCTGGCTCCTTATCAAAGGAAACAAGCCAAGTTGTCTACAGCCTGATATCTTGTGCAACATCAGGAGAACTCCCTCCTAATGATAAATGCTGCTGGAAATATGTTATAAAACTGTTAATCTGATGCAAGTTTGCGAAACATTATACATCTGATTGATTAATTGTGCATTTTATATTTTTTTGTTTTGGGGAGGGGACTGCTCATTGATGTTGGCAGCAGCTGTTTTCTCCTCTTTACTTCAATAAAAAAAAGTCTGTCTTCTTTCTTCTGTCTTTGTCCACTTTTCCACGGTCTCAGCTCCTTTTATCCAGCTTCTTCCTTAAAAGGGTGGAAGTTCCCTGGATTATGGAGCTGATATTGGGGATAACCAGACAAGGACAGAAGAAAGAAGACAGAAGAACAAGAAGAAACACAGTTGTGGAAAAGGAGACAGGGGACAAAGAAACAGCAGAGAAGGTAGAGAGGCATTGAGAGAGAGTGTGAGACAACGTGAGAGAGAGTGAATGATGGTGAGTGACAATTAATTTTGTATCTAAATGGAAAAAGCTTTTCAAATTTCATTAGAACTGAAAGGGCAGGAAATGAAATTTGATGTACGAAAATTAAAAGATAAGAATTTGTCTGATTCATATTTGATCCGGTTTTTATTTTACTTTGATCATAATATTGGTAGAATGTGTATTCAACATCTAGTTTGTTTTTTTTGCTTTTTTGTAGTAAGAATATTTATCACTCTGAGCTGCTCAGGCTCATGTAATGATTAGACTTGGGCACCAGGGGGCTCTTCGTGTTCGTCTTCGTGCTCGTCTTCAGGGAAGAAAAAATCTTCGTATTCCGCGAATATTCGCCCGTTCCTGTCTTCTCTTCGGGCGAATATTCGCGGACATTCTTCGTGCTCGTTTAATCTTCGTTTTCCTCCTGGTTGCCTAGCAGGGGTTAATACGGGGTTAATAACACATCACAGCAGCAGCAGCTGCCGTGAAGGTACGTGTGTGCAGCTCTATTGGTCGTTTCGGCAGGGGGCTGGTCTGGCATCAATGAGTGAATTGCAGAACTGCAGAATGCACTTCATTCGTTGATGGCAGGCGAGCCCCCTGCCGAAACGACCAATAGAGTTGCACACACATACCGAGGTGTACTGTCCATAGATGTTTAATAAAAGAATAGGGAATATTTTACATTTTTAAATTGATTTTGGACCACTTTACATGCCTAACATTTGCTACCTATTTACAATGGCATACTTTGCAACAACCCAACTTACTTATTGGACAGGACTGGAAAATAGCAGGACTGTCCACCAAAATCTTGGGTGTGTTGGCAGGTATGCTGATGGAAAAATGTTGGACAAGAACTAAAAAATAGCTTAGGGTTAATGTACGGTTATGTTTAAGATTAGTAGCAGTGCACTGGTTTGGTTAAAGATGGATTATGTCTAAATAATAATAATTTAATTTTAATGTTTTTTTTTTAAAAAAAATAGGGGTTTATTTAAATGTATTTTAAAGTTAGATTTATTATTTAGTACTTGATTATATTTATTAAATGTTTATAGTAGCGTTACCTACCGAGCTATAACTACCTATGTGTATTTGCATTTTGCATACCTAGTTTAGCTAAATTAGATGGGACAGGACTGGAAAAAAGCAGGACTGTCCCTGAAAAAGTTGGGTCTGTTGGCAGGTATGTGGATGGAAAAATGTTATAGGGTGAAGTGTGAGTTATAGTGTTAATGTAATGCTATTAGTGAGTGAAGGCCAGGGCAAATAACAAGGAAAAGGTCCTTGTGTTTTGTGCATTGTAAGTGTGTGTGTATGTGTGTTATGTGTGATGTCACTGTGTGTTATATGTGTTATATGTGTTATTGTGTGTGTTATGTTTGGTTGGTTGTGTATCAGAAGGAAAATAATGAAATGGAAAAGGAAATGGGAAAGGCAAATGAGTGGGCAATTGGCGACCCGCTCACCTGTTTCACCCCAGGGCAAAGCACCCAAACACTGTCAGTCTTAGACGTTTGGCAGCAGACTTCCAGAGCTCAGACACAAGGCCCTAGCGTAAGCTGGCCACTCCGGCGGAGGTAGCAGGCGTTGCCACACCGCAAACAGAGGCAGCCAGGGGGGAGAAACTGCCCTTACCATTAGGGACATTTTGGGCATGACTCTAGCCAGGAAGCGAACTGGCAGAGAAGAGATGCTGGCACCACCACCAGCAGCAGCATTGAAAAGGCGAATGAGTGGGCAATTGGCGACCCACTCACCTGTTTCACCCCAGGGCAAAGCACCCAAACACTGTCAGTCTTAGACGTTTGGCAGCAGACTTCCAGAGCTCAGACACAAGGCCCTAGCGTAAGCTGGCCACTCCGGCGGAGGTAGCAGGCGTTGCCACACCGCAGACAGAGGCAGCCAGGGGGGAGAAACTGCCCTTACAATTAGGGACATTTGAGGCATGACACTAGCCAGGAAGCGAACTGGCAGAGAAGAGATGCTGGCACCACCACCACCACCACCACCACCAGCAGCATTGAAAAATTGGAAAGGCGAATGAGAGGGCAATTGGCGACCCGCTCACCTGTTTCACCCCAGGGCAAAGCACCCAAACACTGTCAGTCTTAGACGTTTGGCAGCAGACTTCCAGAGCTCAGACACAAGGCCCTAGCGTAAGCTGGCCACTCCGGCGGAGGTAGCAGGCGTTGCCACACCGCAGACAGAGGCAGCCAGGGGGGAGAAACTGCCCTTACAATTAGGGACATTTGAGGCATGACACTAGCCAGGAAGCGAACTGGCAGAGAAGAGATGCTGGCACCACCACCAGCAGCAGCATTGAAAAGGCGAATGAGTGGGCAATTGGCGACCCACTCACCTGTTTCACCCCAGGGCAAAGCACCCAAACACTGTCAGTCTTAGACGTTTGGCAGCAGACTTCCAGAGCTCAGACACAAGGCCCTAGCGTAAGCTGGCCACTCCGGCGGAGGTAGCAGGCGTTGCCACACCGCAAACAGAGGCAGCCAGGGGGGAGAAACTGCCCTTACCATTAGGGACATTTTGGGCATGACTCTAGCCAGGAAGCGAACTGGCAGAGAAGAGATGCTGGCACCACCACCAGCAGCAGCATTGAAAAGGCGAATGAGTGGGCAATTGGCGACCCACTCACCTGTTTCACCCCAGGGCAAAGCACCCAAACACTGTCAGTCTTAGACGTTTGGCAGCAGACTTCCAGAGCTCAGACACAAGGCCCTAGCGTAAGCTGGCCACTCCGGCGGAGGTAGCAGGCGTTGCCACACCGCAGACAGAGGCAGCCAGGGGGGAGAAACTGCCCTTACAATTAGGGACATTTTGGGCATGACTCTAGCCAGGAAGCGAACTGGCAGAGAAGAGATGCTGGCACCACCACCACCACCAGCAGCAGCATTGAAAAATGGGAAAGGCGAATGAGTGGGCAATTGGCGACCCACTCACCTGTTTCACCCCAGGGCAAAGCACCCAAACACTGTCAGTCTTAGACGTTTGGCAGCAGACTTCCAGAGCTCAGACACAAGGCCCTAGCGTAAGCTGGCCACTCCGGCGGAGGTAGCAGGCGTTGCCACACCGCAGACAGAGGCAGCCAGGGGGGAGAAACTGCCCTTACCATTAGGGACATTTGATTCATGACACTAGCCAGGAAGCGAACTGGCATCGAAGAGACACTGGCACCACCACCAGCAGCAGCAGCAGAATTGGGAAAGGCGAATGAGTGGGCAATTGGCGACCCACTCACCTGTTTCACCCCAGGGCAAAGCACCCAAACACTGTCAGTCTTAGACGTTTGGCAGCAGACTTCCAGAGCTCAGACACAAGGCCCTAGCGTAAGCTGGCCACTCCGGCGGAGGTAGCAGGCGTTGCCACACCGCAGACAGAGGCAGCCAGGGGGGAGAAACTGCCCTTACCATTAGGGACATTTGATTCATGACACTAGCCAGGAAGCGAACTGGCATCGAAGAGACACTGGCACCACCACCAGCAGCAGCAGCAGCAGAATTGGGAAAGGCGAATGAGTGGGCAATTGGCGACCCACTCACCTGTTTCACCCCAGAGCAAAGCATCCAAACACTGTCAGTCCTTGGCGTTTGGGAGCGGACTTCCAGAGCTCAGACACAAGGCCCTAGCGTAAGCTGGCTACATTGGCGGAGGTAGCAGGCGTTGCCACACCGCAGCAAGTGCAACCAGGGGGGAGAAACTGCCCTTACCATAAGGGACATTTGAGGCATGACACTAGCCAGGAAGCGAACTGGCAGAGAAGAGACACTGGCACCACCACCAGCAGCAGCAGAATTGGGAAAGGCGAATGAGTGGGCAATTGACGACCCGCTCACCTGTTTCACCCCAGGGCAAAGCATCCAAGCACTGTCAGTCCTTGGCGTTTGGGAGCAGACCTACAGAACTCAGACACAAGGCCCTAGCGTAAGCTGGCTACACCGGCGGAGGTAGCAGGCGTTGCCACACCGCAGCAAGTGCAACCAGGGGGGAGAAACTACCCTTACCATCAGGGACATTCGAGGCATGACACTAGCCAGGAAGCGAACTGGCATTGAAGAGAGACACTGGCACCACCACCAGCAGCAGCAGAATTGGGAAAGGCGAATGAGTGGGCAATTGACGACCCGCTCACCTGTTTCACCCCAGGGCAAAGCATCCAAGCACTGTCAGTCCTTGGCGTTTGGGAGCAGACCTACAGAACTCAGACACAAGGCCCTAGCATAAGCTAGCTACACCGGCGGAGGTAGCAGGCGTTGCCACACCGCAGCAAGTGCAACCAGGGGGGAGAAACTACCCTTTCCATTAGGGACATCTGAGGCATGATTTCAGCCAGGAAGCGAACTGGCAAAAGATACTGGCACCACCACCACCAGCAGCAGCGTTGGAAACGGAAAAAGGTGAATGAGTGGGCAATTGACGACCCACTCACCTGTTTCACCCCAGGGCAAAGCATCCAAAGACTGTCAGTCCTAGGCGTTTGGGAGCGGACTTACAGAGCTCAGACACTAGGCCCTAGCGTAAATTGGCTACACCAGCGGAGGTAGCAGGCATTGCCACACCGCAGCAAGTGCAACCAGGGGGAGAAACTACCTTAAACATTAGAGAGAAAAAATTTAACTTTCCAAGCTAAGAGCTGGGTAACCCAATTTGGGCAGATTGAATTTAAGAAAGGCAATCTGCTCCATCAGATGAGGTGCCATGCGTGAGCGCTGTGGACTCAGTATGTTTCCAGTCATAGAAAACACGCGCTCACTTTGAACAGTGGTTGGCGGACATGATAGAAGCTGCTGCGCAACCCATGAGAGTGCAGGCCACACACTCTTCTTTTCATCCCAGTAGCTAAGAGGATCAACATTAGGAGCAGAAGGAACTTCACAGAGGTAAAGTTTGACCATTTCAGCAGCACTACTCTCCTTTCTGCTGCTAGCTCTGTCAGATGGTCCAACTATACTGCCAAGTGCCTCTTCCCAAAACGCAGCTGCTCCACTCAGCTGTGTTGTGCTGCTTGTGGCACTGCTGCTGATGCTGCTGCTAGGGGTAGCAGACCACATCATCTCTTCCTCCTCCTGCACCTCACCCTCCTCGGACAGCATTCCCATTTTACGCTGCCAGTCACGCACCTTGTTGACCAATTGCTCCCGGTAGCTACTGAGAACATTGAATTTCAAAGCTAGCTTTCCCTTAATTCTTGGATCACAAAGGCACGCTAGCATCATTTCGGGACTCTCTTCCATTCGCTTGCGAAGGTGTACTTTTAGCAGATCCTTCAGCTTCCTGACTATGGCTGCTACGTCAGGATGTAGAGTGCCACCTTGAACAGCCTCACGGTTTCCAAGGAACACATCCATCTTGCTGCCTAGATGGGAGAACACTGGGATTACCTGGGCCAGACTGGCAGTGTTTGAGCTTAAATTTTCTGTGGCATCCCTGAAGTGTTTAAGGACTGCCACTAGCTGGGCGATCACTGTCCAATCCTCCCTATTCAATGGAGAGGTAATCCCAATATTGTGCTCTGAGGCAAGATTATGGATTGCCCTCTGCTGCTCCAAAATCCTCTCTAGCATGTCTAACGTGGAGTTCCACCGTGTACTGACATCCTGACGTAGGCAGTGTACGGGAAGACCTGACCTCTCTTGCTCTTCCCTCAAAAGTTGGCTAGCCTTAACACTATGGTGAAAGTGCCCAGCGATCTTTCTGCAGCGGGACAGAACTACTGCTGCCACATTAGTTCCTTCTGACATTGCTGCCTTCACTACAAGATGGATGATGTGGGCTGCACAGCGCACACCAACAATATGACCATCTCGCAGCGCTTTCACCATATTGGCACCTCCGTCAGTTACCACAAAACCAACTTCAACATTGGTGCCCGCCTCTGCTCCCACCCAAAGGCTAAACATTTTCCTAATCGCATGCAGAATATTTTGGGAAGTGTGCTTTTCATCCATCACTTCTGCATGGAGAAGGAATGATCGGTAGCCTGCTGCAGCAACTTCCTTAGACACACCGGGCTGCCACCAGTGTGCTGTCAAAGAAAGAAAGGCATGCTGGGCGCTAGGTGCACTCCACAAATCTGTAGTGAAATGAACACACTGACCAGCAGCCTTGGAAAGCTCCTCTTTCACTGCTGCAACACAGGACCGATACAGCGAGGGGACAATGTTCCTGCTGAAAGTGGAACGTGACGGAACTGTGTATTGTGGAGCCACAGCCGCCATCAATTGTTTGAAAGGCTCCCCTTCAATCATGGAGAAGGATGCCCCTCCAACAGCAATGAACTGACCAATAAGTCGCGTTACTTTATTGGCCTGCTGTTTGGGCATCGTTCTCTTGGAGTGGAATGCCCCAAATTCTTCCAGGGTGGGCTGGGCATGCAGTGCTCCAACCTGCCTTGGTCTCTGGCTGCCAGCACTAGTTGCTGCTGCTGCTGCTGCTGCTGCTATTGGCTCAGAAGAAGAAGCTGTTGGGGTTTTTCCACGGCCACCAGCTATGCTGCCTGCACTAAGTTTTACCTCTGCATCTTTCCCCAATAGCACAGCGTTGTGTTGAGTGCTGAGGTGATGCTTCATGCTAGCACTGGTAAAATGGCCAGACACTTTCCCTCTGCTTATTAGCTTCCCACAATGTTTGCACTTTCCATAGCGCCCTTCTTCAACATTTTCAAAGTGCTCCCAAATTGGGGCGCGCATAGCCTTGGAGTGTGCCTTGGGTGCTGCTCTTACTGCTCGGGGTGGATGAACAGAGGCAGAACTAGTGGTGGTGGGACTGGTGGTAACAGTACTGGCCATAGTGGGACTGCTAATTGCTTTAGATTTGCTAGGTTTTGCTGCTGCTGCTGGTGGTGGTGATGGTGATGATCGTAGCGGAGAAGGTGGAGGCTCAGGGGAAAATTGTGCACTAGTCATTTGGACACTTCTCCCTGAGGAATCTGATTCCTGACCACTCATCTCCTCTACTTCCTCTGGCTCATAGTCTAGCTCTTCATTAGCCAGATCGAATGGAATTCCTGCTAGGCTGGAGCTAAGACTGATATCGTCGTGAGACTCGTGACTAGTAGTAGTGCGAGCAGGAAGAATAGACTCTGCACTTGGCCTCTCAGTCTCAGGCTCCTCTGCTACCTCGCTAGGTGGAGTTCCACTATGTGTAGCCCTCTCTCTAACTGTCTTTACAAAAATTTTGTAAGGACTTGGTGGCTTGCTAGAGGTACTAGGAGGACATGGCGTGGCGGTACCAGTGGGAACAGTAGGCGCAGCACTAGTGGTGGTAGAGGCGGGGGTGGTGGTGGTGGTGGTTTTCCCTACAAAGGAATGAGATCGCTTTGGTTTGGGACCCCTCTGAGTCTTGCTGCTAATTTGGCTCTGCTTGGTACCTTGCATGCTGCTGGTGGATGGGGAAGATGCTGCTTGGGGCAAAAGGCACTTCTTTTTAGTCACTGGGCTGGTACTACTTGTGCTACCCTTTAACTTTGAACGTGCTTCTGGTGCTTTAGGCTTTCCGTAAAAAACCATAGAGCTTGTGGGCCTAGCCGCACTACTACTGCCTGCTTTTGGTGCCTTTCCTTTACTTGATGATCCTTCAAGCAATGCTTCCCCAAATGATAAGCGAGAGCTTGGCCTACTTGGCCGACTAGACTGACGCAAAGGCTGCATCTTAGAGCTGGTGGTGGTGCTGGTGGTGGTGCTGGTGGTGGTGGTGGTGGTGGTAGATGGAGCTTGTCCCTCCTTAGTCCCAAAAGGAGGATCCATTTCAAATTTTGTGTTGTGTGTGTAGTGTAGTGTAGTGTAGTGTAGTGTAGTGTTTAAAAAACTATAAAAAAATAAATAAATAAATAAAAATAAAAAAAAGGAAAAACGAATTAAAGACAAAAAAATTAGAGGAAGTTCTCTTCAGTGCTACTGCTTAAAAAGTAAAACTATGCACTACTGCACTGTGCTGTGTGCAATCTGCCAAAATCCTAAAGTTATTGAAATTATTAACTCAAGATTAACTATTTAATAACTAGCAGTATTTTATTTTTAATTTGAATTTACACGGGCCTAAGAGCTTAGCCTACCACTATGCTAGCCTAAAGCTATATTTCCTTACTATAAGTCTACCTCTAGGCAGACGCTCTCAAACCCACTAAGCTAAAGTGAGGTTAAATCAGATTCAGTATATGATTTATTAATTAATATTAAGTTATATAATATTAATAGATTAGAACTAATTTACTTATATATTATGTATTATAGATAGAAGAATATAGATTATGAATTAGAATTTAGAATTAGAATTACTTATATTATAGATTATGAATTAGAATATTATTATTTATAATATATTATAGATTAAGATTAAAGAAGATTAGAATTATTTTAGTACTACAGCTAGTAGCTTGAAGCTTTGCTTAGTACAGCTCGTCACAGTCAATTTTTCACTTCACTGATGGACTGAGGTGAGCAAAACACTAAGGGTACTTTTAATAAAATTGAAATAAAATGTAAAATAAATGAGAAAATCTTTGCAAAACAGTTAACGTCACTGCTTGCTGATCAAAAAAAAACACAGCACTTATGCGGCTGCACTCACTAGCCCAACAAGTTCACTTCACTGATGGACTGAGGTGAGCAAAACAAATGAAATAAAATGAAAGATTAATTAAGAAAAATTGACTTGGTCTCTTACTGTTGCTAAAACAAAGCACAAACTATAGAGCTGCAGCACCAGTACTAATAAGATTAGCTGAACTATACGCTAGTAGTAATTAATTAATATTATTACTTTTATTTATAGCTAATTTAATTAACTATTAAGATAAGAAAGAATTAGAGAATTATTGATATTACTGATTTTAGATTAGACACTAGTAGATGTTCTGAATGTCTACAGTACACTCTACACTAGTATACTATTACTAACTATAACTGACAAATATATATATAATTTTATAATGAATTCAATTATTAATTATATTAATTAATATTACTGATTTTAAATTAGACACTAGTAGATGAATGTCTACAGTACACTCTACACTAGTATACTATAGTATATATATATATATATGACTGACAAATATATATATATATATAATATTATAATGAACTATTAAATTATAGATTCTATTAAATTGTAATTTATAAATTCTATTTAATTTATTTAAGCAGGACAGGCAATAGGCACTAGTGCCAGCCCAGGGCAAGGGCACCCCAGTGCCACTGAGGCACTGGGTGCACTGTCAACTCAACAGCACTTACACTAAAGTTGATGACAAATTAATTTTAAAAAAATTAAATTAATCAAATTATTATTATTAAATATATTAATTAAGTAGCACTGAAGTGAGGATGAAGTACACAGTGAGAAATGGCAGGCTAAGGCTTACCAGTCTCACACAGAACAGAACAATCTCTCTCTGTAACGCTCGGATGCAGCACAGCAGTGTTGCCAAAGCAGTCACAGCGAAAAATGAATGGATCTCTCAGGCAAGCTCTGGTCTTATAAAGGCGCCTTCAGAATTCAAAAAACAGCAGCACAGGCATTGGACGAGACCCTTAGCGTTACGTCACAAGAGTGAGCTGATTGGACAGACGAGGATCAGATCACTCCTGTTTGAAATTTTGGCGGTTGCGCGGCAAAAACGAAGACGATCACGAAGAATCTTCGATTCTTCGTGATTGTGAGTCTTCGTCTTCGCCTACGGTTTGCCGGCACTGTATTCTGTTCTACGTTCCTTCGGAACGAACAAAAAAACGGCCTCTTCGTGCTCGTTTTCATGTTCGCCCGAAGACGAATGCACAAGTCTAGTAATGATCAGTTTTAGATTTGCTACAATAGTTCAGTTTAAAGGTCAAAGGAGGAGTGGCACATTTGTGCTTCTAAGAAGAGAGTTGTTTGCCTCAGATTACTTTTACAAACTAAGGGTCAAAAATACCAAAGTAAGAAATATTACATCAAGTTTAAAATTTTTGAGATAATTCTAAGTGCAATGATCCAGATGAAGGGGAAAAACCGTGGCAAGTCAGACCAATCCCTGGATCAACAAGTTTTAAATTACTATGTGCCCCTGCATACACTTTACTTGCCAAAAACCAAATCCAGTTTATTCTAAAAAGCCTGCACAGTACTTGCAGCCTTCACTTTCACAAGCAATACCAGTAAGTCACCCTGGGATAGGCCTGGGGACGCGCCTCCAGTTGCCCCCTTTTCGGCTGCTGTCCTAACTGCTGAGTACCAGAATATGACATCATATCCCATTGCTTAAAGACATTCAGCCCCATGTACAGGGCTAATTCTCCTCCAAACAAAAATGAATGAGGAAACTTTAAAATATAAACAGAAACGTATAATTTAATGATAAGGTCTGCCCATTTCTTTCTGCTGTGTAAAGACACAAGCCTTAATTGGTGCCATTCATGTTTAGGTAATGTCTGATTTAAATGCCTTACAATTCTGTCCATTTGGTCTCTTTAAGTGTTGTCCTAGGTGCCAAAGTCCCAGCGGCTTTACTGAACAAACTAATTAATACACCTTTCAAAACTACCAAAAAGCTTATTCAGCAGATATGTTTGGCTATTAGAATGTGTATAGCCCAAGCAGTGGTCCCTGATATGCCTCTGATCTGGAAAACAAAGATTCAATTTTTTAGATGAATAAGCTGACAGCCCAGGTAGAGGACACCCAAGCAATGTTTCTTAAGATTAGGACACCCTGGTTTCTGGAAGGGGGCCCTCATTTTTGAGGGAAATAGACAGAATGGGACATTTCTCTACAATATGGGTAAACTGAAACAGATGATCTGGGTGGAGAACTGAAATCCATAGAGCTGGTATACTACAGTCAAGAGGGAACATGAGAGGATCTGATGAAGGCATATAGGGTCATACTGAAAGTCCAGGCAGAGTGTCATTTCTTGTGTTTTCACATGAAAAAGTATGATAAAATATTTTCAAAAATGTGAGGGGTATACCCACTTTTGTGAGATACTGTATATTTATTTGCATTGCAGGATACTTTAATGTTAGTTTTATACATTTTTTCTTTATTATGAAGGTTATATCACTTCACATATAAAATCTGGTAGCTCACAGAGAACTCTTCACAGTTGTTGCTCAAATCCTTGACAGGGTTCTCGACCTGCATACATTCAGTGATTGTCAGTACACTAGAGCATTTTAGAATATACTTCTATCTTTATACCCTCAAGTCTTGTTGTTTTTTGTTTTGTTTTGTTTTCCGTTTGCTCTTTTGAAGAAAAAAAATATTTAACACTAAAAGGTTAAATCTTTGGCTTGGAATCAAAGATAAAATGCTAGCAGATACAAATACCATAGTTTCATAATATAGCATGTGACCTGGCAGATGCCGAAAAGGGAGGACTGTTTCTCTAGCAGAAGTTTGGAAATCATTCACAGACATACTTTTGTTTAGATAACAGGAACATATTAAACTTGCAGCTTCTCTTCAATTCTAAACAGCAACATGTCTGACTTCACTAAAGCCAGTGAATATGAAAAGGAGTTTGATCCTCGACTTTACTTGGAAACATATTTCCATTTAGGATCAGGAAGTTTGGCAGATGATTTCTTGAGGTTTACCCTAGCAAATTTCCACAGGGTGTTTACTTCAGGTAAGTTTCATGACATATTTCATAGTTAAACATGGTTTTCAAGTTCATGTTTTAATTGAGAGCAAAATAGCAACACTGTGTAAGTATGAGAGTGTGTGTAGATATGTGTGCCAGTATGTATGTAAGTAAACCGGTGGAGGGGGGCAAAGGGCTGATAATGCTACTTGGCTTGACCTTCCCCGCTCGCCAAAAGGAGCCAGCCCTCCCTGTGTATAGGGTGAAAGTGTGTTCCAGATTTTCCTGGGACAGCTCCATAAGTACAATTACATTTTCCACAATGAAAGAAGCTCCAGAGCTTCACACTGTAAAGCGGGCAGCTGCGCCACAAACTAGGACTAGCCTCGGGGTAACATGGTCCATCCCTTCTAAAGCTTTTAGATTCAGGATAGCCATATGTATGTATGTTTAAATCCCTTTATTGTATTAGCCTTTACCACTTCTGATGGCAGGCTGTTCTATCGACCACCCTCTCAGTAAATTAAAACTTTCTTAAATTCCATCTAAACCTCTGACCCTCTGGTTTTTAGACTATGACCTCTGGTTCTTACATTTCTATTCTTTTAAAATAAGATCCCCTCTTGTACTTTGGTAAATCCATTTGGGTATTTAAATTTTAATCACATCTCCCCTCTCTCTTCTTTCCTCCAAGCCATACATATCAAGATCCCGTAATCTTTCATGATGATTTTTATCCTGCAAACCATTCACCATTTTTATAGCCTGCCTCTGAACTTTCTCCAATGTATCTATATATATCAACTGTACACAACACTCTAGGCGAAGTTTGACCAGAGATCTGTAAATTGACAGAACCTCCTCCATCTTCCTGCTACTAATGCCTCCCGCTATACAACCCAGCACTCTGCTTTGCCTCTTGCAATGCTTTATTGGATTGCCTGCTTAGCTTCTTATTCCAAAGTCCCTCTCTTTTGTTGTCAGAACATTGCCCTGAAGGCTATATTCTCGCCTTCCGTCTAACCCGATGAAACTACAAATGAGGAATAATTCTGTGTGATTAGAAATGACTTCTAGACTTTTAGACAGTGTTCTTGGTAGTAGCATTTAGGTATGACTATTATAAAAAATGACAATGTATGACTTTGTTGGGTGCAATATTGCAGATTCTAGCTGAAGGTCATGTACTTTTTTAAATGGGGCTGTTATGTTATTACTTATAGCAGCCTTTATGTTTGCCTACATATGTGGTATAGAATATCATTATAAGATAATTAATTCTAGATGTCTTACACTAGGTGGTGTGACAGGAAACACACTTATCGACATTGGCACAGGTCCGTCCATTTACCAGCTTCTTTCGGCCCCAGAATCATTTACGGAGATTATAGTCACATGGTACACTCAGAGAGAGCTAAAAGAGCTGCAGAAGTGGATGAATAAAGATCCAGATGCATTCGATTGGTTATCTATCGTAAAGCACGTTTGTGATATGGAGGGAAATAGGTATGTACCCAACTTCATATAATGTAGCTAATAGCTTCACAAAAAAACATAAGCAAATTGCATAGTGGGTAGATTCTTATGTGAACTGTATCTATAAAAAAAAAAATCACTTTTCCCAAAGACTTTGTTTGCAGTTTGGCATACTAAATAAACCTATGCAACAGTGCATATATACGTGTGTATGTGCATAACTCCAACATTTCAAGTGTCCAAGATATCTATATTGGGAGTTATGGCTATAGGTAGGTGGGTGCAGAACTATAGGTGGGAAGTGAAGCTAAATGCCATGATATTAAGTCTTACACCGATGCACTGCTTTACTAACTTCTGGAGGCCACGTAAGACTTAAAAAAGAACAGACGTCAGCTTGGTGGGCTGGTAAAATGAGTTCAGCAAATCTTCCCAACTAGCTCTTGAAACCTAAATCCAGTGGAAAATGTGACACTTCGGGGTTACCATCTAGTAACCTAGTAAAGGTTACCACCTAGCACTGGCATCAATTTGGATCTGTCTCCCTAAGAATATGCCACTACCAGACACACCTTGCTCATTCAGGTACCCAAGGCAGCTGCCTGGAACACCTGGTGCCCCACCCCATGCTCCTTAATGTTTAATGTAACATTCCATATGCTATCTAATTAAGTTGTTCTTTAATGTTATATTATATATTGTAATAGGTTAAATTGCATTATCATATTTGTAGTACTAATAATTCTCTGTTTCAGTGGGGACTATGGAAAAAAAGAAGACACGCTAAGAGGAAAAATCAAGCAGGTTTTGCATTGTGATGTCAGTAAAACTAACCCTCTGGAGCCTGTTGTGTTGCCCAAAGCTGACTGTCTTACTGCAGCAGTGTGTTTAGAAGCTGCATGTAAAAGTCAGGATTCCTATATATCAGCTCTGAAAAACCTCTCCAATCTTCTCAAACCTGAGGGCCACCTACTTCTAGCAGGCGACCTTGGAGCCAATTACTATGAAGTGGGTGCCAACAAGGTCTTTTCCTTAGCTGTAAGTGAGACCTCCTTGAAGAATGCCCTTAGTGAAAGTGGCTATGCCATCCGCGAGCTGGTGACTTTTGGGAAGCCTGAAGATGCAACATATGACACATCAGATTACGAAGGCTTTTACTTTCTTCATGCTCAAAAATCAAAGGTGTAATCACCCTATTTTGTTTTCTTTGTATAACATAGAAACCAGTAAGAACAATTATATTCTAACACTACAATGAAAATGTGACAGCATTTTGGATTATCATAGTAGCTTGAGATACCTTGAACCAGAAAGATTCCAATTTATCATTTTTTTTGTCTCCAGAACGTTCTGGCCCCATTAGTTAGTGATAGTAAAGGTCTTCAGTCTTTTTTGTGTTTTCATAACTACCAAAGAAGGAAGCATTTTAGGGGGTGGAACTCATTCACGGCTGATGATTTACACATAGTTTAAAGTACTCTTCCATATTTTCTATTTTCTTTTCTACCCAGTAGCTCATTCAAAGCAAGCCTCGTAGCCTTACTAGAAAAAGTAAGGAATCCTCATATAACTATTATGGATGGCATGAATAGTAAGAGCCTAAGAGGTGGTTAGAAGAGATAAAAGTAAAATGAACAAATCACGTTTCCCAAAATCCTTTTTTTCCTATGAATGTTGTAGTGTTTACATATTAAAATAAGCTAAATCTATGTCTCAAAAATTCCTTTCATGTGTATAACATGGTGGCAGCCATATTATGTTCCTACTCGCTGTATATGCAGTATAAAGTTACTGATTGATGCAGGTTCAGACAGCCTTTGTAGGGTGAAGTGAGATGAAAGGAGTGAAAAAAAATATTACAAAGATTGGTGATCCTCTTATATATTTTGTATTTCTTTGCACCTTTAATAAAGTGTTATTCAAAAACTAGCGCTTTAAACCTGCATTTTTCTTCATGCATAGTTACAAGTCCTTCCCACTAAGGCAGGGGCGTCCAACATGCGGCCCGCGTGAGATCGGCAGCCAGGATCACAAGAGCCCTGCTGCTTACTTGTGGGAGGGTCTATTCTCTGCTCCAGTCCTGCCTCCTCTGTGGGGAGAACGAGGGAGGCCGCGCCCCCTGTCTGTGAGCGGCATCGAGAGCTGTAGAGCAGGTAAAGGGGGTGGGGGAGTGTGTTTGAATGAGTATGCCCGATTGAAGGAATGAATCTGTGAATGAATGAATTTATGTGTGTGTGTGATAGCATGGATGTGTAAGTGCTGGAACCTAGGCATGATGGGACTGTGATTGCTCTTAACAATCCCACTCATATCATGCCAAGTCAGCCAGTATATGCTGAAACCTGGCTAGCTGCCCCCTTGTGTATTGATGCTGCCAGCAGTATGGGGTCTGCACTTACAGCCACCCTGTACTGGCTGACTTGGGATGATAGGAGTGTGATTGCTAACAGCTAACAGCAATCTGCTAACAGCAATCACAGTCCCATCATGCCTAGGTTCCAGCATTTACTGGTTGGCTGGGTATAAAAAGAGTGTGTTTGCTGTTAGCAATCACACTCCTATCATGCCAAGTCAGCCAGTACATGCTGAAACCTGGCTAGCTGTCCCCCTTGTGTATTGATGCTGCCAGCAGTATGGGGTCTGCACTTACAGCCACCCTGTTCCAGCATGTACTGGCTGATTTGGGATGATAGGAGTGTGATTGCTAACAGCAATCTGCTAACAGAAATCACAGTCCCATCATGCCTAGGTTCAAGCATTTACTGGTTGCCTGGGTATAAAAAGAGTGTGTTTGCTTTTAGCAATCACACTCCTATCATGCCAAGTCATATTGTTGATTTTTTTTTGTCCAATTGTGGTGTGTTACTTTTAATAAAAGCATGATTACACACTAAAATTGGACAAAAAATACAATGCCCAGCCAACCAGTACATGCTGGAATCTGGGTATGCCTGAGATTGCTTTTTACAATCATAATATATCATTTTTTGTACAATTTTGGTGTGTAACTTACTTTTATTAAAAGTGTGTGGGGGGTCATTTTCAGTTTCGGCTAAGTGAACCCTGAATTTCGGTTTTGGTCCAGAATTTTCATTTTAGTGCATCCCTAAAATAAATAGAACTATTTTATTTTTACTTATACAGAATCCTGAATTTGTAGGCCCAGAAATCCCAGAAATCAGTGAGAGGAAAAGTAAAGGTTTTGTGTCATTTAATTTATTTTAATCTGCATATCTTATTAAAGGCCATATTTTCAGTGAAAAATGAGTGCGGCCCGTGCACGTATACAATTCTGATGAAGTGGCCCACTGCAGAAAAAACTTGGACGCCCCTGCACTAAGGCATGATCCAGGCACTGCCTATTGATTTTACCGCAATGCTCATAACCCATTCTCACACATTCTCCCTCTTATATCAAAGCTCATACACAAAATGACAATACCTCCTTTTCTGGAATGGGTAAAAGCCACTGCGTTTATTTCTTTATCAGCGACAAACTGTAACACACCTTTATTGATAGCAAACAATGTAAACATTTGGGTATAATTACATTAACATATTTATAACAAATACACCATGGGGCTATCCCCTCCAACTATTAATTAACCCTGTGTTCACTTAAAATCAACAAATACCAGTCTTCCCACCAGCCGTAAACTGCACCAACAGGTAGGGTCAGTACTACCACCCAACTTCCCATTGGGACCCTGCCTGCAGGAAAGACCCACACTGTGCACTCTATGCAACGTGGTCCCATACCTGAGATGGGTACCCCGCAACCTACAACAACTTGAACAAAACAATGTCCAATAATCCCACCAGTAGCCACACCAAGGGCAGCACCTTAAATACGCTGGCTCCTTAACAAAGCCACCGCTCTCTCAATACCAATCCTGACATCCTGCAACTAAATATCCAACCCAATCTCAGTCAGGTGTACGCCATCCTTCCTAAACAGCAATGAGTTATTTTCCTCAAGATCCGGATGAGCTACCACCAAGCCTCCAAAACGAGAGACAAAACGCAATACCACCTTGTTCATTTTGACCCTGGCTCTACCAACTCCGCAAAGAGACCTGTGCCCCACCAGGATAGCCTATGAGTTATATGCGACCATACAATTATTAAACTATGAAAATGTGACGACATGTTATTTCTGCCATTCAGGGACACACTATGAAGAGCATACACACAGGTGTATATATATATATATATATATAGGTTTGGCTCAAATAAACAACACTTAACAACAAGCATTTGCATGTATAGATCAACTGAATCAGACATACAAATCTTGTATTTGCAGGTTTACAATAATAATAATGTATGGAAACATAGCATTGCAGGTATAGATCAACAGAACACACAAGTCCAGCATTGCAGGTATAGATCAACTGGAAATCACATGTAAACTCAGCACTGAGGGTATAGATCAAATAAACACATCAAAACAGCATTACACGTATTGATCAACTGAATCAGACATACAAACCCTGTATTTGCAGGTATACATAAATACTGTATGGAAACATAGCATAGCAGATATGGATCAACAGAATTACACAAAAACCCGGCTTTGCGTGTACAGATCAATGGGAATTCACATAAAAACTCAGCATTAAAAGGTATAGATAAAACCCCCTAAATTGCAGGCATAGATCACAGGTTGCACAACCCAAAGCCAGCCGTGGCCTCCACACTGACAAGCACCCAGATAACAGATATAGGACTTGCCATCTTTGTCCCCAAACAGCCCAGCATGAGTCAACTTTGTCCCATGAACACCCTGCCTGTCCCATATTGGTTCCCAAGGCTCAAACACCCTGCTTGTGCCATCTTCGCCTTTCCACAAATCAATTATACATCTATGATACACACAAACACTTTTAAAGTCACTTTCTCATTCACACTTTCATTCACATAATTCATTCACACAATAATTTATTCTCTCACTCATTCACACAAATCATTTACACATATTCATTAATGCATTCTCAAACTCATTAATTCTCTCCCAGACAATCTCTCTTCAGACAATTCATCCACACATTAATGCATACTCTCCCTCATTCAGACAATTCATCCACACATTAATTCATACTCACTCATTCAGACAATTCATCCACACATTAATTCATACTCTCACTCATTCAGACAATTCATCCACACACTAATTTATTAATTCTCTCACTCTTTATTTCAATATTCTTACTACTCTCTTTCTCACTATCTACCCCCTCTCCCTCTCTTCTCACTATCTACCCCCTCTCTCTCCCTTCTCACAATCTACCCATCTCTCCCCCCTTTCTCACTATCTATCCCCTCTCCCTCCCTTCTCATTATCTACCCCCTCTCCCTGATAGGTATAATTATCAGTATTTACTTTATTTATTGGATCATTATTTCACTGATCACAATTCTAAATTTCACACTGCACTCTGCACTCTAAATTGGCCTGCACCTCTTAAGTTAACATTTTTATTCTATCCTTAGAATTGTACATTCTGCACAAACAGCAACAACATCAACCAATGATAATAAAGAAGTAAATCATATTTGCTCAAAAATAAAGTCACCATAATTACAAGGCAACTCAGAATCATAACAAAAGAAAAACAAACAATTAAGCCCCAACTTTAAGGCAACCATGAGGAAAAAAAAGTAGTCCATAGATATCTGGGAGTGAGAAACATGTAAGGCCCTAGGTCCTTGTGTCAGAGCTGACATTCACTGTAGAGGACAAGTCACTGCCTGAGAAACCTGAGGGTCCCTGACCAACTCCTCTATAGATGATGATAAGGTGGAGGGGACTAACCCACAGCCTACAAGCCTCTTATGTGGCATTCCCATAATGTGTGGAGACAGATGAGTGAAACAGTGTTTTGAGCACCCTCTACTGTCCTGGATGAGTAAATGCATCTTTTAAACTGGCCTGGTCGGAATAAAACTTTAAAGGAAGGTTGGTTTTTCACATTATGGTTTTCTTAAGAAACCTATATATGGTGACTAAACTCAGCTGAGGGTCATACATGTTACTTTTTGGGATCTTAAGCACGGTCCTCTAGGGCATGACCTTTAACCACCCTAAGCCAGACTCTGGAAAACCCGCCCCAGACAAAACACCCAGGTCCAGGTAGGTAATGCCACATGGCTCAGTGATCTTCAGGGCCTCTCCTTGCCCTTAGAGCACAGAGGAACTTTCCAACCTATCCCCTCAACAGTCTAACTGATTGTGAGGTTTTACGTGATTTATATACCCAGCATCTACTATATACTTGATGCAGGCTTCATAGGAATCCCAGACTGGATCCTGCAGACATCTAGTTTCTTACAAAATTTGGCATGCACTTTCACTGGGAGAGGTAATGGAGCATTGGCATAGAATCTGCATGGACCTGGGGCTGTATAGTGTTACAATATATGTCATTATGCATCTTAACCTTATGATGCAGATTAATGTGGTACCCGTTATTTGATTTCCACTAAACTAGTTAGGATTCTTTTAAATCAAGTTAGGCTCTGAAAAATAGCTATGGAAATTTGATTACCCTGCTAACTATATTCAAGATTCATGTTTATTGTTGGTCTGCAACACAGATACACAATGTCACTAATATATTATTCACTGTATCTATGTGAATTGATAAGCACTGCATAAATTGTTGGCGCTATATAAATAAAAAATAATAATAATATAGTTGTCACTGATGACAGTATGTTCTAAAGACACAAAATACTGGTTTATTCGTTTTATATTTTGTTTGTTGCAATTTTTTAATTATATTAACAAGGCAAAGTGCTAAAGCAGAAAATAAAAATAGAATTTTTTTTGTAAATTTTTTGAATTTACCATCTGTCATGTATTTAAATGCAATATGTCTTTGTGTTTCAACAATTTTTTTCTACTGTGTCATTTAGTATGACAGCAGCGCCAAAGACAAAATGAATTACATAATTAACAGGAGAGTTAATTTCCTTCAAAAGTAGGAAATGAGAACTGAGCTTCCAAGGAGCCCGACACAGAGATTCTGGACACAGAGATTCTGCTACTGGAGGATTTTAATGATAATATTATTTTCAGTAGCTGCTGCTATACCAGATGTCAAGAATTAGTTGTGGACCAGTTAATGCTCCACAACCATGGCCAGAGGTTCAAATATTGGTAACTGGAAGTATTTCATGGGCAGATTACTTTACGTAAAACAGGTATGCTTCTGCCTTTGGTAACATTAGAAGAGCTGCGAAAGGCAGAAGGTGGGGTTATAAAATATCCCACGTATGTGGGATTATGCTACCCCACATTTGAAGTTGTTTTGCCCCTTCGGTAAAACATTAAATGCTAGTGAAAAAATTAAAATGTTAGCAGATCTGCAGAAACGATTAAAATACATTAAAGTTCTTGCATTTCTACGGCACCAACTCTGTGCCTGTTTTTGGAGAAAAAAACCCATTAATGAGGATTTTTTTAAATGATTAAATAATTTGTGGGAATGGATCAGGCTTTTGGTACTATGAATTCTAGTTCTAATACCGTGATCAGTTATAAAGTGTTACATTTAGCAGAGTAAGTGGTAAAACACATTTAAGCACTCCTGACACATCTGTTCTTCACTCATGTCCCACCTAAAATGTATCTTAAGTGGAAAAAAAATAAGAGCATGGCTTTATATCAGCGATCTTTGACCTGCAATATACAGTACTGTAATCTGGGCTTGATTGTGGATGGAGACAAAATTATTTTTAATACTACTTGACTACTTGGTGACCTGTAGCCCATCTCACAACCCTGGGATGGAATCCTCTCTCTTAACAAATCATCACATCCAAATGTCAGAATTTTTTTTACAGTAAAATGAAAGAAATAGTACCATATGATTGCCATGAACAAACATAAAAAAAAACATTAAAAAAATAAGAATACACTTTTTGACAGAAAGTGGTCACAGGTCCTGTTTACCAGATGTCCCCTGGTCTAGCTCCAACTTTTTCATATTCCATATATCTGCTTTGATCTATATATAAGAAAGGATCCATGTTTAAAAGAGAGTTTGATGTCATGTGTGCTGCACATTCAAATATTCAATTTTGCTCTACCAGGAAAATCAGAATAGGGACTGATCTGATTAGGTTTCCAGTTTTTTTAATGCAACATCAAAATCTGCATTACTAAGTTGTGAACGCCCCTTTCTTAAACGTAAAGGAAGCATATCTAATAATGCTATGACTGGGCTAGGATTCAACTCAAAAGGGTTGTAAAAGTTAAACAACCACCATATATGACACATTACACGACCATCATATATGACACATTACACTACCATCATATATGACACATTTTAACTTGTTCTAAGCAGGTCAGTGGAGTACTCGGAAACATCAGTTTAAATCTAGCAGGGACCAAATACTATTGATAAAACTTTCTATCATACTCCCAATGGAGGCTTGGTGGCTTCTGCCATACTCGACAGTAGGCCTCCTCCTCAAACACCTGTCTGCCACAAACAGACCACAAATTCTGGCCTGAACACAAAAATCCTGTAATGTGTGTGTTTTTCGAGGTTGAGGCTACAAGCACATGTCAAGGCAGATAAATGGAACAACCTTGCAACAGAAATGGTAGAGACTAATACAACGAGAGGAATATAAGAATGCATGGAATAGGCTTAAGGTTATCTTGTATGTAAGACATGAAGGAAAGGACAGTTTAAGGTTTAAAGCTTTTATAGCAAGACAGCATGGGCAGACTAGATGGGCTGAATGGTTCAACTTTTTTCCAACATAAACATTCATTATTAAGTAAATTAGCACCCTTTATAAGTGTTTTTGCTGTGGATATCATACTGCTATGTCATTTCTGGTCAGTTTTGTGAGGATTTTATTTTTCAAAACAAGTATTTAGCCAGTTGACATGGTGTGATAGTGAACCTTTCCATTCGCAGATCTACCTTTCTGGCATGACCATCACACTAAGTAAACGTTTTGCCCAAAACTGTTTACAAATTGCCACAACCACAGTTTTTACATTTTTTTCATCTGATACTTTTGCGAATCACACCAAAATGTGCGGAAACAAGCAAATATTTCCAGTGAATCCGTTTTGTTTAATAACATCAGATATTTCTTGCTACATCAGAACAAATCCGTTTTGCTTATAACAACCAGTTTCTTGTTTTTACAACCTGAAGCAGCTGAAATACTTTGTCATTGGTTGTACCAGAGAACAGAATAAAACAAATGAAAAAATGTGGTTCGCTAAAATCCGTATCTTTTCCTTGACGGCCATAGATACTGTAAATTCCGCTGGAGTCCTTCTTTGGGACCTACTAATTTCACTCATGAAACAAATATGAGTCATCCCATTAAGCTGCATTAAGGGTAAGGAGGTTAAGAAAGAAAAGAGGAAATGAGACATCAGGGATCTGACTTAAAATGGTTGCCATGGTTACAAGACACATAAATGTCTTGAAACACTGCAGAAGTTTACTTCAAGCTGACCTTGGTTTCCTTAGTTACAACTTATTTTGTACAAACAGAGCAAAAGGCTTTGTATATTATGATTCATATATGATAATTTTATCATGTACGGCGGATTCCTCTACAAATAATTGTTAAATAGTGTAATGCTGCAAACATCTAAAACAGTAAAGTGGCTGTAGAAGTTGGGATTTTCCTTGTAGAAAGGGTGACTATTATGTTAATATGCATATTTGTACTGTACAGTATGCATACACACAAGAACTTGCCGGGTTTTGTCTGGACTTTCCAGGTGAAGCTGTATTTTTCTAGGGCTTTAGTATTTTAAATCCACAGGTCACTCCTTGTACCTGTTCCACCGGCCCCTGTCTACTTTCCACCTACTTCCTGCCCATCCAAACACGAACCCCTAATATCGTACCTGAGAATTCTCTGGGACTGACTGCGAGTCTCCAGGGGACGAGCTGCTTTCTTGGGTCTCTGGGTCACTGGAGCGATCTTTAGCAACACCCACTCCAAGTACAACCCATGCAATGCTCTCTGGGGCTAACCCTACCCTTGTTGTAACAAGCAGTGCCCCTTGCACGGCTAACCATAGCCCTAGCTTGGCTACTCCTACCTTTCTCTATTTAGTGAAGCCACCCTTGCAGAAGTGTGACACCTCTGGGTAGCCTAATCTGGTTAGTACCCAGGTAGGATTACTATTCGTGACTAGACCAACCCCTGATGACAACACCCGCAAGAGGGGGAGATGTTTATACACTAGAATGTCACAAGTAGGCCTTGAAAGTGAAACGCTCACCAACAAATGTAAACTAGTATCACATCGACCCCCTCGGGACCTAGGAATTTTCCTACCCTGAACAATAACACAATTAATGTTCAGCAGTATTCCCAGATTACAGTAATTCCACCAAATACATAGTTTTCTATGTTCTAGAGGGCCACATCCATTCCTAAAATATATTATTGTATATTGTATTTTTATACTGCCAGCTTAAGGGGTTTGGTAAACGGTATTTGGGTTTGTTTGTTTTTTAAACAAAAGATTATTTTTTTAAACAACAGATTATTTTTTTGGTTTGTTTTTCTCTTATATTTCTCAATATGGATAGTGATCCACATGGGATCGCTATAATTTTTATTTTGGTAACTTTTCGCAATGCAAATTAAGTTCTGCTTGTAATGAAAAAGCAGAACTTTATTTGCATTGCGACAAATTGGTAACCTACACGACTGCAAAAAATGTACATAAACTTTATAAATAAAATAGCACATAGAAAATAAGGTTCTGACAGCGAACCAAATCCTGAAATCTTCTCATTTTTCCCTTTACCAGCCCTCCCCTTCACCTCTGTGATGAAAGGTGGTCATGTAGGAGCTGTGATAGACAGCTGTGTAACGGCACAGACCTCTATGGATTCACAGCATAGTGAGCTGGACAGGGGAGATCAGAGGATGCCCAAATAAACCAAGATCCTCACTATCTGCAAAAGAGGGACAGAGGGGTAGCTCCACGAACTCCCCCCCAAAAAAACCGAATAGCTGACAGATATAAAGACACTGACTAGTGGTGAAAAGTTGAAGCTGGTATCATGAAGACCGTACATAATTACATATGCCAGTGCAGGACTTGGGGCATAGATGCAGTCTGACTTTTTAATAGACTTGTGTTTTCGGATTTGTACGAATTGTAAATGTAACAAAATTTGCCAACTCGTATGAGGCCCCCCACAAAGCAAACAAAACCAAAGCAAAAGGCTTCGAAATTTTTTATCCGAAATTAGTGGGCTCTTTCACTCACACTTTCTTACATAACCTTCCACGTTCTCTCACACTCTCACTCACTGAAACTCTCCCTATCTCCTCCTAGCGATTTTGCGTCTTGCAAATCTGCGTGGACATGACCTCCCAGTGAACTTCCGCAAAAATGGTGGAGCTTCCAATGACATCCTCTCCCTCAATTGAAGCATCGTCTTGTTCTTCATCTTTCTGTTCTCTTCTCTTTTGTCTTGTTTCTTTGTCTACATTGGAAGATCGGGGGAGAGGGTATTCCCAGAAGCTCTTCCATTTTGCCTGATTACAACCTACCGTAAACTTCACACCAATGTGGGTGTAGAAAGAAGACGAGGAAGAGAATGGGCAGATGAAAATCAAGAAGATGCTAGAGAAGAAACGGTACTGAGAGACACAGAAGTGGTCAGGGGGAAGGCAGGGAGACATTTAAATAGCGTGAGTGAGGGTGTGAGAGAGAGAGAGTGTGAGTGAATGTGGGCATCAGACAACAAATTTATTTTCTGAATTAAATCAATGTGGGCATCAGACAACAAATTTATTCTCTGAAGAAATGTGCCAGCAAAGAGATGGGTTATGAGGAATCTGGATTTAGGCATCCCTAACTTTGATATCATGCCTTTAGTAACCTGGCTGCCAGTAGAAAGAAGCATTTGTATATATTAGTATATTCACTTTAGCTGCCTTTATGCTTTCGGGAAACAATTCACTTCCTGCTTCAATTATCTTTCATGATGAGTATTTCAACGATCTTTGCAAGTGATGCAGTACAGCTGCGTTTTTCATTGTAAATTAATTTTCACTATTCAATGCAATTAAGTTCTACATTCGTTTGTCCATTTAATGCCATTCTGTAAGAAATTAGTAAATAATAATTAGTTGCTTTTGAATTTTCTGTTAAAGCAATTATCCTTCTTAAAAATTGCCAAATTGATGATCACTGGTGATGGATTCACGCTCCCCTCAGAACGGCCAAACACAACTCCTGCTCGGCAATAGGCATGCACTATAGTCCCCTGCACACATTTGCAGAATGCTTTCCCAGTCAATTTCTTTTACACCAAACTCATCCAAACATGTTTTTATGGACCTTGCTTTGTACATGTACGGGCTTTGTCGTTATTGCATTGCACTGCAAGCCTTTAGATGTACGGGCTTTGTCGTTAAGGTGTTAAAGTAATATGTAAAGTATGGATATGACCTTCATGAACATATAAAAATATGTATGAGGGGTATAGCTGTAAACAGGGGATGTTGACAAACATAAATTGGGTCATTGTTCAGCTGTGCCACCTATAGAGTATTAGACAAAAATTTGCAAAAATCCCCCATTTTAGTAAGAAATAACAATTAGGTTTTATGAAAAAAACCCAAAGACTATTAATTGTTTCAATAAATTTACTTGCTAAAATTGTTGACAACAATGCACATTAATGTGCTAGTTTTGTCTTCTAGAAGATAGAATTATCAAAAAAGAGAAATAAAAAGTCCATACACAGGGCTGTATCACTTGCAATTTCCCTAAATGCATTGCTATATAGGTAGGACGTTATATTTTATAATTTCCTTTACACTAACATTTCTCAACTCTTGCATCAACAATGTGATTATCAACTTGTTTTATCTAGGTCTAAAAAATAAATTAAATGACTATGTCTCAAAATGGTATCATGGTTCAACCAAATTTATAATTTTACTTTTGTAGGCTCTTATTTTTTTCTCCTCTGTGTGATAGATTGGAAAAACAATCTATCATTGAAGCAGAATCAAGAAGGTTGTTTCCAACCATTGAAACCATTATTATGGCAGCATTGCTATGTGCTGCTTAACCCTTTTCTGTCCAAGAATAGAGTTGCAGATTTTAGTCAATTTGGGAAAGTGCAGTCTGGAAATTTGGGATGAGCTCCTGTGTCTGACCACTATGACATGTGCCACAAGCAACTACACAATCCCTGGTCTCTCTATTTTTGGTTTCCCTAATTCAAATTGAGGTTTGATTTCCTCCTAGAATGGCCAAATCTTCTTAGTTCCTCCCTGACCACTGGTGTCTTCAAGGGTGGCCAGAAGGGAAGCAGCCATCTGCTGTTTTAGGTACTTTTTGCCATCATGTCTTTTTAGTGTATCCTGTGTAAGCCATTCTCTTGCGTGTTGAAAAAGATCTTATTCAAACAAAATCTGTGCATATAAGCATGAGAATGTGTGTCCACCAAGAAAGACGGGCAATCATGAGATCAAAGAATAAACAAAAAGTACCATTTCTGGTCCCAGCCCCTTGGCTCACATAATAAAAATGTATCTTCCACTGGCCATTGAAAAGGCTATACCTGGTTTATAAAAAAAGTTGTCCCTCAGATCAGTGTCACCAAACAAGGGAGTGATTGGTGTATTCACCTTTGGAACTTCCCTGGGGGATCAGTCGCACCTAAGGTTTCATGCATTCTCAAACTTATGGACAGAGAATCAAATATTTTTTCTTTCTCAGATGTACTTCGCTTATCATAGCTAAAAGGTTGAGGCATCTCTACATAGTACATGATGTCAGCCTACTGTGGCCAAATCATGGTAGCTGGCAGCCAACACTGTCATATTATGGCAAGTGTACTACTGATTTAACAGTTTGTATTTGTTCTAACATAGAAACATACATAGTGAGGGCTAGTCTGCCCAACCTCTGAATACGGCATGTACGTCCATTCCCACTTTTCTTTTTTGAAAATCAAATTTTATTGAGTTTTGACAAAAAATGATAAAAAATAAAGTGAACATCTCTTTGTACTCGCGTATCCCCATGACAAAGGATCCACCTCGCTTTCAGTTTTTTGTTGAGAGAACGTTGCGTTCCTCCCGAGTTCTTTGCATGGAGAGGACGGGGAAAAGAAAGCATGAGGGAAGAAAGAGAAGGTGGGAGAAAAACTATCCTTAGAGGTTTGTACATAAATGTATGTATAAATTTGCATTTGCGTATGCAATACACTTTCACACCGGTTAGCACACATATATATCCTCATTCTCTATTGGCAAGTGAATGGGGGGGTTCCCTGGGGAAAGTGAGTGACCTAGTCGGGAGTAGAGTGCACCCCCCCTCTAGCCTTCTATGGAAAGCAGTTGGCGGAATTAATTCTCCTGTAGTAGCTCTAACCAATAGCTGCATTGTGGAAATGCTCCTCGAAGTTACCCTGTCATTAAAGGCCAGGGGAGTCTTTTGAAGGGATCAGGAACTTGGCTGCATTCAGTAGATGTTTAACATTAGATTTTTTTGTAATAGGAGATGGGCCTCAGTGTAGTATAGTAGATAGCACTCTGGATCAAAGGGGGGGAGGAGGGTCATCAGTTAGCTTAGCCACAGTGTCTTTGACATGCCCCCCAGCTCCAAACATATAGCATTGTTCTCCTTTCAGCTTCACAGCACCACACAGGTCTGTGATCTCAGGGTTGACCCTGTGAAGCAGTGTTGGGGTTTTGTACCAGAAGCAACATTTTCTTAAATAGGAGTAAACGAGGAGCATTGCTGGTTAAGGATAATACTTTTCTCCCACTGTTTCCGCCAACTGTCAACTGCTTGCCTAATACCTCTTCCCATTTTAACATAATTTTCAAAGGGGCTACATATTTAGGTAAGATCAGTAAGCTTTAAACGGTGGAGATACCCCTGACTGAAACAGCCTCCTGCTGGTAAAATGTTTCAAAATCCCATGTTTCCCTTAAGAGTGAATTATGTACAGTACTGTATATGATAATGGAGCACTTCTGTCCAACTAGTGTCCATATTTAATTTGCTATGAATTTAAGAGAGAGGAATGGATTAATTTTTTTTTTTGCATTATTTTTGTGTACATTTTGGTCAACCTTTTTATATTTTTTTTGGATGGGCTCTGTGTCTATTCCCACGGGGGCTTGTATACTTTTTTAAAATGTATTTTAAACCACCCCATCCCACCGGTCACAGGTTGGGTCCACGTCTCCCAAAGGCCATTTTTATTAAATTTAACCCATCCCCCCTATGCGGAAGGCGGATGTCCCATGGGTCTTATTTTGTTACCTCTGCCCCGCCACGCATGGGGTAGGTAAAGGGGCTGCCATTGTTTAATAGTAGGCCCTAGGTTATTTTGTTACTTCTTGTATTCCAATTTGAAAGCTATTTGTGGGTCAAGAAATAAGAAAGCCTCCTGCTTTTTTTTTTTTTTTTTACTTACATCAGCTTGATTCTCTTGCAGTCCACTGTATGTGAGCTGTGAGTGAACACTATTGCCAGCTTCCAGAACTCACAGAATGGAGACTAGACCTTTTTATGGCAATGCAACACTTTGGCAACAAAGTCCTGCTTATCCAATAAAACTCTTTCTGATTTATTAAGACTAAGACTAACATACACAAGTGTGTAGTAGATTGTGTTAAAATAAGACAGCTAGAACATGCACTTGATAAAAATGCAGCTGGCTTTAATATTATGTTTTTGAAAAATTTCCCTTATTTAGCTAATATTAGAAATAAAAAAAAATGGTAGGGTTTTTTTTATTTATCATACCATTCGTGACTGAGGCTATTTTTAGTTTTGCAGTGTTGCTGTTTAGCTATAGTTTTCTTCTCTCTCATTTGATACCATTATTTTGATCATATCATCTAATTTCCTATAAAAAAAATAACCATAAAACAAAAAAATAAATATGATTAAACATTGAAAAAAACATTTTTATTCCAAAAATATTTTACCTTTCTACAAAGGCTAATGAAAAAAAAACTGCTTAATAGATTCTAATACTTGTCCTTAGTTTAGACATACACAATTTTTTTGTAAGTTATTGGGCAATAAGTAGCATTGCTGTTTCAAAACCATTTTTTTTTAAATCTGGTTATTTGGTGCATCCTGTCTTATTTGGGACATCTTTGAAGCCGGCAAATTCAATTTACCCACGTCAAACCAAATATTTTTTAAAACTAGACACCACAGGGTATTGCAAATTATGTTATTTTAACTCATTCCATGCACCTATTCTAAAAATAGCCTTTGTCTTTTTTCCCACATACATTGTAATTTAGGTATGAAATTACAGCTTCTGGTATTTGCCACAGCCAACTAACACCCCAATGTGTGGGGGCTAAAAGGCCACATTTTGGCAGTGCACATTTTTCTATTCTGAATTTTGACTTCACTGTGGATGTGTGTGAGATGGTGGCCCCACCCTCTCCCAGAGTTTGGCTTTGTTGACCTATTACGTGGGATTGTCCCTGAATTTTAGTGCAAATTTTAAAAAATGGTCTACATCACCTTAACAATGGAATGGCCTAGTTAGGAAAAACATTTTTTAGGGGATATGGCAATAAGACCACTTGAATCACATCGCGTTGCACTTGAATATATAATCGGAGGTGATTTTCAGTACAGCAATGCCAGATTCATGGCCCAGTTACTTTTATTCAAAAAACAAAAACTGTCTGCGCTTCTTACCCTAATAAAGTTGGCAACAAATATATAAACATAATATAAATGAGAGGTTTTGGTTATATGAATTGGCCAAAGCATAATTAAGCTCACCCGCCACGTCAAGGCACACTCTCAATAGGGTGAGAACCTACTCTCACCTCCTACATAGTGGGCACACAAAGCAGTTTATACTGCTACCAAAACATTATTAATGTGTTGGGGGAGGTGCAATTAAACCTCCTCCCTATTAACCCCTGGACAGCAAGCTGCAACCAGACTGATGAGGAGCCAACAACCTCAAATATGTGCAAACATGGAAAAGAAAAAATCTCGGCGCGCTAAGCCAGTTACTTTTATTGACAACCTGGTTCCTTCCCGGGACAATCTTGCAAGTACTGCATTAGAAGAACATCCATCTGTTTACTTAAACCCATACAATACATGTGTGCTCTTCAGCATTCAATACACCTTACTGTCTCCGTTCTCTTTTAACTGAAATAAACATTTCATTCTCTACCTGTATGCCGTCACACGATCTGTAGCTATATGTTATGCACTTTTACCTACATGGCCTTTGCATGCAACGTACACGTATGTTACATGTCACAGAAGCCTCCTTCCTACAGACTATGGGCCCTGGTAAGGAGTGCCACGTTATCCAAATCATAAGAGACTCTAAAGACTGTGGAGATTTGGGGTTCCTGCATTTTGGGACTGTGACGGTTGCTAGATTCACCCGACCCCTAAATTAATGTTATCCAGTGACATAAAGCCCTTTTGTGTGTTATTAATAAAAATGTATTTTATTATTGTGTAATCGTTTACACATGGCACACTAAAGTCTGGGAGATAATCTAATCAAGACAATGTGTATTCCTTATTTTAGTGGTATCTGTGTCCTTTTGTATTGTTAATCTCTTTACTGCCCCTGTTGTCTCTGGGATGCAGATTAAGGGGGCGGTTTGTATCCCAGTATCTTGTTTTATGTTAATGTGTGTTTTGCTGGATATATCCAGCCATCTGTGTCTAAAATAAATCAGCTCTCCTCTTGTTGTACCTAAAGTCTAGTCTTGCCTGGTTATTTGGGTACCGGATAGCGATATCCCTTTACTTTGCTTGGGGATATTGCCTATGGACAACAGGGAATTATTGTCCTGAAGAAGTCGCTCTTGGCGGAGAGGGACAATCCGAGGTCCCTGGTCGGTCCATCACAGCACACTTTTAATACATTTACTAAGTGGGAAGGGTTAAAAAAAGATATTTTTTGCCATTTATTCAAAAACAAGGGGAAAATGTTTATTTATTTAATGTTTATTTGGTGGTGTGAAAAAACATACGGGCAGACGTGTTTCTGGCACATTCCCAAAACAGTCAAGCCTAACAAACTGGGTAAAGGATTGAACACATGATTGTTTTCCGCCACAGCAAATGGCTATGATGACATAAAAATGAAATGTAACATTAATTGAATAAAGGAAAATAGAGCCTAAAACATTTTTCCCTTCTACTCGCTGCTGCTTAGAGAAAAACTCTGTTCTTATGGATGACTTTCAGCTTATAGCGTACCGTATATTACATTTAAGTAAACGGTGCATGCAGAAACAACATATTCTGGCATAGTGTGGCTGGCCCAGGGGTGACACTTGAACGATCTGCCATTCCATGTTCTCCCCTACCAGCCTATTTACTCTATTACTGAGCCGGCACAGCCTTCATAGTATGCGTTATAAGGTACTAAAATACTGTGCGCTTATGTGGGCATATGATGTCATACCGAGGCGAGGGTGGCAGAGGTGGTGAGGGGTCAGACATAGGCCAGTACCAAAAGTAATAAATACATCACTGGAGTTTTACTTATCCCCTTGATGACAATTGCCGGTCCGGGCACGTCGCGGAAAATCAAGGCCTTAACGACAAATGACGTGCCAGGACCGGCACGTCTTTAAACGGGTGCAGAAAGCGATCTATTTTCGCTTTCTGCAAGGCTTTCTGCCTTGACCTCGAGGCATTCAGCAACGCCATGATCGGCACAAAGGGGCCATCTCTGGCCCCTCGCCGGGGCGTCAACATCCTTTGTATGGCAGCGGATGCCCGTTTTAAAAGCGATCGATCGCCTCCTAAACTTAAATGGTGTCGCTGGAATGCCTCGATCAGGAGGCATCCAGCGACACCAAACACTTACCTCTCGATGGGCTGTGACCGCTCTGGAGAGCGGTCACAGCCGCAGCTGCCGGTGATCTTCGCCATCTGCAAGATGGCGGCGGCCCGGGAAAAAAAACAATAAAGGTGAAAAAGTTCGCTAGATGGTCTCCAGACCATCTAGAGAACTCTGGCTCCACTTGCAGGTTGAATACAGGTACTGCATTCACCATGCAAGTCAATGGAGCCCAGCTTTCTAATCACAGTGTGATTAGTAAAAATAAATTAAAAAATAAAATAAAATAAATAATAATTAGAAAAAAATAGTAAAAAAACAGCAAAATGTAAAAATAATTTCCCACTGGATGTCACTATCAGGGGAACCTTCAAGTTGGGATTTTTTTTTTTTTTTTAAATAAGGCAAAAATCAAATAAAATATATATATAAAAAATATTTTTGTGAGCAAGTCCTAAAATTGGCATATTAGCTTAAAACAATTCTTGCATGGAAAGAGTTAAAATACTGGCATATTAAATGCCCATGGGGTGTCTACTTTTAAAAAATGTATGATTTGATGGGGTAAATTGAATTGGCCGGGTTCAACAATGTCCCAAATAACACGGGGGGAAGGATGGCCTTTTAGTTCCCCCCAAAAAATGACAAACCCATGCATGTGGGGTATCACTGCGCTCAGGAGATGTTGCTGAACACATATTGGGGTGTCGTGTGACAGTGGCATAAACCAGGAGCTGTAAATTCATACATAAAGTAGGTGTGGGGGGGAAAAATACACACAAAAAAAATACTACTGCAAACTTTGAAAACATTCTGGTGGTAAAATGTGTGCATACAAAGAGTTAAAATACCAGCATTTAAAATACCCTGGGGTGTCTAGTTTTCAAAAATATATGGCTTTATTGGGCACACCGAAATGGCCCGGCTCAAAGAAGGCTTGTGATAGTGACACATACGAGAACCTTTTAATTCATACCTGAAATAAAATGTGTGTGGAAAAACAAATGCAAAAAAATGACTACCACAAAATTTGACAAAGACTGGTGGTAGATATGGTGCATGGAAAGAGTTAATACTAGCATTTGAAATACCCTGGGGTGTCTAGTTTTCAAAAATATATGGCTTTATTGGGCACACTGAAATGGCCCGGCTCAAAGATGTACCAAATAGGGCATGGGGAGTGGATCCCCAAATGCCAAAGTTCAACATTGAAAAATGGGCATGCCCCAAATGTGGCCCTTTTGCCCCCAAACAGCCAAGCAAAATCATTCATGTGAGGTATCGCTGTACTCAGGAGATGTTGCTGAACACATATTGGGGTGTTTTGTGATAGTGACATATACGAGTAGGGCTGCAACTAACGATTATTTTAATAATCGATTAGTTGGCCGATTATTTTTTCGATTAATCGGATAAAAAAATTTTTTTTTTCCAATTTAAAATAATGTAATAAAAAACGTACAATTTACACTTTCATCTCTTTATTGCAATGGCCTCTCTCTCTCTCTCTCTATTCACCTTCTTATTTTACTCACATAATAATAAAAGCTACAAGAACCCAAACACTGTGTTTCTCAAACTAGGTTTAAATACAAAGTTATTAGTAAATATTAATTCATATGTTAACTATTTTTCATATTTAATAAAAACTATGAGAAAAAAGCCTTGTTTAAATTTTTTTTATTTACCAAACTGCCCCCGGTTATACACATTTGACCCCCAGCTTGCCACTGTGCCCCCAAATATGCCTTATACCTCTTATATGCCAGTGATATGCAACTGAGCCCCCTGATATACCTTTTACCCCCAGATATGTTTTATACCCCCCTGATATGCCTAATATCGATATGCCTTATACCCCCTATATGCCCTGAAATTCATAATACCCCCCATACACCACTATAACTCACCCATACACCACTCTGGCTCCTGCCCCTCCCATACACCACTCTGGCTCCTCCCCCTTCCATACACCACTCTGCCCCTCCCCCTCCCATACATCACTTTGGCTCCTCCCCCTCCCATACTCCACTCTGCCTCCTCCCCCCTCCCATACTCCACTCTGCCTCCTCCCCCTCCCATACTCCACTCTGCCTCCTCCCCCTCCCATACATCACTCTGGCTCCTCCCCCTCCCATACATCACTTTGCCTCCTCCCCCCTCCCATACTCCACTCTGACTCCTCCCCCCTCCCATACTCCACTCTGCCTCCTGTCAGCCACGGAGGTTCACAAGACACCAGGGAACCGGGTAGAGAGGCAGAGTGCCGTATGGGAGGGGGAGGAGCCAGAGTGGTGTATGGGAGGGTGGCTCCCATACATCCCTCTGACTCCTCCTCCCTCCCATACACCGCTCTGCCTCTCTACCCGGCTCCGTTACTGACAGGAACTTTCACTGCAGAAGCCTTAGCGTAAGTGAAGGTGAGTAACGGAGGCTGTCTGTGCGATGCAGACCCCCACCGGCTGACAGAGAGGATGATCCTCTGTCAGCCGGTGGGGGTCTGTACGATGCGCACAGACAGCCTCCGTTACTGCCCTTCACTTACGCTGAGGCTTCTATGAAATCAGTAACGGAACCGGGTAGAGAGGCAGAGTGATGTATGGGAGGGGGGAGGAGTCAGGGGGGTGTATGGGAGGGGGAAAGAGACGGAAGCGAGAGACCGGCCGACAGTGAGGGGAATCCAGGTCCCCTGCAGCGTTGCGGGGGATCTGGATTCTAGTGTTATAATCCGATCTCTGTTTGAGGTCGGATTATAATTTTTATAATCGATAAAAATCGATTCGATTAATCGATAATGAAAATCGTTGACAACGATTTTCATTATCGATTATTATCGATTAGTTGTTTCAGCCCTATATATGAGAACATTTTAATTCATACCTGAAGTAAAATGTGTGTGGAAAAACAAATGCAAAAAAAATTACTACCATAAAGTTTGACAATGGCTGATGGTAGAATTAGTGCTTTGAAAGGGTTAAAATACTAGCATTTGGAATACCCTGGGCTGTCTAGTTTTCAAAAATATATGACTTGATGGGGTAAATTGCATTGGCTGGCTTCAAATATACCCGAAATGGCACATGGGGGGAAGAATTACCAGATTCGGAAAAAATGGCTTTGAAATAGCAAAACGCTACCTGTACTTATTGCCCCATAATGTGTAGAAAAAAGCAAAAAAACATAAAAACATTGGGTGTTTCTAAACTCAGGACAAATAGTAGAATCTATTTAGCAGGTTTTTTCATTACCTTTTATAGATGAGTAAAAGATTTTTCAACTAAAAGTTAGAAACAGTCATTTTTCACCATATTTTCTACTTTTTTTAATAGTAAATAATATGATACAATCAAAACAATGTCATCTAAAGAAAGCCCTTCTTGTCCTGAAAAAAACAATATATAATGTGTGTGGGTTCAGTAAACGGGAAAGAAGAAAATTACAGCTAAACACGAGCAGCGCAAAAATGTTAAAACGGCCATTGTCACGAAGGGTACAAAAAGTAAAATCAGCCTTTGCCACGAAGGGGTTAAAGGTTACTTTAGCAAGCAAAAAAAGAAGGAAGCCCCACATTGCCAGAAACAATGCTATAATAAACCTGGTGGCATAAGAATGTAAATAAAATTATTCATATTTATTTACATCACTGGCAATATATCTACAAATATAAAAGGCACATTTAATAGGGCTATTTAAGATATTTCCAGTCCTATTAAAACAATAAACAAGACATAAAAGCACATACAATAAAATGGTATTTTTAACCAATCTTCGAATTGCATACATTTGTTTACCTTTCGGCTTCTGTTTACACAATTTTAATGTTGTTTTCCCGCTCAATTAAATTGCATGTTAATGCCAATCACTCTTTAACTCAATTAAAATAGGTTTGCTTTGTTTGTTTTTCCTTTAATATTATGGACGAGCTCCTGCCCTGAGGTTGTATGTTTAGTTATAAATTGATAGATTTTATAACGTTATGCTATAAGGAGGGCTCCTTTTAACTCTTTCTCCCTCACATTTCACTGCCATGTAATGTCTTCAGTAAAGGGGCCGGCGGCACGCAGTACATTTAACTTCCTTTGTAAGGAATAGTATGTAAAGTAGACGGCCCCTCCCTGCGAAGCTGTGAGTATATGTGTCCTGCAGCCGCACCCATCCTCAGCCTGTACTCATTTTACGTCCTCGCCGCTGGCTGTGCGAACTCTCTCTCCAATCTACAAAGAAAGGTAAGCATTACAAACTCCAATTCATCCTGTATTGATTCCCTTGCTAGAACGCATCGTTTACCGTATTTCATATGATAAAAGAGCCCCGAGTTTTAGATTTCTGCCCCCACCTTCAGCCCCATCAGTTCGGTTAGTGCAGCCGCAGACCATTAACTTCCAGCTGAAGGGCTTTCTTAGAGAACATCTGGAGCGCCAGACTCCAACTCCCATGATGCTCAGGAGCAATATTTAGCAAACAGCATGTTGATCATCCCTGTTGCAGATCGTATTTTTGTGTGTGTGTGATGATTGTGGAGTGTGCAAGAGGGGTTAAAGCACAGCACCCTTTTTACACGTGTGTAGTAGTTACATTGGTGGTGGCTGGGCAGAGGCTGATAGGTGTGGTGTGAGAGCTGCCAGCTGTGACTTGTGTTCACATGTTGTCTACTATTGGGAATAATGTTAATGGCATCCTTGGGGCAGCAGATTTTAAGTGTATGTAAAATGTGTAGCCTGATAGATAAAGATAGTCTGTTTCCATAGATAAAGATAATCTATAGTATATATATAATCTACAGTATATGGTGGGATGGCTTTTTTCCCCCCAGATATTTCTGAATGAAAACACTCTTTTTCTGTAGGGAAGAAAACTTCCACTACTATGGTCCTCTGTGATCCATAAGAAAATAACTAGGGATGGACTAGTAACCTGTGAGCTGGCTAGCTATAGATCATCTGGATGCATCTTATTATTTAATTATTTATGTATTCCTTTTGCTTTTCTACTAAATTTACATTCCGGGGATGGCTGGTATCCTCCTATATTGCACAGACGTAATGATTAAGTTGGGTGCAGCGTGTACCTTCTGAGTCTCACTTAAACTGGGAGCTTTACTGACCTTGTGCACAATTCTGCGCATGTACAGTATGCATTCTCCTGACACCAGAGAATGAAATCAAAACCCAAGATTGAGGTCCAGAATACCACTGCCCCCCGCCCCAAGCTCTGTCTCTGTCCTGAAAAGAGGAACCGAGGTAGAGCTCGGTGGAACAACGGCATAGAGGCAAAATCAGGACTGGCTTTCGCAAAGTGGGACAGTTGGGAGGCATGGCGGTGTACTTGTATTGTTCCATTCAGACACCAGAATATCTAACAAGTAACTCTAATGAGTAACAAGGGTTCTAGACATTATTTACACCATGACTAGACCCATGCTGTGCTTATTTCCTATGGTCAATGTCAGATTACTGGGCATTAAGATTTGCCCAGAAGGGGAATGCTGTCTGCTCTACTGTTTAATTTGCAATTGCATAATAATCATATACACTGATAATTAAAAAAAAAAAAAAAAAATCTGTAAAGCTGATATTTTTGATTTTGATTATATTTATTTTAATGAGTGCTTTTGGAGGCAAAATCTATCTAAAGAGAGTTTTCTATTTAAGATTCATTATAGTTAAATAAAACAATTTAAGTTGTTCTCCAAATATCATAATGGAATCATCAGATCTGATATAGCTGTTACTAATCTAAAATTGAAATTTTGAAATATGAAATCTTCATCTGGTTGCAAATATTAAAGATTATAACTACCAGCAAGAATGAGAGTTCTTACTATTTAAATCAAATCCACACGATTGATGTTAAATGTTACAGTGTGTGTGTAATGGACCCCTCATTACTATACGAGAGAACTTCTGGTTTGTCTTCTATGGCACCACAGAATCTTGTAGACAAATGCACGGTGCTCCTATTCCTAACCTCTTGTTAGTAATTTCCTATTCTAATGTCAAGAAAAGACTCTCCTAAGAGCTCAACCATCAAAAGAGGTCCATGGTCCCCACTTAGCCCACAGACTCACAGCTTGTAATTGCAAGAAACAAAAGAGAATCGGGTGGTGGAGTATTCGCTTAAACAGCAGTTTTGAAGTTACCTTGCTCTACCACGTGGCATCATCTGACACTACATTATCCTTAGTTAAATGCATGAGAACTCCACATACATGTCTCATTCCAGCCACCACATATTGACAAACAGTGTGTAATTAAAAACCATCCAACATCCAATCAATACCACTCCATCTCTTAAAAGCAGGGGTGGACAATGTGGGTGTTTAATTCAGCAACAGCTGCAAGGCTGTCTCTTGCCTAGCCCTAATTTAAAATAAAAGGCATACCAGGCTTGACCTGGAGTCTCCAGGTGAAAAGCTGCTACTCTGGGTCTCTTGTTGCCTTCTCCAGGCATGGGAGCAGGATGTGACCACACCCATATTTTTCTGACCCCACCCAGTTTCCCCAATAAATGATGTCTGGAGCTAGCCCTGACCCAAAGCAAAGCCACTCCCCCCACAAGATGGAGAGTGTTGGGTAATATAACCCTGGAAGTTATACTGTACATTTCACACTTGGCTCCTCCAAGAATTGGTTCTTTGAAGACTGCCTGTAGTGTTGGTTCTTGAGCCATCTGTGGTTGATAGGTCCCTTTATGTTCCCGGTGGCTGCTTCCTGAGTTCTGTCATTTTGCAAACCAGGCTCCTTGCACAAAGAATGGGAGTCCCATACATTCTTAGTGGCATGGTTGAACTGTCACTAGACCTGTCAATGCCACCAACACCTTAGCCTGCTATATATTTCATTGCAAGGAAGAGACACTGTCCGGCATGACCGTTCCTTCAAATGCAACTCAACTGTTGAGCTTGACACAGAGAGATCAAGGTTTTCTTAGTCCAGCCTCCATGATCAAATCAAACGGTTTGCGTTTCTAAAAGAGCGTAAACAACAATGTTACAAGCACATCTAACCGTTTGCCTGACATGCTCTTTGATTTCCCTTTTAGAAACAGTTGCTGTCAGGCAACACATTTTACTAAACAGGCTCTTGATTCAGAATGTTTCTCATTTTTTTGTTGATCTGTACTGAACTTTAATAATATTTTAGTTAATGTCATGAGAACGCAACATTCTTGCTCAGAAGATGTAATGATGTGATTTTGAGCTAAAAGCTTCTTTGTAAGTCTGGAACTGTCCTCAATTAGTGAGCTCCCTGTTTATTCTGGGCAGTGAGTCATATTGGGAGGAATGTCTCATGGAATAGCAGTAGGAAAAATTATTTTAACCCAACGTACTACGTCAATGAAAATGTTTATGTACAGGTATAAAAATGGCAAGAAAAATATGATGTTACAAATACAACTATTTCAGTAAATTATTTTACAATTTTTGCATAGCGCTTTAGCCAAGCAGTGTTACAAAGATCACTGCATGAATTATAACACAAAGCAAAGGAAAAAATTAAACATGGTAAAAGACAGTGCCTGAGAGTAGTGCTCTAGCACACGTAACCCTCAGAAAGAAATAAGTGTAGATGTTAGAAAATCCTTACATATTTGTAGTGTTGGACAATAAGGCCTGACTCGCAGTCTCCAGTTAATTCCAAAGGTGTTCGATGGTCAGGGCTCTGTGAGGTCCGGTCAAGTTCTTCCACACCAAACTCATCCAACCATGTCTTTATGGATCTTACTTTGAGCACTGGGGCACAGTCATGCTGGAAAAGAAAAGGGTCTTCCTCAAACCGTTCCCACAAAGTTGAAAGCATGGCTTTGTCCAAAATGTCTTGGTATGCTGAAGCTGTAAGATTTTACTTCACTGGAAGTAAGGGACCCAACCCCTGATTTCAATAATTATGAGGTGTGGCTCAATACCTTTGTCCATAAATTAGTGCACAAAGCAAGGTCCATAAAGACATGGTTGGATGAGTTTGGTGTGGAAGAACTTCACCGGCCCGCATAGAGCCCTGACTTCAACCCCATCAAATACCTTTGGGATGAACTAGAACAGAGATTATCAGTGCCTGACCTAAAAAATGCTTTGCTGGATAAATGAGCAACATTTCTACAGAAACACTCCAAAATCTTGTGGAAGGCCTTTTCAGAAGAGTGGAAGCTGCAAAGGGGGGACAAACTTGATATTAATGTCTATGTATTTAGAATGCAGTGTTATCAAAGTCCCTGTAGGTGGATTGGTCGGTTGTCCCAATACTTGTGTGTATGTGTGTGTGTGTATATATATATATATATATATATATATATATATATATATATATATATATATATATATATATACACAATTTTAAAGGTCACTGTACCCATCATATGCACTTTAACCCCTTAATGACGGGCTCAAAATGCATTGTTTTCAATGGGTTTTGGGACAGCCTATTGTCCTTAAGGGGTTAATACATATGATTACAGACATCTTTAATGTTTGTTTATTTTTTTGGCATTTAATTGAGGGATTCATCCCTCCAGCTACTTACGTTGTAGGAGATACATTTGGCCAAACATATCTCCTACATAGTAGTATGCATGCATGCATATTTATCACCAGCCAGCTCCGACTCTGAGACCCCCTGGCATATGTGCAGAAATAATAATTTCAGTGGGCTTGCTTGTTACTGATTGGCTGCTTCAAGGGGTCAAAGCTGGCACAAAAAGTGGACAGTGGTGGTGGGGGGGTATTCTGCAATTCAAAAGCTGCAGTGTTTTAGGAAAGACCCCTGTTGTAGAGCAGGTGAAGGACATGAAACATCAGTTACAGAAGAGAAAGAGCTATTAATAAAAGGAATCATTTGGTTTCACCTATAAATATCATAGGATACATTTTGTTTGTGCAGGTCAAAAAAGAGGCCAGTGTCTGACTTCAGGCATGCCTGGTATTCGTGTTACCCAAGCCCTCCATTTGTGGCATCACTGCTTTTCCAAACAAGCTATATTGATGTCTCCAACACATACTATATGGAGAGAACTGTTTAAAAATTAAATTAAAAGATATTAAAACAAAATTAAAAGGTAGGAACTGCATGTGGGGTAACGATTCTTGCCACTGGTTGAAATCTGTGGTAGCACTTACTGCGCATGAGCATTGGGGTCCAAGAGTCAGTGCTGCAGCTCACTGGTGGTATGTATATAGCATGCAAGATGTGAAGACATCCTCTGCATGGAAAATAGTGGGGAGTAAGGGGGAAATGCATATGGGATATTCTGCCCAACCCCCATAATGCATTAGCAAGGGAGAACACGCAGCTATCATATGCATTAATGTGTATGTATGATGGCTGGCATGTTCCTTTAACTGACTGATTACTGTGTCCAGGCTTCTCAATTTCTGGAGCTTCCTACAATAGCCACAGGTAAGTGCTGCATGTAGCGAGAAGTAAAAAGAAACCTTTCATTTTTTTCTTCCCCCTTAATGCACCCTCTCTCTTAAAAACTATGTTTAAAGGTTTATTGAAATACTACATGTGAAACAGCTAAGCTTACAGATCCTAATAGACAGCAATGGCCACATTGATGGGGATTGAGTTGTGACAAGAATGATGTGTGATAAGTGTAAGGTATTTTGTGTGATAAGTGTGACGGGAGTGATGTGTGATAGGTGTGATGGGAACGGGGTCTCTTAACTAGAAGACCTTAATGGTAATGCCTCTTCTGTAATGTCAGAGATGGACAGGCTGAGCAGTGAAGACAGATAGGATTAAGAGCCCTCGCTGAAATGTTTTCAACAAGGAAATAGAGCAAAATGGTATTTTATCTATTTTAGATATATACCATAGTCTTACATATTAGTATAAAACATCTGGGGACAAAATGTCGATGTGGAACAGCATCTTTAAGCAAATAGAGTTGGGAGCTTTATGTGATAGAATAAGAGGTCATGATCTAAAACTAAGGTTTGCTTTATCAGTGGGGTGCTAGATGGATGGAACAGCTTCTCAGCAGAAGTGGCAGTACAGTAAGGGAAGTTAAACATGTATAGAATAGGCAAAATCTAAGACATCTAAGACTAAGAACTGATTAGGGTCTGAGTCTTTACAGCAGGAAAAAGTGGGTAGATAAGTGGGTGGAATGGTTTTATCTGCTGTCAAAGCCTGTTTCTATGTTACAACAGATTTCAAAATGGCTTTTCAAAGGATGCACAGAAACTCGCTTCGTTGTAACTTTTAGATGGCCCTGGGGTTCTTATTAAGCTGTGTTGTTATCTTTGTCAAACACACAAACCTTTGTACAATTAAGCCTAAAGGGACACTCCAGTGAACATATGCATGTTGATGGGTGTCCCCTTTCTACAGAATGCCCCATGTGCATATGTCTCTCATATCTGTTTTAACGTACTGTGCATAGGCAGTATTACAGGATAACATAATAGTAGTTTTTTTTCGCTGTAAATCTGTGGTAGACTTAATTGTCCTAGCGGACTTAACTAATTATTTCCCATTATAAGATTAATTAATGAACTCAGACAATGCAGCTGTGAAACAAGAGATGTGCCACACCTATAATATATATATATATATATATAACTGCATGGGCCTTGTGGACTTTTGGTACCAGTTACCTCATTTCATAAACGTTATGATTTAAACAGGAAACATCTGTGAGTCAGATATACCGAAGCTGCCAAAATATATACATGAACTTTTTTTTCCCCCTCCCTGTAATACTTAATAAAAAAAAAAAAAAAACTTGTCCTGGTTCAGTTTCCTAAAATCAAGCACATAGACAAACATCGGAAGTAGGATGGGGATGGGTCGTACTGAAGAACTCTGTGACTTTAAGCATGGCGCTGTCATAAGATGCTACAAGTCAGGTCATGAAATATTTGCCCTCCTACATCTGCCCCAGTCCCTTGTAAGAGATGCTGTTGTGAAGTGGAAGGGTCTATGAGTAACAACAGCTCAGCCACAAAGTAGTAAACCACACTCAGTGGGGACCATAATTGGGAACTCTCCGGGTTTGACCCAGAGATTGCCGGGTGAAGCACTGCTTCTCGGGTTCTCTGGGTCAAGACCTGAATCCTGCGGGAGCAGGGTCTGGACACGCCCCCCCATTTTTCCTTTAATTGGGGGTGTTTCCCAACGCCCCTGACATCAGCAGGACCTCCCACCAACGTCAGTGGGCAGTCGCCCAGAAGTTCCTAGGTATGGTGGGGACACAGAGTGCTGAGGTATGTAGCGAGTAAAAATCGCCTGTCCTCTGTAGCATCAGTCACCACAGACTTCCAGACTGTATCTGGACGCAACATCAGCACAAGTGCTGTGCCACCAATAAAACTTGTCTAATATGTGTAGTGGTTCTAATCAACTGGTTTATACTTGCTGTATTAGAGGTAACTGAAAGGTGTGATATTGTGTACGTGTTTATAGTATGCCACTGTGGTTTCCTGATCCTTCCTGCTTTACATAGTATTGGTATCTATAAAACTAAAGATAATGCAAATCAATTTTTAAGAAAGAGAAAATAGTAAGAGGAAAGAACACAAGAGATGGGCAAATGTAGTAAATCTCTCTGCATGATTGGAACTTGTGCATACTGACAATTGCCATACATTTTGAAGTATTTTGTTCCTAGGGGTTACCCTTTCAGTGTCGCACCAGTGTCTGCATCGTGGCTGCACATATCCTATGTACTAGGTGGAGCTCTTCCGTATCGATCAACAATAACGCCAACCGGGGAGACGGCTCCACTCTTTCCAAGAAGGCCTATAATAATTGAAATGCATATTTCCGTAATGGGGGAAACCTCTCTGCATGTCCACCACAAATAGAAGTGATTCGCTTCTTCCTCACATCCACGCAAACACTGGCCGTCGGCCCCCAGGAACATCTTTTGAAGTTTCTTGGGATCTAGGTACCAGCATAAAATAATTTTATAGACTTGCTACTTGATGATTGTCCAGGCTGTCAGGGCGTGGATATTGTGCAATGTGGACAACCAATTCTGAACCGTAATCCTGACGTGTGGAGGGTATCTTTTCCTTTTTTTGATACCCACACCTTGTGTATTCTAGAATCGACTTTATTTTCGGTGCAAAAAAAAAATTAAAAAAATAAAATAAATATATATATATATATATATATATTACACCCCCATTTATATAAGTGTAGAATGTCTCACTAATTTATATTTCTCTGCCTGAAAATGAAATATTGTGAAACCACTGTGGTTTCCCACTATATGAGCTTATTGGGAGCTTAAACTAGTATCACTGGAGAAAAATGAAGCAGTCCCACGATGGATAACAAGCAAATGGAATGAGCCAAGTTCCAACTGATGACTCATGGAAAACTTATTCTAGTGGATGTGAAAGTTTTGACAAACTACCTATTTTAAGAAAATGCAGTAGTTTTACTCTATATCAGTTGCTACAAAACATTAAATAAAAGTCGGCACTGGGATACGATCTTCCCAAAAAATCTGTTGCATCAGAAATATTAATATACAGTGTTTTGACAACTTACCAGGGTGGTATTCCAGCATAATGCATGTTAAAGCTGTTGGTAGGTCCAGTATTTGATGGGACAGCAGGGGGCAGGGACATAAACTTTGTTGTTCTAAGCTGTCCTGGAATAGCTGGGACTGTTGTCTGCTATCGATGAGAAGATTTATTAAAATAACCTACAGCTTGAAATGTGTGATATCATTTAGTGCACAAACGTCCATAGAGTAAGATTTAGAGTCATACAAACAGTTATAGAGTAATATCTAAGGGATCTCCAAGGTTGTATAGTCTTATACAGAAAGATAAAATCCAAATAATGGCAACAGGCAGCAAAAATGGCTGCTCCCATGCTTTGGAAGTAAGTTGCGTTTCTAATACCTATAGATTGCTTATTTTATTTTGTAAAGGCCGGAGGTTTACTTTAGGTACTTAATTGTTAATTATGAAAAATAAAAAATCCATCTTAAATAGATTGGCCTCTTTGGGTAACAGGAGTTAAATTGTGCCAGGATGCAGTGTGATAGTAACGAACTGACATACAATGGAGGGAATCCTTTAAAATGAACTTACGAAGAATTCTTCTGAGTGGAATGCTGTGTCCATATACGGTCACTCCAACCAAGTCTTGGCTCTGTTCCCATATGCTGAAAAGCCAACTTCACCTCTACCGCTACATAAACAATTGAATTTGTTTACATGACACTAATGTAGTTCCTTCACAGTTGGAAAGCTGGAAACACGGACAAAATTTGATTAACCAATTAGTTACCAAAAATAATTCTGGACTATAAGGTTGTTTTTGGTTTTTTTTGTCCTTTTATCCTTTTGCATTTCCATCGAAGTGATTTATCTTCGTGAAATGTAAAGGCCCAGTTGTAGGGGCTTTTAACTGGGAATTCATTAACCTAGTAGGCACCAGAGACATGTGGGACTAGGTAAAGCAGAGCAAGGCCAGTCAAACCAGATATCTAGACAGGCAGCCACCACTATTCTTTTAACTCGTGAATTTGACACTGTGGGCAGGATCATCGGATTAGTGCCATGTTCAGCACATAGCCCAGAAGTGTTCTTTTAAATTAAACATTTTGTGCAGTTAGTTGGAAGATATATGTGAAATTGTGGGGTCATTAATACATTATCGGTGGGGCAAGGTCACAGTTCGATAAAATGGAGCAGAGAGTGCACAGTTGTAAAGTGGGTGCAGCCTTGAAATAACGGAAGCATTGAAAGCAAATCCATAGCGTTCACAGGTATGCTAATGTCCCTATGTCTTAACCCAAAAAATTGCATATTAAAGTACTTTGTAAGTACTTTTATGTGCATTCTTTAAGGGGTTAAAAAGAAATAAATGCAGGTAACTTAGGGAGAATCAGCAACTCCCGCCTCTTTTGTGATTGGAAGCAGACGAGAAAGTAAACCGTGTGTCAGAAGCTGTGTTCGGCCAAATACACATGTATGGAAAATAGCTGGAGGGGAACGAACAAATTCATACGGGGATTCTCCTGAATTGCACCATGCATTTGCAAGGAAGGCACCACAATAACTTAAAAAGTGCCCCTTTATTAACGCCATATTGCAAACAAGGAGTTGGTGTGAATACTTAATACCACTACTCACAAGCTCCCTCTGTAGCCAGCATAGTAAAACTGCATCTCATTCACATTTTTTAGCACTTTGTTTCTCATCTGCTTTCTGTCTGTAGTGACGTCACCTGATATTGTGCATTCCAGAAAGCAGAATGAGAAGGCATATTTTTGTTCGTAAAAAAAAAAAAATTTGTACTTTTTATAATATACATCCTTTTAAACAATAATGTGATCTTTTTAAAATGATCCAAAATGAGGGTTCCATCCACGTGTGGTTTTTATTGTCCATGCGATTAGGACATGGACAGAAGAGCTGCTATAGAAATATAACAGATCCTCTTGGCAGTATGACCCAGGATTTAATGTTGCTTGTGCTATTAACTTAACTGACACATCTGGAAATCATGATACAGTTTAACCCATTTATGGTAAGGGTATTTTACATCCTAAAGCAGTGGTTCCCATCCCAGTTTCCAACTAATGGAGCCAAAAATACTTTTGCAAGCAATTGATGTTATTGCGGTAATAGAACCGAAACATATTAAGTATATAATAGAGCAAAGAGGTAAGTTTATATGAAATATTCTAGATTATAAACGCTTTTGAGCAGGGCCCTTCTCACCATTTGTTTCTGTAAATCCAAATTGTTATGCAATCCACTGCTATATAAATCAATAAACGATAAAACTTGCATTAACTGTTTTGTATGTTTTAATATGTATGTCTTCATGTTAAGATTCTGTTTGACCGTGTGAACGATTAAAGCAAACCTTGTTAGACTACAAGTAAAAGTAATGTCTTACATATATACTGTACTAGAAAAAAAATTATATATATATATATATATATATATATATATATATATATATATATATATATATATATATATATATACACACACACACACACACATGTATACTTACCTGCCAGTCCCGGTTATAGTGGATTTCCACAATGGCTACCTGGGTGGGTGCTGTGTGCACATACTCTTTGTGTTCCAAATAAGTGAATAGTTACACCGTACAAAGTTGGGCACAACATTATGTATGTCCATAAACAAATGTTATTGTATATACATTTGTTATTAGATATCCAATATGTATGTCCAATAAAGACAAGGTATTTATTCCCAGCAAGTTATTAATTATCATTTACCTTGGGACAGGTTTAAGGCTCACTCTAGAATAATTTCTGAAATTCACATTTAATAAAAATGTAAAATATTTTTTCGACGTTTCAATAACTAAACTCTCTTTATTTTTAAAATGTATTTTGAAATAGGTATCGCCACCATGCCGGTCCAACGCAGAACAGTCGTTACGACCAACACCAGCTTTTTCAAGTCGCCTGTTGTTATTGTACGAATTTTGGCAGCAATCTTTGCTTGTGTGACCTTCAGCTTGATAGCACACAAAGGACTTTATAACGGCAGTGTTGGAGATTTGTGCATGTTCTCCTGGTGTTTTTGCTTCGCAGTCACCGTAATAATACTGATTGTGGAGTTTGCTGGGGTGCAAAATCGCATGCCTGTATCCTGGAGAAACTTCCCTATTACTTTTGCTATGTTTGCCGTTCTTATGTGCCTCTCTTCTACTATTATATACCCAGTGCGCTTTTTGGAGTACGCGAGGTACAATAGTGAACATCGGACTTACCAGATTGTGGCCATTGTATTTTCTTGCCTGACTACTTTGGCTTACATAATTGAAGTGTCTCTGACCAGAGCAAAGCCTGGTGAAGTGACTGGATATATGGCCACCACTCCAGGACTTTTAAAAGTTATTGAGAGCTATGTTGCCTGCATTATATTTGTTTTCATTTCTGATCCACCCCTCTATGACCGTCACGAAGCACTTAAATGGTGTTTGGCGGTTTATTGCATATGTTTTATTCTTTCTGTTGTAGTCATTATTCTGTGTGTAGGTGAGTGTACAGGATGGTTGCCTTGTGCATTCAATAAGTTCCTCACTGGTTATGCTCTGTTAGCGGCCATCCTTTATGCCACCGCCATGATCATCTGGCCTATCTATCAGTTTGACAAGAAGTACGGTACCCCACACCGGCCAGGAGGTTGTGGCAACCTTTCACGTGGAATCTGTCCCTGGGATAAGATGGTTGCAATTGCTATCCTGACAGCCATCAATCTTGTTGCTTACATCTTAGATCTTGTGTTTTCTACAAGACTAATATTCATTACTACAGCAAGTGTCTAACTCCTAAAGAGCTATTAATATTTTAAGTCTGGGTTTTATGCAGCCTTAACAAATATATTAAACTTTTTTTTTACCTGATTTATCAATGCCCCACAAAAAAACCCTGAAAAAATTGATGTTATCTGTATTATCTTTAACCAAACTGTATCTTTTTCTTATTTCAGTGTAATGTTCTATAGTGTTCCAGTTACCCTGTAGTCATAAATACAACTACAAAAAGCCACCGTGGAATACTGCAAGCCATTAGGAGTAGCAATTTCACAATTGTAGTACAGCTAATTAAACTTATATGAAGTAATTATATTTTGAAACATTTAATATAGGTCCTTTATATGTATGTAATATCAGTTTATTTGTAATATTATTTAAACATGTTATACTCTACACAGTTTTAACTTAGATACAATACATGTTTTCATTGATTGTTTTCCACTTTAACAGGAGTTGCTAATATTTTTTCAAGACTGTCAGCCAGATTATATATTAATAAAAGGCATGTGCAATCTAAAAAAAACCAAAAAACCACAAAAAGCATCTTTTTCAGTGTGCCATATAGTTTGTTGTATAAAAACATGTTTTAGAGAAAATAGCCTATTGGTTTAGTATTGCACTTTGTCCTCTCCAGTTACAAGGTCGTTCTAATGGAGCTTTTGCACTATATGCAGATATTTTTCAAAACAGCACACAATTATATATTTTTTCACATAATATATTACTAAGAAGTTAAAAGGAGCCATTCATTTAAAATATTGGGGACAGTAGGGACATATTTAACTCGGGCGCTACCCTCAGTCTGACCCAGGCCAGTGCCCTTAGCTACAACCTTTTATTGCTGCCATCTTCATTGCGGAGCGGCCTCACATCCCAGCACTCTGTGATTTAAAGGCACAGTATAGGGAAGCGCCCATTGCGCAGCAGCAGTCCCATGGTTTTGTGTTGATAGACAACTGCCCATCTGGACCTCCCATAGCTGAATGACAGTGTATATATATATATATATATATATATATATATATATATATATATATATATATATATATATATATATATATATATACATACAGTATATATAAATAATCACAGCACTAGCAGTTTTACAGACTGTTACATAAAACAGTCCACTTTTGTTGTATTGGGACCATGATATGCAAACTTTGCTTTGCAGAAGAGGTGCATATCACCGTAATGAAGAATTTAACGGTGATTTCAACATTTGAGTCCTTGCCTTTTTTTTTTTTTTTTTTTTTTTTTTTTTTTTTTTTTTTTTTTTTACATAGCTGGAAGGTCAATGGAATATTATGTGTCTTCAAAACATTTAATTCAAACATTTTTCATCTGTATGGTTATGAAAGAGCTCAACCCATGGTCATGCACCATTAAGTGTTTCTTAATCATTTCACTTGAAATATTATTTTGCATGAATATGTAATCAGCATATGTTTGTAAGTGTTCTAGAATTAATGTGTTATCAGTATTGCTAAAGTATGTAAACATTTTATATGAAATGCACATAAAAGGAAAAACTCATGTTTCATGGTTTGTCTATCATCTACTTAATGCTTTGCTCATATTTAATAAATATATTGTTACAAATCAATTATAGCCTATATTTTTGCCAAACTGTTATACCAAATATGTTATTTTTTATCTTGCTGTGTAATCAACTTTTCTATAATAAATACAGACTATTGTCAATGTCTTTCCATTTGCAATTCATATACATACCACACAAAATATTTTATGTTTTTAGGAAATGGTACATCCTTTGAAATACAGCTAATTAACTTGATTGTATTAAAATGTAGGGTATTGGTCATAATTGGGGAATCTAAAGTGATAAGACAAATTTACTTTTAAACCAGAGACACCTTTAAAACATAAACCCTAGAGTGACCACATACTATAAAATCTTACATTTTTCTGCCACACCGACACCCAGACACACACCAGGACAGGCTCTGTTACACCGACACCCATATACGCACACCAGGACAGGCTAAGCCATGATGGTTATTATTAACCCCTCTTTTAAATTTTTGCCCCTTGTGTATTAGTATTGATTGTGTTCCCCCACAACCTTGTGTATTGCCCTTACTTGTGTAGTGATGCCCCCACCCCTTTTGTAGTGGTCAATGTGATGCCCCCAGCCACCCCCCCTTTAGTCTTCACTTATGTGATGCCCAACCACCCTCTTGTCTATTGATGCCCCCACTGCCATGTGTATTACCCTCACCCCTGCTTGTACTGATTTTGTAATGACAAAACCCAGCCACCCCCCTCTCCCCACTGCCTTAAAAATGGGTCCACTTTCCTCTAACCCCTAGCTAATTTTTCTTTTAAAATACTTACATTTGTGTTTCTCTTTTTCCTGCTCTCCAACGGCTTTCAATCCTCAACCTCTGAATGTTGGTCGCCGCAATGTGGGCCCAGTTGCTTATAGGCCACGGACCGGTACCAGTCCGCAGCATGGTGGTTGGGGACCCCTGCAATGAGGTGTACATTATTTGTAGAATTTTTACATTAGGTATGATGGGATTACAAATCTAATTTTAAACAAATAAACCAAAAATTCCCACAAACCTATATATGTAAAGCAGACAACCCAGACTATCGTATCAGGGGTATTTGGGCACTCTTCACGCAGCTATTTGGCCACCAATCACTGTTGCTTAAATTTTTTTGCACAGGGTATGTATTACGGCAGAGAAACACATACAAAATGGTTTAGCTGCATCTCCTGATTACGGAGATACCCCACATCATTAGTTTTTTTTCTTTCTACAGAGCCATGTCCATCCCTTACATATAGTATCCTACAGGGTAATATTTTTTATACTTATGGCTTAACGGGTTTGGGGGTTGTGAACGGGGGCAGGAGGGTTATACTTTTTAGATGTGTTAGGGCAATGGGATATAAAGGTTTTTTCTTCATTACATTTTATATATATTTTTTCATTTTTTTTTTTTTTAAATTGCACTGTTATCAGTGCAGTATGGTTAGAGGTCCTCTTAGGGACCTCTTGAACATGTTATTAATGCCAGTGATGTCACAATGACATCACTTAGCTCACTGTTTTTTAATATTATAATTTTTTGTATTATTTTAGTGATTTTTTATTTTTTTTGCTGATTTGTTTTCCAGCATGAGAGAAGAGTGAGAAATCCCTGCACCGATTACACTGTGATCTCTATGCAAGTCCCCATGGGTGACACGACTGGGCATTTAAAACTGTAACAGTTTTCCGGCGTTTGTGCCAGAAGCTGTTATAGGAGATCGGGTAGCATCTGCTGATCTCCCGTTCAAGAACCGTACTGCTGCATCCATATGTGTTTCTCCAGATGCGTTTTATGGGCGTACTGGTACATCTATAGGGGACTGTCTGTATATTATATGTATGTAGATTATACTTGAGATGGTGTACATGAGCATAAACTCTAGATACATTTAACCTCTTTGGTAGGCAAACAATACTGTTCCACATGCATTGCAAAATGACCCCTCGAGGCATGGACGCCACTAGACCTCTGAAGGTGTGCTGTGGTATCTGGCATCAAGATGTTAGCAAAATCAGAAATCCACTAGGGGGCGCTCGTGTATCTCAACAAAAAATGAAAACAGAACAAAAACAAATAATAGTGTAGATGTAGAGATATATATTGCAATCAATATATCCCAAATTTTGCACTCACACTCTGTCTGAGTCGATCAAGGTCGTAGCTCAACCATCCACCAGGTGGGTTATGGATGCGGCATATATAAGACAAAATACATAAAAAGAGCCAATAGTGAAATATTGCTTTTAGGTGGAAAAAACGCAAGGATGGAGTTACACTTACGCTTAGGTAGAATAATTTGTGCCCGTAGTGTCAAGATGTTCCTCCTTGTGGTTGGATTCCAGATAGCAAAGGGGTTCTCCACAAATGAGGATACTACACACCGAAGATGTAGTAAAATGATATTTTATTATTTGATTTCTTCAGAGTCCTTTCACCATGTATAATGGAAAAAAATCTCTATTACAAAAAACAGCTTTTAAAAAATATAAAAAAATACAGTATGGGGCTTTTACAAAAGCCTTTTTCTAAATGAAATAGAAAAATATATATATATGATGCAATGAGCTTTTAAAAAAGCTGTTAAAAAGTCATCCAAAGTCCAGATAAGATGAAAGGTAGTCCTAGGTTTCAAACTCAACGCGTTTCGCCTTGTTTGGCTTCATCAGGAGTATTTTGGAAGTATGTTGCCGGTGTCTTTTTAAATTTTCGCGCCGTCTCCACGTCCCGTCTCTCCATGCGTCTGACGTAACGGTCCATCGGTGCGTCTGACGGCACGGCGTATCAGCGTCTGGCATAGCGGCTTCTAATCAGGAGATGCCCTACTTCCGGGTTTCGATCGGCATAATTCTCGCCGATCCAGCATAGTGAGATGAATGAAAGAATGGACAGACAACAATTACTCACACAAAAAAAGAAATCCTCAGAAGTAAATAAAGAGAAGGATTTTAGTTTTTCCTTCTTCACCAAATATAACACACAGGCTCATAGAATGAAGGGGATTCTCAATAAACACTGGCACATTTTACAGAATGATGAAATCCTGGGAAAAATTTTGCCAACAAAACCTCAAATAATTTTTAAAAAGACGGGTTCTTTAAAAACTATCTTGGCCCCGAGTGTTTTACCCAGACAAAACACCAATTCGGACTCTCAAACATTTTTGGGTACTAGACCTAATGGTTTCCACAAATGTGGCAAATGTAAGATGTGCACTTTTCTGCCGAAAAAAACTGACCATTTCACATGTAGCAACACAGGTCGCACATATACTATTAAACATTTTATCAATTGCTCCACAAAGAATGTGGTATACCTATTACAATGTAAATGTGGTTTACAGTATGTGGGACGAACCATCAGACCCATGAAAGAAAGGATTCTTGAGCATTTAGGGAATATTAGGAATAAAAACCAAAAACATTCGGTCCCTAGACACTGTAACATATGTCCCTTATTTTCGATTCAAACCTTAAAAATAATTGGTATAGAATGGGTATCTAAGAATTGGAGGGGTGGGGACACTACAGAAAATTTATCAAGAAAGGAAACAGAATGGATTTTTAAATTGAAAACATTTAAAAATGGAGGATTAAATATGGAGTTAGATATCTTAGCCCACATTTGAGAAATTGGGTATTTTTATTTATTTATTTATTTATTTATTTTTAACCCTAACCCCAACCATACCCCAACCCCAACCATACCCCAACCCTAACCCCAACCCCAACCATAACCCCAACCCTAACCCCAACCCTAACCCTAAATAATGACAACCACACATTGACTGAACATTCATTTATTTATTATTTATTTTTACATGTTTTTTAATTAAATTCACAAACACCATTTTTATACATTTATTTGCCATCTTTTACATTCATACGTATTTTTATATCTTTTTTAATCATCAACCTTACAATTCAAACCTTTATCTTTTTTGATTACATTTATATATGAACAATATATTTTACAACTCAGTTCATGCAATTGATCCCCCAAAACACATATATACATCTACATAGAACTTATGGACACTACCGATTTTATATATCCTTAGACCTGTACACAATCATAATATTTCCTTTATTTCAGACATTTATTTTATTTTTCAACTTCATACCATAACACACAAATTATAGTTTATATATTTTCTTTTCAGGTTATATACATATACACACAGTACGGTTCACACATATATACACATACAAGATTCCGTTTATATACACTCAGTTTACTATATCTTTTCATAACCTCCTTAATTAATTCATATACATAGATCATCCTGTATACTCACATGCTTCTTTCATTCATCTCACTATGCTGGATCGGCGAGAATTATGCCGATCGAAACCCGGAAGTAGGGCATCTCCTGATTAGAAGCCGCTATGCCAGACGCTGATACGCCGTGCCGTCAGACGCACCGATGGACCGTTACGTCAGACGCACGGAGAGACGGGACGTGGAGACGGCGCGAAAATTTAAAAAGACACCGGCAACATACTTCCAAAATACTCCTGATGAAGCCAAACAAGGCGAAACGCGTTGAGTTTGAAACCTAGGACTACCTTTCATCTTATCTGGACTTTGGATGACTTTTTAACAGCTTTTTTAAAAGCTCATTGCATCATATATATATATTTTTCTATTTCATTTAGAAAAAGGCTTTTGTAAAAGCCCCATACTGTATTTTTTAATATTTTTTAAAAGCTGTTTTTTGTAATAGAGATTTTTTTCCATTATACATGGTGAAAGGACTCTGAAGAAATCAAATAAAATATCATTTTACTACATCTTCGGTGTGTAGTATCCTCATTTGTGGAGAACCCCTTTGCTATCTGGAATCCAACCACAAGGAGGAACATCTTGACACTACGGGCACAAATTATTCTACCTAAGCGTAAGTGTAACTCCATCCTTGCGTTTTTTCCACCTAAAAGCAATATTTCACTATTGGCTCTTTTTATGTATTTTGTCTTATATATGCCGCATCCATAACCCACCTGGTGGATGGTTGAGCTACGACCTTGATCGACTCAGACAGAGTGTGAGTGCAAAATTTGGGATATATTGATTGCAATATATATCTCTACATCTACACTATTATTTGTTTTTGTTCTGTTTTCATTTTTTGTTGAGATACACGAGCGCCCCCTAGTGGATTTCTGATTTTACTACTACAACACCTGGAGAGTGTTTTCTAAGGGTTGCAGCTGCGTATCCAACACAGTGAAAAGAAAGGGAAGTTATCCTTTATTTATTTACTATAATTCTCTCCTGTTTTTCTTGACTTGGTTCCACTCCTTTTTCTTGTTAAATATCAAGATGTTAGCAGCAGATCATTTAATAGACACACACCCAGCCATCCATGTGATGTAAAAGAAAACATGATTCATCAGACCTTTCCACCTTCTTCCATTGCTCCGTGGTCCAGTTCTTATGCTCACTTGCCCATTGTAGTGAATAGGGGTGAGCATGGGCACCCTGACTGGTCTCCGCAGTCCCACACACAACAAATTGCTATGCACTGTATGTTCTGACACTTTTCTATCAGAACCAGCAGTAACTTTTTCAGTTGGATTTGACCACACGGGCCAGCCTTCCATCCCCACGTGTACAAATGAGCCTTGGCTACCCATGACCCTGTCACCAGTTCACCGCTTTTCCTTCCTTGGACCACTTTTGATATGTACTGACCACTGCAGAACGGGAACACCCAACAAGAGCTGCAGTTTTGGAGATGCTCTGACCCGGTAGTCTAGCCATCACAATCTGTCCCTTGTCAAAGTCACTCAGATCCTTACGCTTTTTTTCCTGCTTCTAACACATCAACTGAGGATGAATTGCCTACAAGGGCAAGAATGTGCAGTGTATATAACCTTGTTTTTTTATATATGTTATATATAAAACACGGATATATATATATATATATATATATATATATATATATATCCAATGCTTATGTATTTCCCCAACAAATAACACAGTGCCATAGCAATCTGCCTACTTATGCAGTGTTCTTGATTCTTGTTTCTTATTTATTTTGGCCTGGTCACCATGGTATAAACTTGATGTAGAGGCTCAAACCTTAAGCAGTCCTTAGTCTTGTATTAGGTTCAGGGTATCTTTATGCCTAACCTATTCATTTCTACTTTTACTTGACATTAAGAAAATGTGTCTCAACCCCCAGGGTTAATGAAATGCTCATACATACTTCAACTCTCAGTTTTATCCTTGGTCAATATGTGCACTATATTAGATTCTTAATATGTAATCCACTTACTAACATTAAGTCCATCAGCACAGTAGAGCTTCAATCTAGTTACAACATAGGATTGTAGTCTTCTGATTATGATTTGGAGACTGAAGCCAGACATAATATATTATTTATAAGAAACAATCACACAAAAACATTACATCATCTAAAAACATGGCATTATATGAAGAGGAATGTTTGGTGAACACTCATAGAGGACGAGTACATTGGCCAGAAAATTTCACAATAAAAGAAAATGAGCAAGTTACTGTAAAACAAGGTTACATTTATAGTTTACAAATACATAACTTAATAGACCTCTGAATATAATTTTTTAGTGGTGCAATCAGGGCTGCATAATTCACATAGAGGAGTTTCGGTTAATTTTAATGTGAACTTCGACCTGGTGTCCATGTTCACTGTGCTGGCATGATTTTGGGCAGAGTGGGTGCTAATATCTGGAATTCAGGACGATCAATCTGTGTCACTCGCTTTTCCCCGACATCCGACAACCATCCAACTAACCAATAGTGGCTGCTTACTTTAGCTGAAATAAGCCACATCAGTCAATTAAGGAATCTTCAAAAACCTTCTGTCCAGGGAATAAGCACAGTGGAGGCAGGGCATCCTGACCATTCTTCTTTGTCTACCTACTGTTAAACAAGGTCTCAAAAGGTGCCATTTTAGAGGCAGGAGACTGAGACTGGAGTCAAGCTATCAGACGCTTTTTCTTTAGATTAGCAAAAGGTGCATTAGACCTGGAAATGTGATAATAATCATATAATGTTACAATTTTTAGTGGATTTTGCAGAGTTCTCACACAAATATATCTCCCTGCAAAATTAGATACGTTTATTAAACAAATTAAAGGTAAATATCCGCTCATATCTAGCAAATTACCTTTTATAACATTTCTGCATATATTACATAATTCCACCGTTGGACCAACACATTTACACTGCACATATCTCACACACACACCCCTATATAATATCTTACAATATGGTGCATTTTTACTGTTGAAATTTAAAGATATAGCACCCCAAATAGCAGCGCAGTACTTGATAAATGTCATATTTCAACATTCTACATGGGGTTAAAAAAAATTCCCCCATTGGACCAATACAGTTACACTGCACATATCTCAAACACAACCCCCTCTATTATTTCTGAGAATATGGTGCATTTTTACTGTGGAAATTTAAAGCTATTGTGCCCCAAATATCAGCCCAGTACACAGCAACCGTCATTGTTCAACATTCTACATGGGGTTAAAAAAAATTCCCCCATTGGACCAATACAGTTACACTGTATATATCTCAAACACATAACCCTCTATTATTTCTGAGAATATGGTGCATTTTTACTGTGGAAATTTAAAGCTATAGTGCCCCAAATATCAGCCCAGTACACAGCAACCATCATTTTTCAACATTCTACAGGGGGTTAAAAAAATTTTCCCCATTGGACCAATACAGTTACACTGCAGATATCTCAAACACATAACCCTCTATTATTTCTGAGAATATGGTGCATTTTTACTGTGGAAATTTAAAGCTATAGGGCCCCAAATATCAGCCCAGTAGACAGCAACCGTCATTTTTCAACATTCTACAGGGGGTTAAAAAAAATGTCCCCATTGGACCAATACAGTTACACTGTATATATCTCAAACACATAACCCTCTATTATTTCTGAGAATATGGTGCATTTTTACTGTGGAAATTTAAAGCTATAGTGCCCCAAATATCAGCCCAGTACACAGCAACCGTCATTTTTCAACATTCTACATGGGGTTAAAAAAAATTCCCCCATTGGACCAATACAGTTACACTGTATATATCTCAAACACATAACCCTCTATTATTTCTGAGAATATGGTGCATTTTTACTGTGGAAATTTAAAGCTATAGGGCCCCAAATATCCGCCCAGTACACAGCAACCGTCATTTTTCAACATTCTACATGGGGTTAAAAAAAATTCCCCCATTGGACCAATACAGTTACACTGTATATATCTCAAACACATAACCCTCTATTATTTCTGAGAATATGGTGCATTTTTACTGTGGAAATTTAAAGCTATAGTGCCCCAAATATCAGCCCAGTACATAGCAACCGTCATTTTTCAACATTCCACAAATTTCAAATTTCCACAGTAAAAATGCACCATATTCTCAGAAATAATAGAGGGGCATGTGTTCGAGATATGTGCTGTGTAACTGTATTGGTCCAATGGGTGAATTTTTTTTTAAACCCATGTAGAATGTTGAAATATGACATTGATCAAGTACTGCGCTGGTAATTGGGGTGCTGTATCTTTAAATTTCCACAGTAAAAATGCACCATATTGTAAGATATTATATAGGGGTGTGTGTGAGATATGTGCAGTGTAAATGTGTTGGTCCAACGGTGGAATTTTGTAATATATGCAGAAATGTTATAAAAGGTAATTTGCTAGATATGAGCGGATATTTACCTTTAATTTGTTTAATAAACGTATCTAATTTTGCAGGGAGATATATTTGTGTGAGAACTCTGCAAAATCCAATAAAAATTGTAACATTATATGATTATTATCACATTTCCAGGTCTAATGCACCTTTTGCTAATGTAATGAAAAAGCGTCTGATGGCATGACCACTGATTTGAAAGTGGCTTGACTCCAGTGAGACTGAGACCTGAAGAAGAGAAAAGCCATACAGTGGGGTGTCACAGCAAATGTTAAGGAAGTCGTGTATAACTAGCTGGCAGCTTCCCAGCTTCTTCTGCAGATTTTCAACAACATATGGGTCTGAGTTCTGTGAACTCTGGATTCTTAACTTTTGTCCATAATCTTAGATTTCAGCATGCAAAGAAAACCACATATTTCGAACCTTGGCGTTATAGAGTGGTAGAATGATTTCATAGACCCAGCTTCTTCTGTTATACCTCCACTGTAACATCGTCAAGATAAATGTTATCCTACTCCTATCCATCTGTTACATTTTATTCAGTTGGCTAGTTAGTAGGGCTGAAACAACGAATCGATAAAATCGATAATAATCGATAACGGAAATCGTTGTCGACGATTTCCGTTATCGATTAATCGAGTGATCGATTCGTTGTTGGCTCCTTTTACTTACCTCCGCGAGCGTTCCCTGCTTCCGCTACACGCTCTGCACTGCGTGACGGATGTGACGCGTTCCGGAGGTAAGTATTCTTCATGTCTGTGCGAATCGCTCTGTGCGAGTGGCTCCGTTCGCACAGAGCGATTCGCTCTGTGCGAGTGGCTCCGTTCGCACAGAGCGGTTCGCTCTGTGCGAGTGGCTCCGTTCGCACAGAGCGGTTCGCTCTGTGCGAGTGGCTCCGTTCGCACAGAGCGGTTTGCTCTGTGCGAGTGGCTCCGTTTGCACAGAGCGATTCGCTCTGTGCGAGTGGCTCCGTTCGCACAGAGCGGTTTGCTCTGTGCGAGTGGCTCCGTTCGCACAGAGCGGTTCGCTCTGTGCGAGTGGCTCCATTCGCACAGAGCGATTCGCGGGGGTGGGGGTGGGGTCTCAGGGGATGCAGGGCAGAGTGGGGGTGGGGGGGCAGGCCAGGGTAGGAGACTGAGTGCAGGGCAGAGTGGGGGTGGGGGTGCAGGGCAGGGTGTGAGTGTGGGGGCAGGGCAGGAGACTGGGTGCAGGGCAGAGTGGGGGTGGGGGTGCAGGGCAGAGTGGGAGACTGGGTGCAGGGCAGAGTGGGGGTGTGGATGCAGGGCAGGGTGTGAGTGTGGGTGCAGGGCAGAGTGGGTGCAGGGTGTGAGTGTGGGGGCAGGGTGTGAGTGTGGGGGCAGGGCAGAGTTGGAGACTGGGTGCAGGGGCACAGTGCAAAGTGCTGGGTGCAAAGTGCCAGGGCTGGGTGCAAAGTGCCAGGGCTGGGTGCAAAGTTCTGGGTGCAAAGTGCCAGGGCTGGGTGCAAAGTGCTGAGTGCAAAGTGCCAGGGCTGGGTGCAAAGTGCCAGGGCTGGGTGCAAAGTGCCGGGTGCAAAGTGCTGGGTGCAAAGTGCCAGGGGTGGGGCAAAGTGCTGAGTGCTGGGTGCAAAGTGCCAGGGCTGGGTGCAAAGTGCCGGGTGCAAAGTGCCAGGGGTGGGGCAAAGTGCTGGGTGCAAAGTGCCAGGGCTGGGTGCAAAGTGCAAAGTGCTGGGTGCAAAGTGCTGGGTGCAAAGTACCAGGGCTGGGGCAAAGTTTCTTGAACAGTAATAGTCCACCTCTTTTCAGAATGTTTGGGGTTATTTTGTTTCATAAATATTGTGTTTAGGTTTTTGTACTTTGAAAATATTGTTTTTTTATTACATCATAACAAAATAAGAATGTTAATGTAAATTTTAAGTTGTTTTTTAACATCCAGTTAATTAAATAAACTAAAAATTTGCATATTGTTTTTTTTTTATCCGATTAATCGATTAATCGAAAAAATAATCGGCCAACTAATCGATTATTAAAATAATCGTTAGTTGCAGCCCTACTAGTTAGTATACAAAAAACCCTGAAAAGGCTCTCTATTTAGCTTGGACACACAAGCGAATCCTGAGCTGGGGCGAATCTCCTAAGTGACATCTCTAAGTGAGGAGTTACAAGCAAAGAAGGAGAGTATATTCATTACTATTGCAAGGGGGAGCACTGTGTTTGTTTGTGTTGTGTTCAGTGTAAAGTTTTTGTTGAAAAAAGCAAAAAAAAGGGGTAAGGGCTATTTCAGGTGTGTTGCTAATTAAGTAATTAAGTCTCTGTGAGTTCTGCTTGGCTTTTGCAGTTGCATTTAGCTTGGACACACAAGCGAATCCTGAGCTGGGGCGAATCTCCTAAGTGACATCTCTAAGTGAGGAGTTACAAGCAAAGAAGGAGATAAAAAGCAAGAAGGAGGGTAAAGTATAAATCCTTGTGATTCCATATATTTATATATATATATATATATATATATATTGCACCTTACTGTCTGTTTTTGCCAGTTATTTGAGCTATCCCCGTTGCCAAGATGTCCTCCATGTTTGACAATGCGGTCAGGTGTACATCTTGCTCAATGTATGCAATCCTTGATCAGCGCTTCGAGGGTGCATATTGCTGTGCGAGATGTGTGCGGGTTGCTCATTTGGAAGCACAAATCCTGAGTCTAGAGGAGCAACTGGCAACACTGAGATCTATTGACAACTTGGAGAGGAGTCTGCTGCTCACTGAGCAAGCTCTCTCGGGGGTAGAGGTGGGGGAGGATAGCGGGATGGAGGTACAGGACAGTCAGGCAGCTAGCTGGGTTACAGTTAGAAGGCGGGGTAGGGGGAAAAGCGCCAGGGAAGCTAGTCCTGATCTAGCACACCCCAACAAGTTTGCCCGGTTGGCAGATGAGGGGGATGTTAGTTCAGAGTTAGCAGTACTGCAGCAAGTCACTGCCTCTGACCACCAGAGGGGTGTCTGCTCCAGTAAGGAGTGAAGGAGGAGCGCAGGGCAGGCCAGACAGGTGCTGGTAGTGGGGGACTCAATTATTAGGGGGACAGACAGGGCGATCTGTCACAAAGACCGGGATTGCTGAACAGTGTGTTTGCCTGGCGCTCGCGTTCGGCACATCGCGGATCGGGTTGACAGATTACTGGGGGGGGCTGGAGAAGACCCAGCAGTCATGGTGCACATTGGCACCAATGACAAAGTGAGAGGTAGGCGGAGTGTCCTTAAAAATGATTTCAGGGACTTAGGTAGCAAGCTTAAGGCAAGGACCTCCAAGGTAGTATTTTCTGAAATATTACCTGTACCACGTGCCACACCAGAGAGGCAGCGGGAGATTAGGGAGCTAAACAAGTGGCTCAGAAGCTGGTGTAGGAAGGAGGGGTTTGGGTTCATGGAGAACTGGGCCGACTTCTCTGTCGGATACAGGCTCTACGGTAGGGACGGGCTGCACCTCAATGGGGAGGGTGCAGCTGTGCTCGGGGAGAAGATGGCCAGAAGGGTGGAGGAGTGTTTAAACTAGGTAAAGGGGGGGAGGGAAACTACAATATAGAAGGGGAAGATAGTGTAGATAGAAAGCTGGGGCTTATAAATGTACCTGGGGGTGGAGCGGAGGGAGGGGTTAGAATAGTCAATAGGGATAGGCTTCATAGGGAAAAAAACCATACACCTCTAAATTGTATGCTTACTAATGCCAGAAGTCTGACCAATAAAACTGACGAACTGGAGTTAATAATGTCTGAAAAAAACTATGACATAGTGGGTATAACAGAGACATGGTTGGATGATAGCTATGACTGGGCGGTTAACATACAGGGTTATAGTCTATTCAGGAAGGATCGAAAAAAACGAAAAGGGGGAGGAGTTTGCCTTTATGTAAAGTCCAGCCTAAAGGCCACACTGCGGGAGAATATATGTGAGGGAAATGATAATGTGGAGTCATTATGGGTAGAAATATATGGAAAGAAAAATAATAAAATACTGATCGGGGTTTGCTATAAGCCACCAAATATAATGGAAGCAGCAGAAGATCAATTATTAAAGCAAATAAACAAGGCAGCAAATAACAATGAGGTGGTTATTATGGGGGACTTTAACTATCCCGACATAAACTGGGAAACAGAGACCTGTGAATCTCATAAAGGAAACCGGTTTCTGACTATAAGTAAGGATAATTATCTGTCCCAAATGGTACAGGACCCGACCAGAGGGGGCGCCCTACTGGACTTAATATTAACCAACAGACCTGACAGAGTAACTAATGTGCAGGTCAGGGGGCATCTAGGAAATAGTGATCACAATATGATACATTATAACTTGTCCTTCAATAAGGGAACTCTTAGAGGAGCCACAAGAACCATGAACTTTAGGAAGGCAAAGTTTGATCAACTAAGAGAAGCCCTTAACACTGTAAATTGGGAAAATGTCCTCAAAAACAAGAGTACAGACACTCAATGGGAGATTTTTAAGGATATCTTAAATTCTCACTGTGAAAGGTACATACCGTATGGGAATAAAAGAGTCAGGAACAAAAGAAAACCAATGTGGATAAATAAAAATGTAAAGGGGGTAATAAATGGCAAAAAAAGGCATTTAAGCTACTAAAACAGGAAGGCAGTGAGGAAGCACTAAAAAGCTATCGGGAAAAAAATAAAATATGTAAAAATCAGATAAAAGCAGCAAAAGTGGAGACAGAAAGACTCATTGCCAAAGAGAGTAAGACAAACCCCAAAATGTTCTTTAACTATATAAATAGTAAAAAGGTTAAAAATGAAAGCGTTGGCCCCTTAAAAAGTAATGAGGGAGAAGTTATAGACGGGGATCAGGAAAAAGCTAATCTATTAAATATATTCTTCTCTGCTGTATTCACAGAGGAAAATGAAATGCCAGGTAATATACAGCAGGATGAGATAACTGCCCCAGTACGTCGCCTGTCTAACCCAGGAAGAAGTGCAGTGCCGCCTAAAAAAAATCAAAATAGACAAATCACCAGGTCCAGATGGCATTCACCCCCGCGTTCTAAGGGAGTTAAGTAATGTAATAGACAGACCCCTATTTCTAATATTCAAGGACTCTATAGTGACAAGGTCTGTTCCCCAGGACTGGCGCATAGCAAATGTTGTGCCAATATTCAAAAAGGGGACAAAAAGTGAACCGGGGAATTATAGGCCTGTTAGTTTAACTTCTGTTGTGTGTAAACTGTTTGAGGGTTTCCTAAGAGATGCTATTTTGGAGTATCTCAATGAAAATAAGTGTATGACTCCATATCAGCATGGGTTTACAAGGGATCGGTCCTGTCAAACTAACCTGATCAGCTTTTATGAGGAGGTGAGCTCAAGACTGGATCGGGGTGAATCGCTGGATGTCGTATATCTTGATTTTTCCAAAGCATTTGATACGGTGCCACATAAAAGGCTGGTACATAAAATGAGAATGCTTGGGCTGGGGGAGAATGTGTGTATGTGGGTAAGTAACTGGCTCAGTGATAGGAAACAGAGGGTGGTTATTAATGGTACATACTCTGAGTGGGTTACTGTTGCTAGTGGGGTACCACAGGGGTCAGTTTTGGGTCCTATTCTTTTTAATATATTTATTAATGACCTTGTAGAGGGATTGTATAGTAAAGTATCAATCTTTGCAGACGATACTAAGCTCTGTAACGTGGTTAACACAATAGAGGACAGCGCACGATTACAAATGGATCTGCATAGGTTGGAGGCTTGGGCTGGGATGTGGCAGATGAGGTTCAACACAGATAAATGTAAGGTTATGCACATGGGGAAGAAAAATCCAGGCTGGGAATATGTATTAAATGGGAAAACACTGGGGACGACTGACATGGAAAAGGACTTAGGAGTTTTAGTTAACAGTAAATTTACCTGTAGCGACCAGTGTCAGGCAGCTGCTGCTAAGGCAAATAAAATCATGGGGTGCATCAAAAGGGGCATAGATGCCCACGACAAGGAAATAATTCTACCACTGTACAAGTCACTAGTCAGACCACACATGGAATACTGTGTACAGTACTGGGCACCAGTGTACAAGAAAGATATAGTGGAGCTGGAGAGGGTTCAAAGACGGGCAACCAGAGTAATAAGGGGAATGGGAGGACTACAGTACCCAGAAAGATTATCAGAATTAGGGTTATTTAGTTTGGAAAAAAGACGGCTTAGGGGGGATTTAATAACTATGTATAAATATATAAGGGGACAGTACAGAGATCACTCCCAGGACCTATTTATACCCAGGACTGTATCTATAACAAGGGGACATCCTCTACGGTTGGAGGAAAGAAGGTTTCTACACCAGCACAGACGGGGGTTCTTTACAGTAAGAGCGGTGAGATTATGGAACTCTCTGCCAGAGGAAGTGGTTATGGCAAACTCAATAAAAGAGTTCAAAAGGAGCCTGGACGTGTTTCTTGAAAGCAATAATATTACAAGTTATGGATATTAGATTAATAGGGACAGAACGTTGATCCAGGGATTTATTCTGATTGCCATATTTGGAGTCGGGAAGGAATTTTCCCCCTGGTATGGGGCAATTGGCATCTGCTTCATAAGGGTTTTTTTGCCTTCCTCTGGATCAACACAGTAGGGACACAATATGTATATAGGTTGAACTTGATGGACTTTGGTCTTTTTTCAACCTTATGAACTATGTTACTATGTTACTATTGGGAAGTTAGACAATCCTTTAGATAGGGTTACTATCCTTTAAAGATCCTTTTCCTATAACTCGATTAGATTCAGAGTGGATTAGGAGTCTCAGTCTATGGGTATGGCAGCCTGGTGGGTTGATCTACATGTAGAAATTGATCAACTCAAAAGAGCAACATTTCTAAGCACCTGTCTTTTGGTCTCTAGTTCTTTTAGTTAGATGTTTTTCTAAAAGTCTTGACTAGAGCTTTCATCGCCCCTATGTTGCATTTCAGGATGGGGCTGGATTAGTACTCTAGATGTCCAAAATGCCAGGTTGTTGATGCGGACCTTCTTCATTATCTATGGGCCCATTTTTTGGCTAAGGTTCACACCTACATTACCTATTATTTCCTCTATGGACGTACTTAGAAATGTACGTAATTCACCATTCTATTACTGACTTTTTGGATATTGGGGTCTACTGCGTTGGGGTGACTCAACTGTGGTTGTGGCCCTGATTGCAGTGGGTTTGCATATACCAGGGGTGTCCAAGTTTTTTCTGCAGTGGGCCACTTCATCAGAATTGTATACGTGCGAGGGCTGCACTCATTTTTCACTGAGAGAAAATATGGCCTTTAATAAGATATGCAGATTAAAATAAAGTAAATGACACAAAACCTTTACTTTTCCTCTCACTGATTTCTGGGATTTCTGGGCCTACAAATTCAGGATTCTGGATAAGTAAAAATAAAATAGTTCTATTTATTTTAGGGATGCACTAAAATGAAAATTCTGGACCAAAACCAAAAATTCAGGGTTCAGTTAGCCGAAACTGAAAGTGACCCCCCCACACACACTTTTAATAAAAGTAAGTAACACACCAAAATTGTACAAAAAAATGATATATTATGATTGTTAACAGCAATCTCAGGCATACCCAGATTCCAGCATGTACTGGTTGGCTGGGCATTGTATTTTTTGTCCAATTTTAGTGTGTATACCCAGGCAACCAGTGAATGCTGGAACCTAGGCATGATGGGACTGTGATTGCTGTTAGCAGACACCATACAGCTGGCAGCATCAATACATAAGGGGGGCAGCTAGCCAGGTTTCAGCATGTACTGGCTGACTTGGCATGATAGGAGTGTGATTGCTAACAGCAAACACACTCTTTTTATACCCAGGCAACCAGTAAATGCTGGAACCTAGGCATGATGGGACTGTGATTGCTGTTAGCAATCATACTCCTATCATCCCAAGTCAGCCAATACGTGCTGGTACAGGGTGGCTGTAAGTGCAGACCCTATACTGCTGGCATGCTATCACACACACACAAACTCATTCATTCACAGATTCATTCCCTCAATCAGACATACTCTTTCAAACACCCTCCCCCACCCCCTTACCTGCTCTACAGCTCTCGATGCCGCTCACAGACTACAGCAGGGGGCACGGCCTCCCTCGTTCTCCCCACAGAGGAGGCAGGACTGGAGCAGAGAATAGCCCCTCCCAGAAGTAAGCAGCAGGGCTCTTGTGATCCTGGCTGGTGATCTCACGTGGGCCGCACCTCGAGGTTTCGCAGGCCGCATTTGGCCCGCGGGCCGCATGTTGGACGCCCCTGGCATATACAATTAAATGTAGCATCTACTGCTTTAGCTACTTTCTTAACACATAGCATCTTTTTCTTTTCAATAGATTCTGTACATTGTTGATATTGTGCACACTTGATATTGTACATAATATGCAATTTTTCTTAATGTGATTAAGAAGTACAGTGATCTTCTTAAAAAAAAAAGTTTAAATATAAAAAATACAAAACCATAGCAAAAAAAAAGATTAAATCACTTGTGTGGTAAGTAGCAGGGGAAGATATGCCGGCAGCTTCAAAGCAACTCAGGATTTGTACCCCCAAGAAGCCTAATAGTTAAAAACAAAGGTTTAATTGATGCCTGTTACACAGGAAATAAGTATTCCTCCCATAAAATAGACCTGTGAGCTTAACTTCTGTGGCTGGGAAAGTATTTGAAGGGTTATTAAGGGGTAATATTCAGGAATTCATTGGGAAGAACAGTGTTATTAGCAAAAATCATCATGGTTTTATGAAACATAGGTCCTGTCAAACTAACTGAATTGCATTCTGCAAAGAAATAACTAGAAAAGTAGATCGAGGTGTTGCAGTGGATGTAATCTACTTGGATTTTGCCAAGAAAATGTACAAGAAAATGTACAAAAAAATGTCTAAAAAATGTAAAAAAACCCATAAAAAATAAAGTGTTAAGATTGGTGCTGTATTTTCCCAAAAATTGTGGCGTGAAGAATATCTGAAAATTGAAGGCTTCAATACTTTGTGGGAAGTACTCCTATTGCTTTCTATGTGTCACTTTTACTCGGATTTTATAGTTGTGGTGTGAGTGATACTAGACTTAGGTCACTACTGTACACAGCTATCTTTGGACTCTGTGTGTTTATCGTGTGTGCAGCACTTTATAAAATATATTGGTTGAGTTATATTTACAGTTTATATTTGTTTGTGCTTTAAGTACACCTTTTTTCTTTTGTATCTACCAGTACAGTGGTTAGTTTCAGTGGACTACATTTACCATGATGCTCCAGTATAACAAATCAATAAGGATGTGCACCATGAAAAACTATTTTCTTTCTTCAAAATGCACTTATGTGAAATTAGAACTAGTTCAACAGACTGCCAAGTCAAATCAGTAATGTCATTAGCTGCTGTGGACTACATTTACCATGATGCCATTTGACAGCTGAGCATCATGGGAAATCCCCCAGCAGCAGCAGCAGCCAAACAGTCTCTGCACCCATGTTGGGGAGCTAACATCTGAATAAGAGCAGTAAATGGTCTTGTCAGGAGTGTTTAGTTAATAACATACAATATGAAATATACTCAAGCTGCACACCATAATGACTAAGCTGCTATTTACTATAATAATCACAAAATGTTTGTAAAATAATGTACTAATGCCCTAAAAGACATAATGGTGCAACCCATGTAGGAGAAAAACAATACACTTATAGAAATTTAGTAGAAGGGCACAAGACAAATATACAGATATAAATAGTCAAGGTCCATTGCATGGCCATATTTTAACTTTTAATACTTTAACATAGGTACTCTCTAGACTGTAAGCTGGTTTGAGCAGGGCCCTCCTCACCTGTTGTCTCTGTAAGTCAATTTGTTATGTTACATAGTACTTGTTGTGTCCTGTCTACCCATTGTACAGCGCTCTGGGGAAATTAGGAAAAATGGAATTGGGGCATTGTTATTAAATTGCAGTTTTACACTGCTCAGCAATTTAGGAGTTCCCCTTATCTCTACTTTAAAGCTGTTGGTGAGGTGCTTTCTGGAAAAAATGTGTTTGCCCTTCCGGATCAGCTGTACTCAACCTTTAAATTAGACCCTTAGTGTTATGGCTCCTTTACTGTACGTGTTGCCTTTAGCTATGACTTTGTCAGCTGTGAAAACTTAGCTACTGTAGGTATAGGTTTCATTTACAATAAATATTTCCATTAAAGACTGTTCTGTTCCTCAAGATGACTCACAAAATTTCTGCTTACTTAATGTAGCCCTGTAATCCTTATGCAGTCTTTATGCATGTCTAACTGGAACATATAAAAAAATAAAACCTTTTTAGGATAAATGGATGCTTATTCTGTGTTGTTTAAATTTCCTTACTTTGTCAATATCTGACACATCTTTTGTAAGGATCTTATCTACCACCCTCTCAGTGATGAAAAATCATATTACATCAAAAATCCAAAATACTTGCCTCTTTTTATATAAAGAATTTCAGAATGTGTAGCTGTTGGGAGCAATGGTGTCGTATCTGGCGCACAAGCCCAAAGCAACTCTTGAGCCCTGAGTTAACTGGCCATCGCAGAAGGCAGAGGAGCATATCCCCCAAGCGCAATCAGGGGTAAAAACAAGTTTGGGGACAATGCAGAAGCATCCCTGGCTCGTGGAGAAGCTGCTGCTGAGTGGGGATCTGGTGCAAGAAGGTTTGCTAGCATTGCGGCAGGAAGAAATAATGCAGAGGACCAGCAGGAGGACCAGGTGAATCCCTGGACACAGTGCCACAGGTGGCCAACGGGCCCTGGAAGTGGTAAGAGTGAGTTCCAGTTAAGAGGGCTGAACTGTTTGGTGGCATCCCAGATGTGGCCAAGCAGAATGCCTATGTATCTTTTGCTGGGCCACTAGGGGTTCATCTTAAGCAGGAATTGAAGGATAAGTTTTGGAAAGGGAAATTTGTAGAAATATTTTCACTCTTTCCATTTGAAGCTTAATGTGCCTTTTTCTTTTTTATGCACAGTTTAATGAAGATGCCCTGTACCACACACTTATGAGCCTCCTATACCATAAGTCTGGAGTGACCGAAGTCTAATTATCCGTGAAGAAATCTGTCAAAAGAGATCTGGTGGCCGTGATCAATCGTAACTTGCCTGCTGTTGCACCTACCTGTCCGCGGCGTCCCGTCCCTCCCGGGGTGCTGCCCGTGCGCGTGCCACGTGCACGGAGGGGCGTGCGCGGCGGCACGGCATGCCTACCTCACAGTGACAGCTCGGGTTTGCATAACACATTGCACGGGTCATACTATGGACCCCGCAGAAATGGCCAACGTACTCTCCCGCCAAGACCTGCAAGACTAGCTCCTCACATCCCATTCCACACAGCTACAGTCCTTGGCTGGTAAACTGGACACTATGACAGAATTGATACGGTCTTTGGTGGTCACGTCCCCCGCTTGGCCACCTTTTGTATCCCGGGATTCCAGTCCCGAAGAACGCCCAGTTCGCTGGCTTGCGAACTCCAATGGGATCAGGGCGCCCTGAGAGCAGCCTACAGGAAGGGACTCAATGACAAAATTAAAGATGCTCTTCTGTACCATGACCCCCCATCTGACCTAGAGGGATTCATTGCCCTCTGTTTACGCGTGGACAAGCGCATACAAGAAAGACAGCTGGAGAAAGACAAAAGCAGCCACAAAAACCTGCAATACATTGAGGCGGCACAACGTCTAAACCCTCTCCAAACCAGATGGGCATTATTCTTCACCTGCTTCAACTATCTCATTACCTCTCAACCCGGTTTAAAAAACATCAAAGCGGATGCCCCTCCACTTAGTGTCGGATAGAGGTCCTCAGTTTATATCCCGGTACTGGAGGACTCTTTGCCACAAGCTAGGAATCCGTACACATCTGTCGTCCGCATATCATCCACAGTCCAACAGTCAATATCATCCACAGTCCAACGGTCAAACAGAACGCACCAACCAAACCCTGAAACAATATCTGCGCGTGTATGTCAACGACAGACAAGACAACTGGTCCACCCTATTGCCCTTAGCTGAATTGGCATACAACAACGCCTTGCACAAATCCTTGCGCTGCTCGCCCTTCTATGCTGCTTATGCTGCCACCCTGTGGTCTTACCACCTCCCTCCACTTCCCGTAGTGTCGGTATTCCGGCAGTTGAGGAAACGGTTTCAAACTTGCGTACCCATTGGAGGGCTCTCGGTGCCCAACTGGCTAAGGCCCAGGTTCACAGTAAGACTGTGGCCGATAAAGGTAATGCTCCGTCGCCTTGATACAGGGTAGGTGACCTGGTTTGGTTATCCTCGAGACACATAGAGCCTCGCCAACCCTGTAGATCCCTGGGTCCTCGATTCCTTGGGCCTTTCCGCATTTTCAAACGGGTCAATGAGGTCGCTGTGTCCCTGGCACTGCCTCCCTCTATGCGGATCCCCAACACGTTCCACGTGTCTCTCCTGAAGCCCTATGTCACTAACCGCTATACCAGGTCCCTTTAGCCTCCTGCTCCTGTCCTTATGCTCCTCGTGGCTCTGGACGTCGTCTACTGGGCGCTCGATTCCCGCTGGCACCGTGGCTCCCTCCAATATTTGATCGACTGGAAGGGGTATGGTCTGGAGGAGCGTTCCTGGCTTCCTGCCCGTGCCGTTCACGCCCCCCCATGTCTCTTGTTTCCATTCTCGCTATTAGCACCGTCCTGGTCCTTCGCGCTTGGGGCGCGCTCCTGGAGGGGGGGTTGTGTTACACCTACCTGTCCCGCCGTGGCGCGCTCGGGGGCGCGCTCCTGGAAGGGGGGTTGTGTTACACCTACAGCGTCCCGTCTTTGGTTGGGGGCTCTCCCGGGGTGGCGCTCGCGCATCCTCTCCGTGCACGGAGGGGCTTACCACCCTCTTCTGCTTGTGAGGCACCTCCGCATCGCTCGTGGAGGTAACACAGGCAGATCTTGTCTTGTGGGTGTGTGTTCATTCTACGTTAGTGGTTCCTGTATCTACGCTTCCTGATTTTCGTGTAGTAGACCTCGGCTATTGTTCCTGACATTTGCTCCTACGCTGCTTGCATCGACCTCGGCTTTGTTTCCTGATTCTGATGTAGACGTGTCACCTTTAGGATCTAACGTAACATTGAGCCCCCCAAATATTGAAGCCCTCTTGGAAAGAGCGCACCCTGGACATTATATGTACCATCTGGCAAGTGGGATCTCTTTTCGGGGATCTTAAGGTCATTCTCATTGAAGTAATATACATTTACGTTAGCTTTTCCAAATGTGGAGCCAGCAGATTTTGTCATATATGTTAGCAGACTTGATGATAATAACTAAGTCTTGTGGAACTCTATGCAGATAAATATTTGAATGATTTCAAAAAGTTTGTTACCATTCATACAAGGTGCTGTAGTAGTGCTGCTTAGCCACAAGATGGTGTTGGTAACAAGTAGAATAAATAGTGCAGAATAAAGTTCTGCAATAATGCTGTTTTGTCACCAGATGGCGGGCGGGACAACAGATGGCAGCAGTGAAGGATCAGCAAAAGTATGGAAAACTGGGTGAATTTTGATATATTCAGGTAGGGTAAGACAGTAAATTGAATTGTTGATCTGGGAAGATATAGGGTATGGGCCTATAAAGCTATTGTTTTTCATCAGATCAAGGAAATTCACTATAAAATCCAGGAAAGGGCCTTCCATGGTTTTCCTAGATTGTCCAACCTCATCAGTAAGCCTGATGGTTATTTATGTATGTGTTATTTTGTTTCTGGCACGTTTGTCGCAAGCGAAGACGTATGTGTCTAGGGTGGATCTATATCCTGGCCACTGGAAAGATCTTTTGAGATCATAAGTTTTATGAACACCTAACTAGAATTTTATTAGCTTATCAACTAAAATTATCAATTTATATACAATTGATACCCTTATTTGTGTATTTTTAGGATGATTATCATTTAAATAGTGTAGTACTCATGTCTTTTCTCCATTTTCTGAGACTGCAACAAGAATTAACATATAGCGTATTAACATTAACGTAATTGTGCTGCAATTTTTTTAAATCAACACGTTATTAAGAAAATATGAAAATATTCAAGTTCCACATATATTGTGTGGAGTTACACTTCTTTGGAAAAAAACCCACCTAAATGCATTGTATACTATTTATTGGACTAATAAATGCAACCTAATTTGCAAACCCTTTGCAATAAAACGAAATGTAACTAAATTTGATAATGAAATATATATGTATTATATATATTTATGGAATGAGTAAAACTTATTGTTTTATATAGGGCCAGCATATTCAGCAGTGCTGTACAATGAGTGATCAGGACATAACAAGTAATGCAGTATATAATATAACACTTTGATTTATAGAAACAAAAGGTGAGAAGAGCCCTGCTCAAACAAGCTTACAATGTGCAAACATTTACCTTTGCCTATGCAGGATCATTTTTCTTCTTCACAGCTCTCACAATCTATTAGTGTTTGCTCCATAAGCCGTGAGCCAAAAAAAATCATATAATCTTGTACAATGTAGGGTAAAATTGAACACAGTATGAAAAACCAGGGTGACATTATCTCCAGATAAGGGTGCCCAGATGCTGTTGTAGTTGTAAAGATGAAATCCCCAGGTTGTTCTATGTTCTTATTAAAGGTCTTATTAAACAACATAGGAAACTTTTCAAACGTATGGCCAGTTCATCAAATGCAGTATTCATAGTGATTTTTGTTAGATCTAGTCTCATTACTGAGATATTGCATATTTAACCCCTTCAGGACCGGCATTGGCAAACTGCATCTTCCCTTGAAGACCGCAGTTTTTTTTTTAAATATTTAAATTCCGTGCTCGTGATTCGCTGCAAAGCGATCACGTGCACGGAATTGAGGGGGAGTGGCTGCTACGGATCGCTGGGGACACCCAGCGGTCAGTAGCAGTCGCCCCTCGCGATCCCAGCGTCCATAGCGACGCTGGGATCGTGCATCATCAATGACGTACCTGGTACGTCCCGGTCTGCCGTTGACCTTTGACCCGGAAGTACCAGGTACATCCCGGTCTTGAAGGGGTTAATGAAATTGGAAACTGAAATTTAGTTTTTATTGATTTTGGTAGATATTTGTTAAATCCAGTAATATCAACTATTTTTTTCATTAGATCTGTCACATAAGGGGCAGTATACACAATCCTATTTTGTGTGCGGAGGGTGAGAATACATGTTGTATAAACATGGAAACATGAAACATCTTGAACGTGCATTATAAATGCCCATAGTTTACAAATCATATCATTTCATTTGGAAAATCAGAGAAACATTGTTTTGTTGTAGGTGAACCAAATGTGGCTCAATTAAGGTGTGGGTTACATTTGCATATCATTGTAGCATGTTGATTGCAGTTATGTGTATATGGTCTATGAATGACCTTAGATTAACTTTATAGAGAACTAAAAACAAACCAATCCCGTTCCCGGGATCAAAAATACCCCTATTATAACCCTACCCTAAAACATAACTTTTATTAATATGTTTGTTAAAAGGTATAACCAAAAAAAGATTTTAAAAACACCAGTGTCACCAGTCCTACCATGAAAAGGTATACGTCACTGTAACATGAGGGCATATGCCCACAGTTGTATAACACTAATAATATCAGATCATATATACTGTTGATGGCTGCAGTCCTAACAACAGAAATAATTGAATTATGACCAGTGACACAGGCTTATTAAAAACTCAGACGAATAGCCCCCCTGAGATGTTTTCGCTCTTCAGAGCTTCATCAGAGGTCTGGGCTAATGGCTTATAGAGAGTGTTTAGTGGTGTGCCAAAGTAAAACCTTCAAGTCCCTTGGTGTGCAGGCAATAATTTAAAAGAGGAGCAAATGGTTGAGAAAGTAAATATGTTATTAATGATAACAAATACAAATTATATGTTAGATTAAATTGGATGGATTCAATTAAGTTGGGCTTGATACGGAAAGAAAATGTTGGCCCATGGATCTGAAAATCTTGACATCGTTCTGTGAATTGTTTTGTCAGCGCCTCAATGTACTTCTGCAATTCTTCCAAGGTGACTGGAAAAGTTGGCTGAATGTGCTTTTACACTGGGAAAATAGTGATATCACAACAGTAGACATTCTGTTTTTCCATGAATCCTTTCCAGTATTCGTAAAGATGAATTTTTCCCTGCAATTGTAAATTCAGGTCATTCAGGTGTGTGGAGCCAGTTGATATCACTTAGTTCTGGGAAATTATAACCTTTTTCACTGGTGAAACTCTTGATCTCCTCCAGGCATGCTACAAATCTGTTCAATACCTTGCCCCGGCTGAGCCAACGAACATTATTGTACAGAGGGAGATCTGAATACAAACTCTCCAGTTCCTCCAGTAAGGACCTGAACTGTCTGTGGGTTAATGAAGAGCGGCTAATTATAAAATTTACAATTTTCACAACTGTTTCCATCACAAAGTTCAAGGATGAAGATGAGATTTTTGCACACAAATTCTCTGGATGAATTATACAGTGAAAGTTCAGTATTGGACAACCCATGCGTTCTTGGAGAAGTTTTACAAATCCTTTGTTTTTTCCAACCATAGCTGGGGCACCATCTGTAGTAATACAGAATATTTTATCTATATCTATGATCTGTTTTTCAAAATAATCTGCAAATGCAGACACAATGTCCTCTCCCTTTGATCCTTCGAGTGATTTGAGACAACATAATTCTTCATAAATGTGATAATTTTCGCAGTAGCGAGCAACTACTGCAAGACGAGCCATGTCATTTACATCTACCCTTTCATCCACAGCGACTCTGAAGACAATAGCATCTTTTAAACTTCTTCTCTGCTTGTCTTGTATATTGTCCGTCATTTCGGTCACTCGTCTTTCTATTGTTCTTGCAGAAACTAAAACTTCAGCACCATTTATAAAGGCTTCTTTAATATATTCACCATCTGTGAAGGGTTTCCCTTTTCTTGCTACACACTGAGCAATTTTATAACTACATTCAGTAGCTTTATTCTTTGCTCCAATTACTTGAATATGCTGAATATACTGGTGCTGTACTGTATGTACCCAGTATACAACAGCCAGCCAATCACTGGTAAGGTACATCGCTTGCTGTGATTGGCTGGTTGTTGTATACTGGGTACATACAGTACAGCACCAGTATCTGTACCAGTTCATACAGTACAGCACCAGTACATACAGTACAGTATACACATGTCCAACAGTCAAGACCCCATCATGGCTCCACCAGCAAGAAAAAAGAAATAGGAAGCCAGTTTCAAACTTAAAGTTGTAAACAACCAGCCAATCACGGCAAGCGATGTACCTTACCGGTGATTGGCTGGTTGTTGTCATCCTGAGGACTGCAGTGAAGTGGCGCAGGTGCGCATGTGCGGGATCTGAGAGGCAGAGAAGGAGGTAATAGGATACAAGGGCGGGCCAGACGGGTAAAAGAGGCGTGTTTTTCTGGGCTGTTGCTGCAGATTCTACAGTCCGGCTCGGTAAGACGACCCCCGACTTTTGAGAAGATTTTCATGGGTTAAAAAGTCGTCTTATACGCTGGAAAATAAGGTATGTTGATCCAAAGGCTGAAAGCAACGCAAATGCAACTTTCTTCAAACAAATGCATTTGTCAGGTAGACTGGTCCAGCACTGCAATATCGTAGCTGATCTATCTGTGCAATTTCCCTCACATTAGGACAGTGATTGACTGAGAGCACTCAGTTGAAACTCTTAGCCTCCCACTGTCTGCTACTCCTGTTTTGGTGTAAAGCCACATAGTAATTTACAGAATTTAAGTTTATTACAGGACTCATACTTATGTACAGAGCAAATGAGCTGCTCAGAGTTATTAAAGTACATCAAAGTGAGTGCATCAATTCACCAGAGCCCCATAACAATAAAACGTTCATGTATGTACAGAGTGTATGAATGTATCACAGAGCTCAATAGTAATAAAACTCACAGTAATATGTAGTGTATGAACATATCACAGAGCTCCTCAGAGATAGAACTCACATTAAAGTACATCAAAGTGAGTGCATCATTTCATCACAGAGCTCCACAGCAATACAACTCAGTATTGTGGTGCAGAGTGCATCACAGAGCTTACTACTGTAAAAGTGACTGTGTGTGAAGTTATGTGGAATGGCTGTGTATTGTGTGGCTGATTGAGATGTGTGTGGGGGTGATAGCTGTTGTGCGTGGGTGGTTGCATAGTGAATTCTGTGTTTTTTTAGGGGGGTTATGCCGGATGTGTAGTCTACTGGTTACACGTTATATGTAATCTCTTCTGGTCTCTCACAGATTGCAATCACTGCAGGAATGGCTCCAAGAGTTTGCAATTTAACTCAAGCTAGCATTTGTTTATAATATTTACTTAAATTATTTAGGAAATGATAACTTGACTTAGATTGCAAGCTCTTGGGGACAATCCCTATATGTCCTGATGAGCAGGTCTATGTGACTAGAACAGTGGCACTAGCAGCAGGTAAATACATGTAAATTCTAATTTTTTATTAAGTTATGTAATGTACCTGACATAGAAGTAGTGGCACACAGAGGTAATCACCAATCGTGTGAGACAGCCAGCAGTGACCCCTATGCACACTGCAGCTTCTGATTGGCTCACGCAAAGAAGAAGCCTCACACAGATTTGCTCTGCCCCTCTGTGACCTCCAAATATTTCAGCCAGGCAGAGGATGCGGCTGGCAGAGTGGGAGGGCTGGATCAGGAGCCGAGGTGAGAGCAGAGCTGCAGGCGGAACTCCAGGTCGCATTTGCGATCTATGCTATGTTGGAGGTTCCGCGGCAAAGAGCCATAGAGATTCTTACCTCGGCTTCCCATTGCAGGATGAGCAGTAGGCAGCCCGCATGCTGCTCATTTGTACCCCGACCCCTGTCTTAGATCATTTGTTACATCTGTTATGTTATCAGAAAAGCTACACCTTAACATATACCATCCACATACTTTGTTTGGGTCAACAGTTTTTACAGTGCTCACCGTACCACCCAAAATTCGTCTTTTCTTCTACAACATGAAATGTAATGGCCTCTTTGAAAATGCATAACTGCCCATAGTGTGTAAACCATGTTTGATATATAACCCTTCAAATACTTTCTCAGCCACATAAATTAAGCTCACAGGTCTATAATTTCCAGGCAAAGAGTTTGAACCCTTTTTGAATATAGGAACGACATCTGCCTTCCTCCAATTCTCTGGTATGATTCCTGAAAGAAAAAAATCCCGGAAGATTAAAAACAGAGGTCCACTTATTCCACACTTAGCTCCTTAAGTACTCTTGGGTGAATACCGTCAGGCCCCGGAGCTTTGGTGACATTAATTTCTTTAGTTGCTGCATCACCTTGTCCTGAGTCATCCAATCACAATTTGCTTTTTTGCAGTAATCATTTGCATATCCATTGCCATAGGTTCCTCCTTAATATATACTGAGGAAAAATAGTTATTTAACGTTTCTTTTTCCTGGCCCTCGTTGACTAACACACCTATCTCTGTTTTCAGTGTACCTATACTTTCTTTTTTTTTTTATGTAATTTTTTGGGGTTAGTTTTGCTCTCTTTGGCTATTACTTTCTGATTTTCTAGTTTAGCCCATCTAATCACCTTTTTGCTTACATTATTGGCTTCCTTATATCTTTTTTAGGATGCCTCTGATAGTTCTGATTTAAATGCTTTAAAATCCCTTTTCTTTATTTTTAAATTCTTGGTTTACTTCCCTGCTAAGCCACATTGGTTTCAATCCGTTTCTTTTATATTTATTACCCAATGGTACATATTGAGAAGTGTACCTTTCTAATATTTGTTTGAAGATAGTGTTCCTCAGTGTTTTTTCACAAAAGAGTTTATGCCAGTCAATAAGTTGTAAAGCTGCCCTTATCTTTTTAAAATTGGTCTTTTTAAAATTATATGTTTTAGTATTCCCCATGGGCAATTTCAAAAGACACCATATTGTGATCACTATAACCCAGGTGCTCCCCTACTTGAATGTTTTACAATAGATCAACATTGTTTGTTTTAACAAGATCCAGACAAGAATCCTTTCTAGTTGGTGCTTTTACCAATCGTGACATGAAGGTGTCATTTAACAGGTTCAAAAACCTGAATCCTCTTGCAGGACTACTAGTCCCTCTATCCCAATTTATGTACGGGTAATTATCTCCAATAATTAACGTGTTACCCAAATGTGCAGCTTTCTCAATTTGCTTTAACAGCTGTTCTTCCTCATCAGTATTAACATTAGGTGGTTTATAACATATGCCTACCAGTAGTCGATTTCCTTTTCTTTACCCCAAGTTGATATCTACCCATAAAGCTTCCTTGTCACATTTTACTTGCTTAATATTTGACTTTAGCTCATTGTTGACATAAAAGCATACCCCACCACCCTTCCTGCTTTTTCTATCCTTCCCTTAATAATGGAATAAAGGTTCTGAAACACTCTTTTGTTTAACTGATTTTTTTAAGAGGCAGTAGAGTGTCAGGACTTACCAGGAGCTGGAGCCCAGTTGCAGGAGATGGCGCACACCCTGCTCAGAGTTACAGTATGCAGAAATCACGAGAGCAGTAAGAGAGTGCCCGGGGGCAAAACAGGTACGCAGTACAGACAGGGGATATCCAGAAGCAGAGTCAAACGTAAGCAGAGGTCATGGCCGGCAGACAGGGTTCACAAACGGTGTATCAAAGCAGAGGTCAAAGTCCAGGAAATCAGGCATATAATCACAGCACATCCAGAAGCAAAAACAACAACAACCAGATACTGGGCTGGAGGTGAGGCTGATCTTTTAAAGGCTGATGACGAGGCCAGGTGAGAGAGGCGGGGTTCAGCCCAAACCAGAACTAGGTAATGACAGTTTAAGTCCAGCCAGGCCTGTTAAAGGGGTGGCCACGCCTTGCGGTCTGTGGGACTCTGGGTGATGCCTGACATAGGGTGTCTGTCAGTTTCATTAAAGTCATCTTCCCTCTGTACTGTTGTTGTACTGATCATTTCTGGAACATGTACAACAGCTGCTATTTTCAAACCTTCACAAAGAACTAATAAAGTGCATGCAACACATTTTTTTAAGTTGAATAATGGAGTTCTTCAGAAGGCCCAAATCTCCCTCAACAGATGCATAAGAGGCTGTTTTATTTGGTGAATGAAAAACTGGTTGCATTACAGATGTCCAAATTGGATTTTTTTTAAAAAAGATGGACTAGTTTCTGAGAAAAGTTTGGACAAAAGTAAGGGTTAGGTTGGTTCCCTTGTTCTAGACTTCCTGAACGGTGTAATTTAGCCAACCAGACAGTGGCTCGGAATAGTTTTTTTCTTGAACATCACTAAGTATTTCAAGGTCATCAGAATTCTTCATGTATTTATCAATAATATCAAAATTCCTAGTCTTGATGCAATGACAAATGTATAGCTTTAATGTTTCATATTTTGATGTTTCAGGGCCACAGACTTTACCTGTTGTCTCAGATACAGAAAGGATAAAGGTACTGATGACTAGGTGTTTTAGAATGTCAAACGATTCACACTTGACCATGAGTCCAACACAGCATATATAGAACTTCCTAACAAGTTTTGCTTTTTTTGGATAGCACTTCCACCGACATACTGTTTTAATCAGATGGGCAACATCTCCTCGTACATAACATTTGGGATTTTCAGTTTTTCCCCCCAAGTAGGATTAACATGCAGGTCTTCAGGTAGGTGTTAAGGTTGCAGTCAACCAGGGCTTATGATATTGCACCAAGTAATGCATAAGAAAAGTCACAGACACATTCTTTAGGCACTTTCTGTACATAGTTTATCTATTTTTCCATCCAAAAAGTTATAGTTGGAGTATCTTGAGTTTCGCTCAACATTTAAGACACACTCGTTTGTGTATTCTCAAAGTTGATCACAATCTCATATATGAGCAGACAATTTATTTCTCGTTTTAGTTTTAATAGCAAACTCCCTGTGGCATCTACTTGAATTTTGGAGAAGGAATGTTTTGAATAATACTTTTCATAAATATATATTTATTCATACGAAAGAGTATGAATACTGAATACCGCATACTTAGGAGTACTTTTCATCTGAGAGAGTGATAAAGCCGGATCTTTCAATTTAGGCCTACCAAACATCCGATCCACAGCTTCCTGTCCGGCATCTTGACAAATACTTCATGATATTTTCAGCAAATGTAATTTCAGAATCAAGTTTTTCTCGTCTCCAATTTAAGGGGAAAGTTTTTAGCATTCCATCTCCAAGTTTTCTCCTCTTATCATCTCTGAACTGATTTTTTGGGGAATGTGGTATGGGTCTTGCGCCAGGGGCTTAAATATGAAGAATTAAAAAGTTCCCGTTCTGCAGAAATATGCACTACTGTTTGCACTTGTTTTGTCTTCTGTGATTGTAGCAGTCAATGTGTTTTTTTTTAAGCACCTTGCGCCTCTTGCAATTACCCTCATTATAGGTCACTGTTTTTGGCTCAATATCTAAATATTGTTTATAAGATATTGATATATGCCATAGAAGCATTGGTTCATTTCCTTGTGTGTGCTCAAAGCCACCCTCTGAAGAGTCTTCATCAGTTGTGCTTGTGTCAGACAGCTCTTTCATAATTTTTGTATATTTTGATTGAGGCAAGAAGTTCCTCAGGCGAGAACACCTGCAAACCATACCTGTTTTAAAATATGTAATCGTGAATCTGTTTGATTTTAAATATATACTGGTATATTTCTGGAAGAAGGAATGAGAACACACTTCAAATAGGATCAAAGGCTGACTATAACTATCCATTGTCATTGAAAATCCCAGGATAATATTTCAAGGATTCTATTATTATGTTATTATCAATGTCTGGTTTTCGAGGCATCTAAAATCAGAAAATATTTTAATGGATAAGCTAGTGCTTTTTTCAGTTACTAATATAAAGATATTGTTAAGTATATGTCTACTTTCAAGTAAACGCAGTACATAAAATTCTTTCAGTAAAAGAAAGTTCATGTGGGTATGAACAGGGCTAATGCATTTAGGAAACATGCACACACTATGTGGAAACAGCTCCTTCACAGATGAAATACATGTTGTGGACTGATGGTGTATTTTATGCCCAAACCACATAGATTACACCATTTAATTGTGTGCCTATGGAAATTAATCTAAAGTGGGGTAATTTGAGTGGGCATGTGATGAGATTGACAGGGTGTAGATGTTGAACAAAATGTAGTATAGTATAGTATAGTAGGTTGAAAAAAGACTTCAGTCCATCAAGTTCAATCTTTAACACATACCTAGTTCTAAAGTTGATCCAAAAGAAGGCAAAAACCCTACTTGGGACAATTATCAATTATGCCACAACAGGGGAACAAAATCCTTCTTGATTCCATAGTGGCAATCAAATTACTCCCTGGATCAACTTGCTAATACTACTGTCCTTTCAACAGTTGTAGCCCTTTATGTTATGCTTAACCAGAAAAGCATCCAGACCTTTCTTAAAAATGTCCACAGAGTTAGATAATATAACATCCTTTGGCAGAGAATTCCATATTCTTATTGTTCTTACTGTGAAGAACCCTGTCCTATGCTGATGCTGCAATCTCCTTTCCTCAAGTCTCAACTGATGACCCTGTGTCTTTTGTAGAGACCTCTTGGTGAATAGATCACTAGAGAGCTGTTTATACTGACCTTGTATGTATTTGTACAATGTGATCAGATCCCCTCTTAGATGTCTCTTTTCAAGTGAAAACAAGTTCAGTTTTTCTAGTCTTTCTTCATAACTAAAATTCTCCATTCCTCTAATTAACTTTGTAACCCGCCTCTGCATTTTCTCCAGCACTATAACATCCTTCTTAAAAACTGGTGCCCAAAATTGCACTGCATATTCAAGATGAGGCCTCAGCATTGCTTTATAAACCCTTGTTCAAACACCCTCCCAAAGTGTGCCAAGAAAATGTCCCCCACACCATTACACCACCACCGTGAACCGTTGATACAAGGCAGGATGGATCCATGCTTTCATGTTGTTTACGCCAAAGTCTGACCCTGCCATCTGAATGCCGCAGCTGGAATCAAAACTCATCAGATCAGGCAACGTTCTTCCGGTCTTATGTTGTCCAATTTTGATGAGCCTGTTCGAATTGTACCCTCAGTTTCCTGTTCTAAGCTGACAGGAGTGGAACCCAGTGTGATCTTCTGCTGCTGTAGACCATCTGCTTCAAGGTACGTTCAGAGATGGTACTCTGCATACCTTGGTTGTAACAAGTGGCTATTTGAGTTACTGTTGCCTTTCCTGCCACTCACTCTTCTTCGGACCATTCTCTGTAAACCCTAGAGATGGTTGTGTGTGAAAATCCGAGTAGATCAGCAGTTTCTGAAATACTAAGACCTTCCCGTCTGGCACCAACAACCATTCGAAGTTCAAAGTCACTTAAATCCCCTTTCTTCCCCATTCTGATGCCCAGTTTAAACTTCAGCAAGTTATCTTGACCACATCCACTTGCCTAAATGCATTGAGTTGCTGCCATGTGATTGCTATCTTTGTTAACAAGCAATTGAACAGGTGTACCTAATAAAGTGGCCAGTGAGTGTGTGCGTGTGTGTATATACATATATATTTATTTATTTATTTTGGCCCTGATGGTGGAAAATTATTTTTACATGTTACCATTTTTAAAAACTTTTTTTATTTTTTTTACTAATAACATAGTGATTAGAAAGCTGGGCTCCATTGACTTGCATGGTTAAATGCAGTACCTGTATTCAACCTACAAGAGGAGCCAGGAGAGACCCTCTTGGAAACTTGCTTATTCTTTTAAAGGATGCCGTCATCTTGCGAGTGTCAAAATCTCAGGAAGATAAGCTGTCAGTTAACCAGATTTTAGGTAGTTGTGTAACAAAACCGAGGTCAAGCCAAGTCAGAAACAAGATCAACACTAGGATCAAAAACACTATTGCAGACACAGGTATGACCATCAGAGGGACATGATTATTGTGTTCTGAGGCTTTATAAGAGAAAGGGCACCAAATTCAAAAGGAGCGACTTCACTCTATTCTGGATATTCGGCCATCTTGTGTGTGGCGAGGCTGAAAACAAGGCCACAATCGGCCATTTAAGCCAGAAGATACCAGAGCAGGGAGAAGAGGAGGATCGTCAGAAGCATCACAGAAGGACTTACCAGATATAGTGGGACAGAGGATGGAGGTCTCCCTCTATGGCGCTGCAGAGGAGTGGAGGGCATGGTGCACAGAGAGACACAGCAAGTGACACAGTGAGAGAAACATAGAATTTCACATAAGATAATAACCATTTGGTCCATCTAGTCTGCCTCAAACACTATTATATCCTTGGTCTTGTCTAAGATTCAGTATGGCCAAATGTCTATCATATAAATATATAAATTCCCTAACTGTATATGTGAATAAAGATTTACTAATCGGTCAACAAACTGTTATCACCATAGCAATTAAGGGCATGATTCAATCAATAGCTCCATTCCATTGGTAACTATTGTGATAACATCACTTTTCAAACTTTGCATTACAATCTCTTTTTATGTATAACATCTCTTTATAATTTATCAAATCTGCCTTGCTCAACTCAGTAATGTTCCTGTAGATATACACCATTCAGCCATAACATTATGACCACTGACAGGTGAAGTGAATAAAACTGATAATATTGTTATCACAGCACCTGTCAGTGGATGGGATATATTTTGAAAGTGAATATTTTGTACACAAAGTTGATGTGCTAGAAGCAGGAAAAATTGGCAAGCATAAGGATCTGAGCAACTTTGACAAGGGCCAAATTGTGATGGCTAGATGATTGGGTCAGAGCATCTCCAAAACTGCAGCTCTTGTGAAGTTTTCCCGAGCTGCAGTGGTCAGTACCTGTCAAAAGGGGTCCAAGGAAGGAAAAGCGGTGGACCGGGGACAGGGTCATGGGTGGCCAAGGCTCATTGAGGCACGTGGGCTGCAAATGCTGGCCCATGTGGTCAAATCCAGTAGATAAGCTACTGAAGCTCAACTTGTTCAAGTTAATGCTGGTTCTGATAGAAAGGTGTCAGAATACACAGTGCATCCCAGTTTGCTGCGTGTGGGGCTGTGTAACCGCAGACTAGTCAGGGTGCCCATGCTGACCCCTGCCCACTGCTGAAAGGGCACGTGAGCATAAGAACTGGACCATAGAGCAATGGAAGAAGGTGGCCTGGTCTGATGAATCATGATGGCTGATTAGTGTAATTATAATGATAACCTCTTAAAAGACTATAGTCTTTTCTTCTAAATCTCTGTTACTTTGTATATGATAAATTATAATTGATAATTTTGTATTGCCTCTTATTATAAGAATACAATGTAATAATAATATGCTATCTATAGTCATATAGTACACAGAAAAGGATATTGTGAAATCTAAGTGTGTGTATTTCATTTTTTAAGTAATTTCATTTTTTAAGTAATCCTGCCATCTTGTGGTTATCTAGTGGTAGTCAAAACTACCTTTTCTTTCTCTTAAATAATGACTGCTAAGCAATAAGAGTATAATTTATACAAGCTTATTTTTCTAATATAACCTTAAACTTAATCCAACAAATTTTATTGTAATGTGCATATTAGAATAGGCAGAAGATGAAGATAGCCCTGTACCGTTGTCTGTGACGAGACTTGCGGCAGTAATTATTGCCTATATTGAAATACCTGCTGCTGTCTACTCCTATCTATGACAGGTATTAAAAGGACCTGCTCCTTAGTTGTGCCCTAGGGTTGTAGTTGGGACTGAGTAAGCTTCCGTAGCAGTCACAACAATATCCGTATCTGGAAAGTCTTAGTGCGTGAGACTTTCTTTTTTACCAGCTGATCACGGACGTCTGCATGCAGATTAATGAGCCATCCTTTTTTGTTTGGTTTTTACTGGATTGGAGATTAAAAGTTGAAGAGTTTTATCAGCTCTTACTACACAGTCACCAAGTTACTCTCTTTTATGGTAGTCAACAATTGTCTCTCCTGTGTGTGAGTTCCGCTGCTCTTATGATCTATGAACAGTTCTTTCAAGATTGATGATCATGCTTTTTCAGGAACATTACTTGTGATTGTATTTTGTATTCTTTTTTGTAGTGGTTTGTTATTATTCACTATTGTACTTTATAGCACACTCTGAGCCTGCTTTATTATTAATTTTGTTTTGCACATATATTATTGCATATTTTGCACTTTATAATATTAATGTATTTTTCAGTCTACCCATAGTGTGGACATTATTGCAGGTTTTGCACTTTGCTACCTGAACGCAGTCTATTTGTAGTGTGTATATTATTCACCACACAGTTCACCATCTTAAATATATTAACAGTACACCAGGGCTCGACAATTCCCAGGCGCCAGAATTTTGTCCTGGCGCCTAGGTGTTTGTCAGTCTGTTTCATTCACAAAAAACCACAACATCCCCCTGCTGCCTGATTGCTCCATGAGAGCGACAGTGCAGCATTAATTCCCGTTTTGTATGGGGCTCTGCTGCTGGTGGCCTGCTTGGAAGCCCAGGCAGGCCAGCAACAGCAAAAAGGAGCCCCCACAAGCCGTTTGATGACTCCTGTAGGCATGGAAGCCTACAGCAGTCATCAGAGACTCCCCCCTGCAATGGCTGGTCTCTAGACCAGCAATTGCGCCCCAGCTTCCAGAGGCAGCTTCAGGGACAGGGGAGAGGGTTCTTCGGTCTCCACATGAGTGTGACCAGCCCCAACACCCCCCTGCTGCCTGATCGCTCCCTAAAAGCGACAGTGCAGCGTTAACCCCTTCAATGCCACAATTGTGTATGACACATTTGTGGCATTGCAGGGGTTAACATTTGTCCCCACAAGCTGGCTCCTAACTTTTTTAGCTGGCGCCTAGATTCACAACAAATTTGTCAAGCCCTGCAGTACATCATTATTGCCATTTATTTATTTTTTATCTTGTAGTGTGTTTAATATTTATTAGTGCACTTTATAGCATGCTCAGCAGATTTTTAGACATAGAACCGGCTTTATTTTGTTATTTTTTGACAATTTAGATTTTTTTATTTCACTATTGTATGTGTTTAGCGTACTGTGTTTCTTTGCTGCTATTAAAATGACCTGCTTAGTTCCCTAGGTTGCAGACAGCACTTGATTAGGGCCTCCATGGTCCAATATAGGTTTTAGCTATTATAGCTTCTTTTTCTTCCAGTGTTTGTCTATGGAGATGGCTGCCTATGTGCTTTATTTTATACACCTGTGTTCTGGCCTAGGCCGACTAGTTATACGGCATCAGCAAGGTCACTCCCAGGCAGAAATCTAATGGCAGACAGGAGTTTCCAGGTGTTCTGTTCAAGCTCGTTTGAAGAGCACTGGACTAGCTATACTAAACATAAGGCCAAAGTAAAGCAGGTATAAAAAACAGGCAAAGTGCTATCAAAATCTGTCTGTTAAAGGTATACATACAATAAAATGCCATAAGCCTTATTCAGTGACCTATCTAAACCTTAATTCAATTCTACATTATAGTTACTGCCCTTGTGTGGGACAACTTTAGATTGGTTATTTGTAAAGTATGATCCCCCTGCAGAAGTTAAGATCACAAATAATAGGAGGCATCTAAGCAGGAGCTGGGAGAGCACACCAACAAATTTGAATTTAAGACTGATAAATCGTGGGACACCCACAACCAGTTAATGGATAAAAACACTACTTTACAAATAGAAGTGTTAGCTCTGCGTGACAAAATCACAGACCTCGAAGAAAAGTCCCGGTGAAGCAACATTAGGCTGAGAGGGATACCATAAGATAAATAACACCAGAGAACCTTAGGAACTTCACCAAATATTACCAGACAAGCAAGAATGCAATTTTCTTATAGATAGAATTCATAGAATATATACCGTAAGAAAGCCTCAAGGACGTTCTGCTGAGCATCCATTTCTTCCACATAAATGGGAAGATTCTGGGGCAAGCTGTCAAGCAAATTCCTGGCCCTCTCTCTACGAAAAAAGATACAGATCCTCACTAACCTATCCCAACAAACACTTGAACGATGAAGGGAATTCTCGGCCATCACCCAAACCCTAAGACAGGGGTGTCCAAGTTTTTTCTGCACTGGGCCACTTCATCAGAATTGTATACGTGCATGGGCCGCACTCTTTTTTCACTGAGAGAAAATATGGCCTTTAATAAGATATGCAGATTAAAATAAAGTAAATGACACAAAACCTTTACTTTTCCTCTCACTGATTTCTGGGATTTCTGGGCCTATATATTCAGGATTCTGGATAAGTAAAAATAAAATAGTTCTATTTATTTTAGGGATCCACTAAAATGAAAATTCTGGACCAAAACCGAAAATTCAGGGTTCACTTAGCCGAAACTGAAAGTGACCCCCCCACACACTTTTAAGAAAAGTAAGTTACACACCAAAATTGTACAAAAAAATGATATATTATGATTGTTAACAGCAATCTCAGGCATACCCAGATTTCAGCATATACTGGTTGGCTGGGCATTGTATTTTGTGTCCAATTTTAGTGTGTAACCACACTTTTATTAAAAGTAACACACCACAATTGGACAAAAAAAATCAACAATATGACTTGACATGATAGGAGTGTGATTGCTAACAGCAAACACACTCTTTGTATACCCAGGCAACCAGTGAATGCTGGAACCTAGGCATGATGGGACTGTGATTGCTGTTAGCTGTTAGCAATCACACTCCTATCGTCCCAAGTCAGCCAATACATGCTGGTACAGGGTGGCTGTAAGTGCAGACCCCATACTGCTGGCAGCATCAATACACAAGGGGGGCAGCTAGCCAGGTTTCAGCATGTACTGGCTGAGTTGGCATGATAGGAGTGTGATTGCTAACAGCAAACACACTCTTTTTACACCCAGGAAACCAGTAAATGCTGGAACCTAGGCATGATGGGACTGTGATTGCTGTTAGCAGTTCGCAAGCACACTCCTATCATCCCAAGTCAGCCAATACGTGCTGGTACAGGGTGGCTGTAAGTGCAGACCCTATACTGCTGGCAGCATCAATATACAAGGGGGGCAGTTAGCCAGGTTTCAGCATGTACTGGCTGACTTGGCATGATAGGAGTGTGATTGCTAATAGCAATAACAGTCCCATCTTGCCTAGGTTCCAGCACTTACACATACATGCCATCACACACACACAAATTAATACATTCACAGATTCATTCCCTCAATCAGACATACTCATTCACACAACCTACCCCACCCCCTTACCTGCTCTACAGCTCTCGATGCCGCTCATCATCAGCAGGGGGCGCGGCCTCCCTCGTTCTCCCCACAGAGGAAGCAGGACTGGAGCAGAGAATAGACCCTCCCACAAGTAAGCAGCAGGGCTCTTGTGATCCTGGCTGCCGATCTCACGCGGGCCGCACCTCGAGGTTGGACGCCCCTGCCCTAAGACATACTGTACTGCTGAGGCTTCTTAACCAGAGAACATAGTTATCACCACCATCAGGTTGCAAAGCTACCCTGTGCAAGCTAAACAGGCAGAGAAGACCCCCAGACCAGCTTCTAAACAGATAAAATTAGCATGCGAGAGATGTGCCAGCTGCAACAGCACAAATCTTTGTTACCGGAGAAACACCTCCTGGGAGTCAATTGGCTGAGGCTTTGGGCCCCATTCAACAAGCCTGGGACTCATACTCATACATAGTACCAATTTGTCTATAATAGAAATTCCAGGACTTGTAGTGACATTATGTTATTAGGGGCAAGGTAACTCATAATTGTGCAGGGGGGGTTCTTGAATAGGGGAAGCCACCTAAATATTCTGTACTGGGCAATCAACAGATTTCAGGGGAATAAGTATAAGCAGAGCCCTTGGTCTCCGAAACCGACCCTTTAACTATTGAATTAAGATCCACACTTAATACTATATCTTCAACAAAAACATAAAAAATCTATACACTATATGGACAAATATATTAATATCGATTATTGAATTCAAGTGTTTCAATCAGATCCATTGCCACAGATGTATAAAATCAAGCACGGGTCGTTCTGAAGAGCTCAGTGTATTCAAGCATGTTGCTGTTTTAGGATGCCACCTTTGCAATAAGTCATATCGTGGAAATTTCATCCCTGCTACATATTCCGCTGTAGGTGGTATTATTAGTGGAAGCGTTTAGGAACAGCAGCGACTCAAACCACAAAGCGAATAACCACCAAATGGTCACAGAGTGGGGCCACAGAGTGCTGACGCACATGGTGCTGATTCCATAGCTGAAGAGTTCCAAACTTCCACTGGCATTAATATCAGCACAAAAACTGTGTGGAGGTGCTTTATAGAATGGGGTTCCATGGCTGAACAGCTGCATACAAGCCATACATCGCCAAGCATCAGATCAAGTGGCAAGCCTAAAATTCCAAAACATAATAGCCCAGCATTCTCTGCACAATGTTTGGCACTGTGCAAACCAACGGTCCATAAATCATACATACCTCTCAAATGCACATAAAATCTACTTGAGAAGAAATTATATCCTCACAGGCCTCTAAAGGGTGCCGAATGCATTCAGAGCACTAATAAGTGTGATATAATGATCATATCACTTGCCAGTTATGGCCATGTTAAAATTGGATTACCCTAAGAGAGGCAAAGGCCCTTGGCATCTGAACAAGTCTCTGCTAAAACCTAGGGAGTTACAGGCCACCTCATCAGCCTCAACCATACTGGCCAGTGCTAGTTGTAGTGTACTCTATATAAGTTCAGTATTGAAATACAGGGACTGCATGCAGCAGAATCTTTTTTCATTTATTTTAGGGCTGTTTTTTTTCAATTCAAGAATTAACTGCTAGTTTGTGGACAAGACAAAACAATAACTAATTAAAAATATTGGTGGCACAATTAGGCATTTGACTTTAGTTGTTAAAATATTGTTTCTGAATCTGGTTTAAGGCAGCTGAACAATTACACTACCAGCAATACATCTAGTTTGTGGACAATGCAAGGCAATCAATTAAATATTGATGACAAATTAGGTAGGGTAGGAGACCCTGCAACGTGTGCATGCTGTGCAGTTTGTTTTTGTTGTTGAAATTCTGCTCCTGAATTGAGTTTAAGACTGCTGCACATTTACTCTACCAGAAAAACCTGTGTAGACACTGCAAAACAATTATATAGTCGTGTGAAAAAGAAAGTACACCCACTTTAAATTCTATGGTTTTACAATCATCTGTTTTTTAGCAGGTCTAAAAATTAGGTAAGGACAACCTCAGATGAACATCAACACATAACATATTACACCGTGTTATGATTTATTCAACAAAAATAAAGCCAAAATGGAGAAGCCATGTGTGAATTTGAGAGGAGGGGGATTTTTTTATTACTTGACATCGACCAGTCATGAAGAGAAAAGAGCATCACTGTGACATCACTGTGTGTCATAGGCATACAAGTGCCCCCCCTACTCTTACATAGAAGATAATGACACAAGATGCACTTTTGGTGTATACCCAAAAAATAAGCAGAAGGTGAATTACAAGCAACAGGATTAATATACACAAGCAAGTTTCACTGATTTTGGGTAACATCATTTGTTGACTGACATGCAAGTCATGTAACCAATAATAAGGAATCAAAAAGCGACATGAATTGAGTTTGTGTATTATTTTTAGATGTGTCAATATTTAAATAAACATATTTTATTTTGCTCTATTTTGATAAAGCAATAAATTGGGTACATGTTTTTAGGTCAGTTAAGGTGAAATCCGAACCTGTATCGTCTTGGATGCTATCTTATCCATCTAACTCCTTTTTTGGTTTGCAAGTAGTTACACTTAATTTCTTAACTTGCTGTACCTAGCTTGCTGTATTCTGAAACATTTACCTACTAGAATTAGTTTTTAGGTAGCAGATCTCCCTGACATGTTGTTGTATGGATTTTTTGTTGTTCTTGCATAGGTCCCCTTAACTCCATTGTTTGGATCTATTGGCCCATATTAAGTTGCTTTTCTCCTGATGGAAGAGAAGGAAGGAGGAAGCTTATAGGAGATACGTGGCAAGGGGAGGCCAGAGGTAAGAGAAGAGTGATGAAAGGGGAACAAGAGATCAGAGATGGATATTAAAGCAGAGTGAAGATATGGAGACAACTAGGAGAAAGCTGTACGCCATACGCTCCTCTAGTAGTCCGTTTTGCCTGAGAGAATTAATTAGTCCTAAATGGGTTAATGAACCCGGCATTTCCATCGGTAGTCAGTAGTCTAATTGTCTACAATTCACCATTCACTTTTTTTGGATTGAATATTAAGGTTTGAATTTACTAGTTCTATTATTGTGCAAATGGAACCACTTTTTGTTCTTTTTTGACCCATTTGTTTTTGAACAATGAATTCCATTTCCTGTCCATTTATTTTGGCTGAAAGTAGGGGGCCAATTTAAATTCGGGGATGAAATTCATAGTCCGATTTCCACATTTACTCTCACTCACTCTCTCAAACTCTCATTTTCATTCACTTACTCTCTCATGCTCTCTGAGCATCTATCTACTTTCTCTGCCGACCACTTCCGTGCCTCACATGTTCTTGTTCTGCACCTTCTTGTTCTTCAGGTGATGTGCTCTCCCCGATGATCCTCATGTAAAAACGTTTACATGAGTTTATCATGTAAAATGCAGGAACTTTTGGTGACGTCCTCTCCCTGATTCTCCAATCGAGAGGGAGGACATCCATTTTGACGGAAGCTTACAGGAGATTATTTTAGGGCAAAATGGTGGAACATCCTCTCCCTGATCCTCCAATCGGGTTTAGGATGTCACTGGAATCTCCATCATTTTGGCAGAAGATTTCCCTGGGAGGTTATGTCCCTGGAGATGTGGACAAAGAAAGAAGAGAGATGATGAATACGAAGAATAAGAAGATGCAAGACAAAGAAGAGGAGCTGTGAAACACAGAAGTGGAGCTGTGAGACACGGAAAAGGAGCTACGGGAGTGGTCAGCAGATAAGCTAGGGAGACAATCAGAGTGTTAGAGAGAGTGTGAGTGAAAGGTTCATGGGGGTCTGGCTTCATTTTCAGAGATTCGTACAAATTGACAAAATCAGGAATTTCTTTAAATTTGCAATTGGTACGAAGTCTACTTCACACCCTAACGCATGACTGCCCTGCCCTGGGGGTAACTTGGCGTGAGGAAGATGTAATGCGCAGCTCTGCAGGCTTTGCCTTCCCCATTTTTCCAAGCTCCAGCTTTGATTGTTAGCCAGCACTGGGTTAATAAGGTGGAAAGGTGGTAGGGATTCCTATGCTGGAGCTAAGATGAGCAACCTTCCCAACCCCTCATTTTCTTTTTCATCATTTTTTATTTAAGTTATGTTTTTTAGAGGTTGTCTGTGTCATTTATGGAGGGGGTTTATATTACGTACTAGTACGTGTTTTTTGTCCTGTTTTCTTTATCATATTAGGTTTGTCATTGTGTTTGATATGAATATTGGGATACTCCTTTATATACTTGAACATGCATTAGGAGCTATTTTTGCACTGTTTTTTCCCCAAGCACTTATATGGCACAACAGATGTGATAAGTGAAAGGAGCAGGACAGAGGCTCCTTGCAGCATGTTTCACATAGAAACTCTCTCCAGGGAAGGTAGAGACTGAGTGGTTAAATAAAGGAAAACATCTTGCTAAAAACGAAAAGAAAGGAAAATAAATACATGGAAATTAATTTATCTCTGCTGTACTCAAAATTATGGATCTATTCTTAAAAGTAATTAAATAATTATGTGAAACATGGGACAGATTGCACCTTAAATAAGTTATATTTGCTGTATGTAACTGGAGGAAAGAGCACCATCTGGTCACCTTCCCCATGGTGATAGAAGGCATTTAACAGAAAAAAAACATTCTGGGCTTTAAAAATGCCCTTGTTATGACATCTGTGTCATGAGGTTATGCCGACACATTTCTTCCGAAAAAAAATATGCTTCTAGGCTTCTAATTTTCTGTACAGTTTACAAAACAGTCTATTTGATATTTTATTTATATTAATTTCTATGTATGAAATTGAAGCAGTGGAGGTTAGTATTTGTTCTACAATTTAACAAACACAGGCTGTGAATGAAGCATAATATGACACTGATATTACTATATATTTCAACCGCAGTGTTAAACCTAGGGTTATGGGCACCTGGGTGCAGGGTTTCTTTCACGCCCCACCCACACAATATATACTGCTACACGTACTCACTCTTACACCATACACTAACATATACCCATTAACAACTGGTGATGGACTAGGCATGACTAAATACTGCTACCCTGCCCTGGTGTGGTCCATCGCTCTAGTGGAAGGAAAAAATATAATCATTTGCCTTTTTAGGGCCCAAATAAGTGATGATCCACAAAACCTTCAATCCTCTTTTTTTGGCCCAAGGGATGGGCCATACAAACAATAAAAGGAAAAAAGCTGATGCAAACATCACCATCGTCTCTCAATGTCAGATTGAAAAAAGCTGCTTTCTATCGACTTTTAACTTAAATGGACCCCACAGATTTGCCTCCAAAGGGGCTTCTACTAGCATACTCCCTAAGGACCCCTTTTTAACCCTTCCCTCAGGGAACAAGAGGGGGTGGGGCATGACTTGGGGTTTATGTCTCCCATAAGGCATTTTTACTGTATTTAATGAACCATGCCCAGTTAAGTCTCCAACAAATAATTACTACCCACCCATTTCATATGGTGTGGCAGAAGAGATCCTTGTTAATTTGCATTTATTTTAGTTTTCAATATGTGCATGAGAGGATTTTTCAGAAAATCCACAAAATTTCACAGTTCCTTGCATGCCCTCGCAAACAAAACTTGTTTTTAGTGAATGCAGCTGTTTGCATAGGAAGGATGAGTTAATTCTTAATGTGGCCAAACACATCTCTTGGGAAGCTGGGTGGTGGGGAGGGATTTTGGGGAATTTATTAATGTATTTTTGCAAACATTATTTCATTATTATTATTATTATTATTGTTTAGTGTGCTGTATCAGATTATTGATATTGATCTCCGATTGTGCAGTACTAAAAGCATTCACTAGGTGTCACTGAAAAATACAACTGCCTGTATATTTAATGGCATCACTTTATGATGGGGAAAGTCACAAAGGATCAAGACACTGAGTATCTGTCAAAAGAGGCCACTAATAAATTCAAAATCAAACTTTCTGGATTCTTCAGGCATCTATATTTTTTTAAAGAAAGATAACACACTTAATTTTTGTCAGCACAGTGATGTATATTAAAAATAACAAACACACTGAATTTAACCAAACCAATTTACTAAAAAAAATATATAGCAGATCAACACTGGTACTAATCCATGCTACTTACGCTGGAAATATTTCTCAGCAACATGCATTATTATATATCAGAGTCCCAGCCAGGTAATATCACACAGTAACATGCATTATCTATATCAGAGCCCCAGCCAGGTAATATCACACAGTAACATGCATTATCTATATCAGAGCCCCAGCCAGGTAATATAACACAGTAACATCTATTATCTATATCAAAGCCCCAGCCAGGTAATATCACACAGTAACATCTATTATCTATATCAGAGTCCCAGCCAGGTGATATCACACAGTAACATGCATTATCATATATCAGAGCCCTAGCCAGGTAATATCACACAGTAACATGCATTATCATATATCAGAGCCCTATCCAGGTAATATGACACAGTAACATGCATTAACATATATCAGAGCCCCAGCCAGGTATTATAGCACAGTAACATGTATTATCTATATCAGAGCCCCAGCCAGGTAATATCACACAGTAACATGCATTATCTATATCAGAGCCCTTCACTCGATTTCCTCTAACCTCCTTACATTATTGCCCCCACACCCCTTACACCCACAACAACAACAAAACTTTCCAAAGCACCACTTTGCACCAAGGTTGCACACACAAGTCTTCCAAAGATAATGATTGCCCATCTAGGCAATGCCCCAGCCAGCACCCAGATGGCACAATCATGCTGGCTGAGCATCATGGGAAATGCAGTTAACAATTGATAAAGCTGCACATGTTAGCTGTGAATAAAAATTCCCATGATGCTCAGCCAGCCAGGTGTCCACCATGATGCTGGCTAAGCCTCCCTCCCATAAAATGATATTAATCCATTTAGTATTGATTTATCATGTAATGGCCCCCGCTGCTCTCATGTGTATTGGTGACCCCACAACCTTGTGTATCGGCCCCAGTCAGGCCTCTATTATGGTTTTCATGCTCTCTGCCAGCCCCCCTTTATATGATACCCCTAACCCCCTTCTATGATGCCTCTAGCCCCCCTTGTGTCCCCCACAACCTTGTATCCCTGGCCTTCCCCCACTGTGTATGGGGAACTCATATAATGCCCCAGCCTTTTCCCTATTGTGTATTATTACCCCTATCACTTTGAGGACTCATGCCCCCCAGCCAGCCAGCTACCTTTTTTCTGACTTTTCTGCCCCCTCCAGCATCGTACCGCCTCTTCAAGGGGGCGGGACGAAGAGTCACACTTCAGTGGAAAATCAGGACAGTTGGGGGGCCTGCTTGTGTTTAATTCTCTGTCAGTTAACAGAATCTTTAGAGGGATCTTAAAATCCATAGAGGGGATCATATGCTTTCAAACGCACATGGTAACTAGAATGTTCCTTTAATCCCTTTAGGACTAACAATAATATCTTTATATCCCCCTCACCCATTTAGTTTAACATACACAATTTAAATATTATTGTTTCTTTTCCCGTACAAGTAGCTTTGCAAGGGTTTTTTTTGTTTTGTTTTGTTTTTTTAGAAACCTTACATTTACAGATAAACAATAATTTCCTAAGAAAAAACAAAAAAATAAGAAAAAATTACCTAAGTTTGAAATAATAATAAATAAACTTGTTATGGTTAAAAAAGGGTAGCTGTAGAAAAACTGCTGCTCACTCTATGATAGAGTTATCAAGCAGCTTAAAAATATTTATTCAAATAAAAAATAAGGATTTGTTTTCTTACTTCAGCAGCGATCACTGTGAAGGGCAATGTTGACAGATATTGCCATTGGCAATGTGATTGACCCTTTGAGCAATCATATACATGGCCCCAGGGTCTCTAGGCAGCCGGCAGCAGCAGTCCTGCTTTCGATTGCTGGATTTGGCCGGTCGCATGCTATGTAGCGTCCGCCAGTGCCAGGAACGTCCCGTAATCACCAGTCCAGCCACGGGAGATAACATTAACCCCTTCAGTCCCCTATACACGTACTGGTACGTCCATAAAACTAATTTAAATAAACACATATGGCCATAAGTATAAAAATACTACCCTATAGGGTACTATATGTAATGGATCCATATGGCCCTTTAGAAAGAAAACAAAATAAGGATTTGGGCTATCTCCGTAATCAGGAGATGCAGCTAAACAATTCTGTCTGGGTTTGTCTGCCTTAACACATACCCTGTGCAAAAAAATTCTGCAGGGCACCTTTGACAGTGATTGGTGGCCAAATAGCTGCGTGAAGAATGCCCAACTACCCCTGATACGATAGTCTGGGTTGTCTGCTTTACAGAAATATATACTTTTGTGGGTATTTTTGGTTTATTTGTTTAAAATTAGAGTTGCAATCCCATCATTCTACCAAATTCTACGTACAATGTACACATTATAGTATGTTCCCTATAAGGGCTGGGAAAGTATGGAAATTCTATATAAATTAGGTATTTCTGAAATCAGGACACCTGAATTGATAAACTTGAAGGGGATTTTCCATCACTTTATCTAATTTTGTGAGGATTCAGAAGGAAAATATATAAAACATTTGTTTTTTTCTAATTTTCGCTAGTTTTTACTACATTTTTCATTTAAAATGTTCAGCTAATTATCTAACTGTGGTATCAAAAGAAAGCCCCCTCTCTCCTTGAAAAAACAAGATATAGTTTACATGGGTGCACTATTTGCAGGAAAGGAGAATAATCGCTGAACCGACATACCGCAAGAATTGCAAAATTGCTCCGAGCTTTGAGGTACCAAAAACCCCTGGGACTGAAGGGGTTAATATCAAATACATAAAGAAGATATACATTACTTAAATGATAGAATAGACCATGAACACTTTATAGTAAATGGATATTTATATCAATAAAAGAAAATACATGTGATATAATCCCATGTAATGTTAAATAAGTATCTGTAGGGATTAAAATGTATTATTTTGTGAATACATATAGGGATTCTATATCAAAAAGGTATGACGATCATCATGCCAATTTATGATATATGATATAGTATGATATATTTATACTAGAGAACTTCTCTATTTACTTTTCCTTAGGAAATGGGAAAGGGATTTTGCAAACATCTTAAATGCCTAAAATTTTAACACATTTTGATAATTACAAGACAACTATATATATATATATATATATATATATATATATATATATATCCTTACCAGTTTCCAAACCAGATTTATTTAAAATTTGTATCTTGAAACCATAGTTATAATAGTACTCACAGAATTGACCCACAAACGTATATTTGAAAGCATTTACTTTTGTGGGGTGATTCTGTGAAAAACTAACAATGTAAGCAATTTCAAAAGGTTCATTGTAGTACTTCACTTGCAGCCTTCCATAAAATGGGTGAAATAGCCAAAAGAAATGTATGATCAACATCTTTGATTATTGTATTGCCATATCTTTTTTTGTGCTTATGAGGTCCTAAATGCTATCGTAAAAATATTATCTTTTAGTACCTCTCTGCCTACGTTTTTCAAGAAATGTTTTTACACTTTTAGAATTTTCTTTATTTTACTTCTTCACTTTTATTTTTTTGTACTTCACTTTCAGTGAAAAAATGACTAGATATCTTTTTGGATTCTTTGTAGACATAATTGATCTCTCTTGTAATTTAAGGATGTCCCTGATTATGACATTGTTGTAGTACACATACACCAGTCAGCCATAATAGTATGAACACCTGCCTAATATTGTGTAGGCCCTCCTTTTGCTGCCAAAACAGCCCTGACCCGTCGGGTCATAATTTTAGACCTCTGAAGGTGTGCTTCTGGCACCAAGACATTAGCAGCAGATCATTTACGTTTTGGAGGTGGTGAACCCACAGTGGAACGCTGGTGGGTAATTCCAATGGGGGTTCACAATATATACATTTTGAAAATGAAATGTACATATATACGACGTAATTTACAGGTTAAAATACCTTTCCTTAAATTAACCCTAAACACCCCATCAACCATAACGGCCCCTAAATTAACCCTAAACACCCCATCAACCATAATTGCCCCTAAATTACCCTAAACACCCCATCAACCATAACTGGCCCTAAATTAACCCTAAACACCCCATTAACCATAGCTGCCCCTAAATTAACCCCCACCTCCCCTAACTTTCAGCAGCCCAAATATAAATTTTATAATTACTGTTAGATGAGTTGCTGAGCAGTGTGGATGCTATAAGGAAAGGGGCGGGACCAATCAGGAAGGGACTGGGAAGCAGAAAGTTGTAAGCCCCGCCTCCCCGCTCACATCAGTCACTGGGGAAGGCGGGGAGTGTGTTGGCTGGGAGCTGACGGCTGGGAACTCCTTCCCCGCTTGCACAGCTTTTACTGTGCGAACTGAGATCAAATGCGCGGCTCAGCCGGCGCTTTAGCTAAAGTGCAGCAGCAATTGAGCCAAATAGGGTCTTTCTTCCTAACGCAAGTGTGATACGCATAGGCAGGCTACATCAGGGGACAGGAGGCTTTACATGAACCCCAAAGCGCAGTTCATGTAAAAAAAATGTTTGCAAAATTCATCAAATCTAAATTAGATTAAAATGGGTTTTTGATGAATTTTACAATTTTTTCTTCCTTTTGCACTTGGGGGTTCACGTGCGCATGTGCTCCTATGGAGGAGCCTCCACTGCGCTTTGGGGTTCATGTGCCATGAAGCGTCCTGTCCCCTGATGTAGCCTGTCTATGCATCCTAGTGCCATGTGTTCTCCAGGTAAGCAACGTACCCAGCCATCCACGTAATGTAAAAGAAAATGTGATTCATCAGACCAGGCCACCTTCTTCCATTGCTCTGTGGTCCAGTTCCTATGCTCACGTGCCCTTTGTAGGTGCTTTCGGCAGTGTGCTGCCTAATATATCCCACCCACTCACAGATGCCATGATAACAAGATTATCAGCGTTATTCACTTCACTTGTCAGTGGTCATAATGTTATGGCTGATCGGTGTAAATATATACCGTATTGGCTCGGATATAGGCCGCACCCGAATATAGGCCGCACCCTTAAAGTTAGGTGCTTTTTTAAGGAAAAATTTTTCTTAGTTAAAAAAAACGTAGAATAGATATGCTGCCGCTCTGCCCTCCACCCGATATATACAGCCACTCTGCCCTCCACCCAATATATACTGCCACTCTGCCCCCCCGATATATACTGCCACTCTGCCCCCCCGAGATACACTGCCACTCTGCCCCCAAGATGTGCCCCCCCCACGACTTACCAAAGCAGACTCCCGTGTGTCTTGCGGGGCCGGCAGGGGAGACCTACGCAATACGCGTAGACAACTTCCGGTGCCGGCACTTCCGCCTGCACGGGAGATTGTCTAAGCGCATTGTGCAGACGTTCAACGGCTGCGGCGATGCGCGTAAACGACCTCCGCTGCCGGCACATCTGCACGATGTGCTTTAACAATCTCCCTTGCCGGGACTCCCCCAGTGGGAATTCCCGGCAAGGGAGATTGTTAAAGCACAACGAGCAGACGTGCCGGCAGCGGAGGTCGTTCACGCTCATCGCCGCAGCCGGTGAACGTCTGCACGATGCGCCTACACAATCTCCCGTGCCGGCACTCCCCCCGTGGAAAGTGCCGACAGGGCAGGCTGTCAGAGCGCATCGGAAAGTAGGATGCAGGTCCCCTATCTGTATCCTAACCCTGCTGCCTGACCTGAACTGCATGTCCCGGGCGTCGGGCACTAGACCCCGAATATAGGCTGCACTCCCACTTTAAAGACTTAAAGTGAAGGAAAAACTGCAGCCTATATTCGGGCCAATACGGTATATATGTATATATTTTTTTAAGGTATCATCTCTGATACTCTGATTTGCCTGTATGTTCATTACACCATAAATGGGACACTCAGTCTGACCAGATCCAGCAGGGGCTCTGCTACACTAAGGAAACTATTTTTCAAGTTTTTTTCCAAGTTGACGTAATATTACATCACCAGTATTAAATCTTGTGTGTCAAAGGGGTTATCATATCTCTCAAAGTTTAAAGATTAAACATTTCATTATGGGGTTTTTTTTTAATAAAATTTCCCTAAATTTAAATGTTTCCTATGTTTGCTGCATATGTATACTCACTGCATTTGAAGCTCTCTGATTTTCATCTGAACTGAAGGGACAGAAAACAAAATTAATTGTCCGAACACGAATGGACCAAAAACAAAACCAAAAATTCAGAATCATATTTGGTCTATTTGCACAAGTCTAGTATGTGTTACACTTGTACATGTTAAATAAACGTATTATTGTTTTAAAATAATGTACTGTTTTTCTGTAGCTTCTTGTTCAGAACCTTCCAATGAGGCTTCTTAATTTGTTCCCTCTGCACTTCTTTGCTCTGCCTGCCAATTTCTGATATCACAGGAGGTTTGTTTCATTGAAGGTCTACTATTTTAAAGGGACTGGAAGTGGTTGGAACAGATCAGACTGCTGTGATATAATACACAGAGAAAGGTTTTTGAAGAATGACAGCACTGTTTCAAGGCAACTCTGGCAACCTTAATAAACTCTTTATTGTAGTTATTTAGTGACAAGCAGAATCGAGTAAAAAAAATAAAATGACAAGCTTTTTTTTTTACTTCTTTTTACACGATGCAGCAATTATCTGGTGATATTTTATGAAGCATCCTTGGTAGAACAGAATTTTTCACTGTAACCCATGACAGATTGTCCCTAAAAAGATTACGATTGTCATTGTCTGACACTTGTTGAAAATCACCAATACTTTTAACAACTGAAATATACTAACACCTATCTGGTAGGATTGCCCGAAGATAGTTCCATTCTGGAAACAAATACATTTAACTTTTCCCAAATTTATAGACAGACCAACACCGTTCCTACGTTCGAGCTACACAAAATTGATAAGGTTCTGGTACCATTACATTGGAAGGACCCCATGGTACCGTCGTTCAGAGAGTGGATTCTACAGGTTGAAAATATAAGATCAGCTATGCATTCTAAGGGCCGTGTTGGGTTCGCAACATAGGCCAGCCAATAGAACCACATCCTCCTGTATCTTTCGTGTTGAAAGATACAGAAGGATGTGATTCTATTGGCTGGCCTATGTTGCAAGTCCAGAAATACAGCCTTTATTAAAACACTAGTTTCCTGGCCTCCCTTTTTTTCTCTTCTTGTTTTTCTTTCTTATTTCCTCAATGTTATTATAAAGTGTTAACTTATATAATTAAAATCTCAGTTGCGACTTCGATCCAGTGTTGTGCACTGGAAACCAACATACCAACAACATGTACTTTTTGTATGGAGATTTAGACATAATTAAAACCTACATTCAAAGTTAAATGTGCATTATGGCCCGCTGTGACAGTTTTTTTGATTTGTACTTGTATCCCCCCTCTAGTCCTATTTCCTTATCTCCCTCTCTCCCTCCCTCCCACAGACCTTTTCCCTTCCCCTATAACCATACAAACTCCTTTCCCCCACCCCCTGATCCACTATATATTGCCTGAAAATTAATAACATTTATTTACAAATAATACTTCCACCATATTATTTTCTCATGGAATAATGAGATTATATTCGCAAACCCAACTATGGGAATTACAGACCTTTTGTCAATAAATATTCATGAAAGTATGTTGGCTTCTGTACAAAGGTGTAGGTAGTTTTAGAGGATTAAACAGGTGTCATGTGTCAATTTCAGCACAAAATGTTTCTAACATTTTTATTTTTATATGAAGCTTTTCCTATGATGAAGCCATGTTGGTTTTCTACATCCAGTCAAGTCAACAGACAGAATACACCTTGACTATTTGCCATAGGCAAACATTCTAACAATGAAATGTGAACTTATTGCATAAACATTATATATGACGCCACATTTTTTTCCTTAGTAGCCAAGATTAAGGTAACCAGACATGTTTCTATTAATACTTTAGTCCCTAAATTTCCTTAGCTGAATATGCATTGGATGAGTCATATTTATCACCTTAGAGCAGCATACAAAAGGTTGGTAATGTCAGATGATATTGTCATTTTCTATTTCCCTATGAATATAACATTAACGTAACTGTATTAAATAGAGATCTTTTTTTCTCTACATGTTTTATTTTAATATTTGTATATTAAATCCTATAGAGGACATATCTTACAGTATATGCTGATAAAGTAACTGGTATTTCAATTAAGTGTATCTACAGCTGCAAAAAAAGGCATTGTGGCAGATGGTACAGTTTCCTAGCAACCAAGAACGATGGGTACCACATTACAAGTTCTGGAGCTTTGAGGCATAAGGTTAACTTTAGAAATAATTTCAGCTTATTAATGCATTAGGGGTTACCTATAAATAACAGTGATAGTTGTAAATCTCCCTGTCTTATTTTATGATTGTATGATTCGTATAAAGCTATCTTATTAATTAATTATGTGAAAACAAAAAGAAAAAGTGAAGACGAACCAGGAATTTGCAAGAGATTTGTGTTCTTAACTTACTGAGAAGTATTGACAACCCTGGCAGTTTGCAGGGCAGCTGAACATCTTAGCTGTATAATTTCACAAACCACAGTTATCTGCAAGAAGGGCTTAGATGGCTCTGTATAATTAAATAATCGTCCTCCCCCAAAAAAATATTCATAGTAAATTAGCCTTTTGAGTTTTGTTACTATGTATTCTTTCAAGATTAAATGCATAAATATATTAAATGCTTACCGTAGGGAGAAGCTGCAGCTACAGAGCTGCATTTTCCTTCCTTTTCATTGGTGCGATGATTCTTGACACTGGTTGCTTGAAGCCTCCAATCAGTGGCAGGAAAGCACCCCCATTAGGATCAATGGGAGTCCCCAAAGATAAATATCATGGAGCTCAGCCTTTCAGCGTTGCAAGATGGCCATGTGGAATAAGACCTCCATTGATTTTACAGTTCCCTGGGCTGGTCAGGGGATGTCAGAGGATTTACCCAAATGCCTTGTGATGCCCACTGCCCAGGAAGATGTCAAATTGATGGCGCTCTGTGCATTTGCTGCACAGATCTCCACTGCGGCTAAGGTGTGGTCATCTTAAGATGCTGTATAGCAGCTCCCATTTCTCTCATTTAACACACACTCTGTCTAACACCATATGCCAACACACATTCTAATACCATACACAAACAAAATAGCAACACACTGTTCGTGGACTTCACCCAATCTAATTCTGTATACTGACACCCCAAACACACTCACTCTAACAATGTACACCACACTGTACACTAACACACACTCACTCTAACACCATACTCAGTTTAACACTGAACACTGACATCCCAAAAACAGACACACTCAAAAACTGTACACTAACAGACACAGCTTAACATTGTATACTGACACCCCACACATGCTCATTTTTACATCCCACATAGTCTAGCATTGTACACTAACACATAGACACACACGCACATGAATGCTAGCCCTTATACACAGACATACTGGCTCACACTTGCCTTTGCAGCCACACATTTATTTGCCCTTAGACACACTTGCCCTAACATACATACAGTAAAAAAAAAATATTTGATCCCCTGCTGATTTTGTACATTTGCCCGCTGAAAAAGACATGATCAGTCTAATTTTAATGGTAGGTTTATTTGAACAGTGAGAGACAGAATAACAAAAAAAAAACACATTTCAAATAAGCTATGAATTGATTTGCATTTTACTCTGTGAAAAAAGAATTTGTCCCTTTACAAAACATGACTTAGTACTTGGTGGCAAAAACAGAGCTCAGACGTTTCTTGTAGTTGGCCACTGGGTTTGCACACATCTCAGGAGGGATTTTGGCTGTGTGTTTTGAGTCATTCTCATGCTGGAATACCCATCCACGACCCATTTTCAATGCCCTGGCTGAGGGAAGTAGGTTCTCACCCAAGATTTGATGGTACATGGCCCCATCCATCGTCCCTTTGATGCGGTGAAGTTGTCCTGTCCCCTCAACAGAAAACACCCCAAAGCATAATGTTTCCACCTCTGTGTTTAATGGTGGGGATGGTGTTCTTGGGGTCATAGGCAGCATTTCTCCTCTTCCAAACACGGCGAGTTGAGTTGATGCCAAATAGGTTGATTTTGGTCTCATCTGACCACAACACTTTCACCCAGTTCTCCTCTGAATCATTCAGATGTTCATTGGCAAACTTCAGACGAGCCTGTACATGAGCTTTCTTGCGGGCGCTGCAGGATTTCAGTCCTTCACGGCGTAGTATGTTACCAATTGTTTTCTTCGTGACTTTGGTCCCAGCTGCCTTGAGATCATTGACAAGATCCTCCAGTGTAGTTCTGGGCTGATTCCTCACCGTTCTCATGATCATTGAAGCTCCACGAGGTGAGATCTTGCATGGAGCCCTAGACGAGGGAGATTGACAGTTATTTTATGTTTCTTCCATTTGCGAATAATCGCACCAACCGTTGTCACCTTCTCACCAAGCTGCTTGGCGATGGTAGGTCTTCAATCTTTTCCCTGACATCCTTGGGCAGCTCTTTGGTCTTGGCCATGGTGGAGAGTTTGGAATCTGATTGATTGCTTCTGTGGACACGTGTCTTTTATACAGGTAACAAATTGAGATTAGGAGCACTCCCTTTAAGAGAGTGCTCCTAATCTCAGCTCATTAATTGTCTAAAAGACACCTGGGAGCCAGACATTTTGCTGATTGATAGAGGATCAAATACTTATTTCACTGAGTAAAATACAAATAAATTTATCACCGTATTTGCTCGTTTATAAGACAAGTGTCTCTGAAAAATACCCCTCGTCTTATAATCAGGGCTCAAATAGGTTTGACTATGAGACTAACATCCAGATCCCCCGGAGGGCTGCAGGGGACCTGGATCCTCCTGTCTTATGCCCCCCCATTTCAAACCCCCCCAAACTTACGAGTGCTTCTGACTCCCCGGTCATGTAGCCGGGGCAGCGCATAGACCTCTATGCGATCCGCGTAGACAACTTCCGCTGCAGCCGGAAGGAGGTGCGGCGGTTAGCAGCGGGGGTTGTCTGTGTCCATCGCGCAGACCTTCCCCGGCTGTCAGAGATCAGAGTTCCGCGCACCAATGCGGGGAATTCTCTCTGAAAGTCGGGGAAGGTCTGCACGATGGACGCAGACAACCCCTGCTGCTAACCGCACCTTCATCCGGCTGCAGCGGAAGTTGCCTACGTGAATCGCGTAGAGGTCTATGCGCTGCCCCTGCATCAGACCACACACTCTCCCCTTTTATCTTCTTACTTTCACCATCTCTGTCCTATTCTTTATCTGCCTTTACAGGGAGATCTGTGATCTCCTCAACTGTCCTCAACCATTGGGCAGTGGGCGCCTGCCCTGCCAACAACCGCGAATGGCAATTTTCCCGGGACATGTCCTTGGACACTGAACGTACTGAGACAAGCTCCCAAATCCCAGGACTGTCCCAAGAAAACCAGGATAGTTGGCAACTATGCATATTCTATAATTATGATAATGGAATAAAATACACATTTCCACAAGTATGGCATCTTTTTTTTTAGAGCCTTCTTTGGAGGATGAGTGATGGGATGTTGTAGACCACAAAAGCCGATGAACCAATTTTTTTAAAATAAATACTAAATAGGTTTATTTACATAAATGTATATGCATTTTGTGTGCCTTTTCTGTGTTTTTATGGGTTTCAGTTGGAAGGAGGAAAAGGTGACATCAGATAGTGATTCCTGTATGATAGACAGGATTAGAAATTTTTCATGCATTATATCCATCTAATCGCACAATATTCCTATTTCACTATACCTGTTGTCATGGTTGCAGGCAGCCATAGTAGGCAGAAAAGACCATTTTTCTTTCTTAAACTTCTTATTTAGAGATAGGCTTCTGACCAGTCATAGCCATACCTGGGAACTTCTGAGCTCCGGCTACCCGGAGCCTTCCCTCGCGGGATGCGGCCAGGACCAGATGTCAGTGGGCGGTTCCATGATGTCGGGGGCGTTCCTGCTGATGTTTAAAGGGGAAATGGGCAGGGAGCAGGACGTGTCAAGATCCTGCTCCGGCGACCCGGAGGACTTGGGTCTTGATCTGGAGAACCAGAGAACTGGTGCTTCACCTGGAGATCTCCGGGTCAAACCTGGAGAGTTCCCAGGTATGGTCATAGCAGCATTCTCTCTTCCCCAGATGGGGCCTACAAGTAAGTCAGGACTGTAGTGTCCATGTGAAAAGAGGGGCAACTGCCCAGGCACTGCAAGTTAAGAGGTGCGCTTGCAGTGGCAGCCCATTCCCCTGCACTCCTTTCTGCTTCCAGGGGGGGACCTTTAAGGCAGACAAACCTCCCTAACTATAGCTCTGAAATAAATGTACATTTAAACGCATCCACTGGGAGAAGTAAGTGAAGGGTTAGCAGCTATAGGGAACCATGAGAGGGCTACTATGTATGTAGTTAGCATTCTAAGCCCTCTTTGCCAGCTATCTGCTCATGGATAATTTCAGTTGCAGCTGACTGGCAATTGATCCCCATTCCAGCTTGTGAGCAGGTATTAAGAAGAGCTCAAGCCCAGGCTAAGTAAAGGTGTGATGTGTGAGGAGTGATGTGTAGTGAGGTGTGATGTGTGGTAATGCATAAGGTGTAATGAAGTGAGCTTGTTTTAGTGTGTATTTTAGAGTAAGTGTGTGTGTTTGAACAAGTGTGTATCTTTTATGATGTCATATGCCGGTGCTCAGCGTGAGGCGCCGGCACCAGGACAGAGCCTCGCACTCCCACCACTGCAGTCAGGGCAGCGCTGATGCGGGTGGCGGCAGGGAGCAGAGGAGACAGAGGGGCGCAGAGCGGTTGTTGAAAACTCTTTCATGAGCAACCGCTCGGCTCCCCCCCTCCTCCGCCTGGGTGCCGTACAGCGTTTCGATTGGAGGGATTCCTACGGCCCTGGGGGGGATTTCTTAATTATCGCTTCCCCCTACACTCATGCTTGGGATCTCTTTGGATCCCCAATATCTCGCCAGACAAAGCTTTGTAGCCATACACATTTGTATAAAAAGCAGTTTCACTTAATTTTTTATGTGAGAAAGTTCCAAATGGAACAAGAACATTTGCAGTGTTAAATCCCATAATCTGTGAGATATACTCTTTAGGATTTCCATTAATTTATTTTTCAAATGACTGAGGCTTACACAGTCCCACCATATGTTTCATCAAGTGCGAGGATCTTTTTCGCATCTCCAACAAGTCCCCACCACTATATTATGGAATTTAGAGTCCTTCTGGGACCAAGTATCATCTATGTGTAATTTTTTGAAACGTTTCATATATGGCGGTACTGTGCACTATCCTCCTTATTTAATCTAATTAATAATACAAAGCCTCCTTGGTAATATTCATATTTTTTTCCCATTGTTTTACTCCCATAGGTTTCTCTTTGTACTTGAATTGATGGAAAATCGTATTTATTTTTTAGATCGATTTGTATTTACCCTTGATTTTATCCATCACATTTACTAGTGCCAGTACTTTATCTTTTAAAAATTTATTCATTTTTAAATGAGAGATATTCACTATTCATTATCTGTAATTTTTTGATATTGGATCAACGAGATTGCTTCAAATAAGCTTCCAATGTACTCAATATTTGTGTTGTTTTAAGGTTAATATCGTCTAAGTGCATACCTAGAATGCCAATCGGGGTTTCCCGGGAGATAAAACAATTGTATCCCCCATTTTTTCCTAATAGAGCATGTAACGTGGAAGATGTCTCCCATAGTTTTATTATTACTTGTTTCTATATTTTTAAACCTGTTCCTATCAGTCCAAAGCAGCATTGGCAGGTTTTTATTATTTAGCAGGGATCGTTCATATCTGAGCCACTGGCAGCCTTCTGTTTTTTAAACTTGTAAGCCATCATTTGGACAGCATTATTGAGTTATAGATCTGGAAAACATCTGGGAATGACATACCTCCCTCTTTTAAGTTACGAGTCATGGAGGAGAATGAGATCCTGGGTCTTCTTGATCCCCACCAGGGGCGTACCTAGAGTATTTGGCATCTGGGGCGGATCCTGTATGTGGCCCCCCCCACACTTTAAAACTGCATAGCTTCTATCGTTATATACTGGTGCAGACACTGAAGGTGGTACAGCATTACTGTTATTATTATATACTGAGGCAGACATTGAAGGTGGTACAGCATAACACCTATCACTATATACTGAGGCAGACAATGACGGTGGTACAGCATAACACCTATCGCTATATACAGAGGCAGACAATGACGGTGGTACAGCATAACACCTATCACTATATACTGAGGTAGACATTGACGGTGGTACAGCATAACACCTATCACTATATACTGAGGCAGACATTGATGGTGGTACAGCATAACACCTACCACTATATAGTAAGGCAGACAATGACGGTGGTACAGCATAACACCTATCACTATATACAGAGGCAGACATTGACGGTGGTACAGCGTAATCCCTATCACTATACATTGAGCCAGACATTGACAATAGTGCAGCATATCTCTTATCACCATATAGTAAGCCAAACATTGATGTGGTGTAGGCCTACCACTTCATTGTCTGGCTTAGTAGTAGGGATGCACCGAAACAAATTCTGGACTGAAACTGAAAATGCAGCATTTACCTGGCCGAAAGCGAATATGACCCCCCACCATCTCACACTTTTATTTAAAGTAACACACCAAAATAGGACAAAAAAATTAAATAACAATATTAATATATATATATATATATTATATATATATATAACAGCAATCACACTCCTATCATGCCCAGGTATACCCAGATTCCTGCATGTACTAGCTGGCTTGGCATGATAGGAGTATGATTGCTAACAATGCATTCTCACAAACTCATTAATTTTATCCCTCATTCAGACAATTCATCCATTCTCTCACTCATTCTCACAATGCATCCACACATTCATTTATTCTCTCACTAATTCTCACTGTTTATTTATTCCAATATACTTTCTTCCCCCCTCCCTTCTCACTCTCTACCTCCCTCCCTCTCTACCATCCTCCCCCTGAATTCTTTCCTACCTTTCCTCCTCTTCGATCTCCTTCTTCTGTCTTCTCTGTCTTCTTCCGGTTCAGAGGGCAAGGACGGCGGTGGGCGAGGCTTCAGTGTTGTGTGCCGGGATCTGACAACAAACCCCGGCGCACAGCAGCAGTTGCCTCGCGCATCGCAAGGGAGCGGTATCGGAGGTCTTTAACAGACCTCCGGCTCCCTTGAGTGATTTTAAGGCGGTTAAAGGGAGATCCGGTGCCGGCAAGTTGGCACCCCCCTGATGACCTGCACCCGGTGCTGACCGCCCCCCCCCCCCGCCCCCCGCTAGGTACGCCACTGATCCCCACACAAACCTGACAAACAGCTCTTGAAATTCTTTCAGAATGTGTCGGGAAACTTTCATCACATACTCTAATTTAGGGACCGGATGAGATCGAACCACATTTATCCCTCCCAGCCATGAGATATATATAGAAAACAAAAAACAAAGAACACAACATGAAAACACAAAAGCACACACTGTCACTTTTGATAGGGCTCGCAATACTTGGCTTCATCATCTGGGTAAACCCAGTTCTCCCATTATAAAAAATTTGTAATTTGTTGGGGAACCCCATCTATAGGTTATGTCTTTGTTCCTAAGCGTAGTTGTCATGTCTTTAAACCTTTTCCGGTTGTTTCTCGTCGCCAGTGAAAGATCTGGAAAAATAGATAAACCACTGAATTTAGGATCCTTGGGTTTAGTGTTTCTCACTTTTCGCATTAAAGAATCTTTAGTGGATCAGTTCAAAAATCTTATAACCACATCTCTTGGCTCTATTGGATTGATGTTAGCTGGCCTACATAATCTGTGCCATCTTTCAAATGGGGATGATCCGATTTCTTGTGGCTTCAGAAATTGTGACCAATATTCCTTTAAATAATAGTCTGGGGTAATTTCCTTCCGAATCCCTTTAATTCGAATATTGTTCCTTCGGGATCTATCTTCAATGTCAGCTATTTTGATTTCTAGGTTTTTGACTTGACTCCTTAAGATAGAATTTTTGAGTATGTAACAATTTGAGTTCCTGTTGTGTGCATCCACAATTATTTTCCCCTGTTCTGTCATTGTTTCCTTCATATCAGTGATTTCTTCTTTCAGATCAGAAAAATACGCTTTGAAATCGTTCTTTATTTTTGCGTATAATTTAGGTTGTCTAAAGCAGCTACCAAACTTTCTTGTGAGACAGACTTTTTTTGGCTCTAGATAGATTTTTCAGAGTGGGTAGATATAAGCGATACTTCATGAGCCCCGGGGGATACTGAGCGCATTGAGGATTTTGAATCTAAAGTAGTTGTTTTAGGAGAATATAAGGAGCTAATAACTTTTGTTTTATCTTGTTTTGTCTTTTTTTGGGGGGCCATTTCAGGGCTATATTTCAGAGATTAAGTGCCCTGATCACAACGGGTTCGGTTGGCACAGCCAGCTATGTTTCTTTAAGAGTAGCTAATACAGTGCAAATTTCAATCATATAAGCGTACTTAATTGCTTCACAGACTCTCAGTTGTAAAAAAAGAAAGGGCATATAAAGAGAGGAATTCATTTATCTGTATTTAGCTTCACTCCAAGGTAGGGGGGTTATCAGCTATGTTCCATCATCCATGAGTAATTTTACTTAAACAGCTTACTTATTTTTCTTGTGGGAGCTATAGGTTTTCCCTCCCAGGAAAGCAAAGTAACTCCCTGGAAAAACAGCGGAAAGCTCTATATTGTCTTGGTAGTTTAACCGGACCTTCACGCCTGTTCATGCCTGTTTGTTTAGCCTGGTAATTCAGCCGCATGTCTTCACAGAGTCACTCCACCGGCACCCCTCCTCCCCGTGCATGCAACCTCAGCATGTCCTACGACATCCTTCTCCCTGATGTATATCTAGGGGTTAAAATGTGCTGGAGAAAAGATTGCCGAGGAACATTGTGCAAAGGGAAATATGTAAATCGGCAACATTTTTGGTTGACTTAGATAGAGAGAATACTTGTGGCAAAAATAATAAAAATTATTAGTATTATTATCCTTTATCTATATAGTGCCAACAATCTACGCAGCACTTAATACAATACATATATTCAAGGGGAATGACAAGACGAGAATTGACAGAGTAAGACAAACTGATACATTAGGTGGAGAGAGCCCTGCTCGCAAGCTTACAATCTTGAAATCTAGGGGGAGCGCACGGAGGAAGAGGATTATTGCAGTGATGTAATAGCAGTGTGAGGGTTAATAAAGAATGGAGGGGCAGCAGGGGGCCTATAACTGGAGGGTTGATAAATTAATGGGGCTGCAGCAGGAGGTTATAAAACAAAAATATAGCTGGTTGGTTAATTGAGACAACAATGTAAAAATAAAGAGAGAGCAGGGAAAAGGAGAAATATTAGACTTTACTTCTAGGAAGCTGTGTCTCCTGAGAGCTTTATCCGTTCACGCTGATCAAAAGTCACAGTTGTTCTTCTCTATGGAGATCTTCCTGGCTCACCCTGCAGCCCCTAACCCAAAATGCCCTCCTCTGCCCCATAATTTAACCCACTGCTGCTTAGGCTAAAAACAGTAGCACAGCACAGAAGCTAATAGGAAGGTCCTGGAGACAAAGCTGCTTAATGTTGCTCACTCCCAGTCGCTTGCTTTCCATGTACTTGATGAGGACCCTCCTATGGAAGGATATGATCAAGAACTGCCCTCCTTCTAGCTCCCAAGATAACAGCATCCAGTCTGTATCTGGCTCGCATTGTTACAGTGCACTAGACGACTGCCCTCTACTTACCACGAGTGTTTTTACTGTGCGTGACATAGAACATCGTTCAGCATCGCTCTGCTGTACCGTTCCAGATTCCAGCACATACCTGCCTGCATTGCTGCTCCCTCTCTGCCTTGCGTTCTGGCGTTGTCCACATACATTCTTTTATTTATTATTGTTTTGTATCTGGTGGATTGAGACTTCGCGATAATTGGAGTTGGTATTTAACGCCCGCTGAAGATGGCTCAGGTGTGCGCCGGCACAGATATGGAGCAGCCTTTTGTGAAGCCTCTCTTTTGTCGAAAAGGAGCTCTCAGACAGAAATTAGTCCATGAAGTCAAGAGTCACAAGTTCACTGCTAGATTCTTCAAGCAACCCACCTTCTGCAGCCACTGTACTGACTTTATTTGGTAAGTTTTTCTTTTGATCTTTGTACATATTAGTTTAATCTCTTACGTCACAAATGCAACAGATGATTACAAGTGTCTCCAATGTCTGAAATGTGACTAGTAGGTCTATCATATTGTCACAATGCAGATGTACATTCAGAACAGGGAGGGTCAGCTTTGAGTTACTCAAGGATCTAGAAGTCCTCACCTGCTGTAGTATCTCTAGAACACCAAAGATGTTCTTTTTCTGCCATTCTGCACATCAGTGCAAAACGAAATTACAGCTTATTATGGTGGTCTCTAGAGGTGGTCTCCCATTATCGTCCTGTTCATTGTATACAATGAAGTGTTTGCTGTTCTGCTACATCTAAAATAAACCCGTGGCTCTTGTGGGCAATTGATTGCAAAGCTACAGCAATGTTTCAGTGGAGGAAATGTGGATAGAAACAGAATTTAACACCAGGATAAGAACCATCTAGTCTGGCCACTTTCATGCTGTAGAGACTTAGACCTTCCTTAGGGTCCTTCATTTTAAGAGTCTTAGTTTTGGGGTAGATGTATGCCTATCCCATGAATTTATATATTCCCTCACTATATGAGCCTATATCACTTCTGATGAGAGGCTGTTCCATTTATCTACCACCCTTTCAGTAAAGTAAACCTTCCTTACATTACATCGAAATGACACTTCTTTTATAATGGAACAGGAAAAAAGGAAACAAAATACAAGGAATGTTTATAACTAGACATGCCAAGGGTGCTCTCATCCCCTTTTGATTCGTTTTGAAAGCTAGATTTTGTACAGCTATAACACGGATGTCTATTTTGTCAAAACACTCACTGGGGGTTATTTATAAAGAGCAATTGAAATGCAAAGTTTGAAAAGTGTACTTGTCAATATGGCAACCTTCAGAATAATCTAGTCTGCATGAACATTCCATTGGTTGCTATGGTGATAAGACCATTTTTTTTGTTTTTGCAAACTTTGTTCCAGAATGGCTCTTCGGAAATAACACCCTATATTTGGATACTGTGCGTTTGAATATAAATAACAAAATGGGTTAGATTTCTGATTTGGAGATCTTAATATATATATATATATATATATATATATATATATATATATATATATTAAGATATATATATAAGATCTCCATATCAGAAATCTAACCCATTTTGTTATTTATATATATTATGTTTCCAAACATAAAAAAATGGGGTTTATCAGATAAATATAATGTTGTCATTGTGCTTCCAATATCTCTTAACTATTCCATTGCTGGAATACAAACGACAATAGTGAAATAGTAAAATTAAGTGAAGAATGTGAGCAATACTGAAGAACAAATGTTGCTGTATAGAGACAGATACCAATAGCTTTAAGCCAAATGGTTGACATGGAGGGAATTTACATCTTTGGTCCTCATTGGGGATAGGTCTAGGCTATCTTTGTCTATGCTATCTTGGGGTACCCGGTCTATGTATGTTTGGGGGTGGGGGTATTTTGAGATCCATTAGTTGCTTTTCATTTATTTATGGAATATTGCTGATACAAATCGCTGATGTATGTCTAACCGTGGGTATGGCATTTCTCACTATTTGGGAACTCCTTTCCCTTTTATTTGACTGCACCGTGTATTTATTTTATTTACTTGATGCAAATACCTAAAAACCAAAACTTAAAAGAAAATTAAAACATATTGTGCAATATGGTCAATATTTAACCAACATGTCCCGCAGTGCTGTTTATAAATTATAATTTTGATGATGGACCTATAGGTTTGCGAGAATGAATGCAGCCCAATGATGGCTAGAATGAATGTACTGTTTATAGTTTAAAATCAATGTATGAATGTATTAGGAATGATTATTGGATCTTTTCCCAGTGGATGAATACTCTAAAGGGGACCTAAAGGGAATCACCATATTATGATATGTGGGCAATAGTGGCATCAGAATATTATAGCATATGAGTGGAAGTACACAAAGATGCCTAGACACACAGCGGTACCGAGCTGGGGCCCTGCTGGAATGATAATATGTATCTCCTACAGAATTGAGGTTCAGCTCATATCCACAAATGAAATGTCGTCTTATAAAAATTACGCGCACACACAACTGTCATATGTGGAAAATTGTATATTATTTTTTATGTCTATTATCGAGGGTTTGTAAAAGTAGACTCTTTTTTAGTGTCAGGCATACAATTAAAGAAGAAGCCAATCACTTCCTTTTGCAATGGCCATATAACCATATTTTAATTTGCAGTTTTTATGAGGAAAGAAGGCTAAATCACTCTTTTCCTGTATGTATTTGTGCTCACTCTAATGTATTGTCATCCTCCTAAATAAACATGCCCTTGACCATCCTTGGTTCATAGCGCTTGGTAACACAATGCTTGTTTTCTGGACCCCTACTGGACCGAGTTCAGGGGCTATTTTTAGCCAAATGCTATCTCAAGTGTGGTTTTTTTTGTTTGTTTTTTTTTAGGAAACTAGGCCATAATTTTAGATTCCATTATATATTGGAGGGGGTGTCTTTTTGTAAATTTGAACAAAAATGCAGGGTTGATACGGTCTGCTCATAGCTTATGCATGTGCTTCATGCTGAACCATCTGGAAACCAGGACACTAGTTTATGAACAGAAATTGGCATCATATCAGTACATCAGGAATAATGGGCAAACTAGATGGGCCAAAGGGTTCTTACAGGCCCTGACTGGCCATCTGGCACACCGGGCAAATACCCAGCAGCAGATCAGGTGCTGTAGCATGCGGCCAGGGTTATACAGCCACCAGCTGCACTTAAGTCATCAGCATCCATCATCTCCATTATCTGCCATTACTGTAAGTTCTATGTTTATATATAAAAACACCAACGATCCAAGCAAATCTCCCATCCTGCAAAACAAAACAGACAGTATAGCTAAATGTTGCATTACAGTGTCTTGTCAACAACGAAAAGTAACGTTTTCATGTTCGTTTAGGGCTGCTTCATAAATACATAGTAATTCATACTAAGTCGATTTTTTGTCATACTCGGTTCTTTGTTTACGAGCATATAATATGTGGTATTTGGCAAAGTATTCAATTCAATTAAGTAAGGAGTGGTACATGTAAAGGTTTCTTTGTCCCAGGGATACATCAAGTGTTGGCCCCAGTTGTTACACTAATCACAGCGACAATGAGATTATTATTATACAAGGCTGGTGTTTCTTGAACCCCCTGGAGTTCTGAAGGGATTGACTGATTTAACAATAAGTAAAAGTGAAATACCGTGGCCCTACGAGGTAGTGAAACATGTCAACTTAACATTATTTTACAAATAAATTGGTAAATGCAGCAGAAATGCCAGAAATAATCAATATAATAATGAATATAATAATCAATATAATCTACTTTCATATCAATTCAAGAGAAATTCCCTGGGTAGGCTACCCAGAGCTCAGTGGTTTTGTGAAGGGGCAGGGATAGCGGTGTGCACATGAGCTTTACTGACCACCGGCAAGCTCCAACGGTGGCTCGTGTGAGAGTTCTAGGGGGTCTAATGAGACCCACCTCACACGCAGACTCAGAAAGTGTTCCCATTGATTTCAAAGGGAGCACTTTTGCTGCCAATGATTGTTTGTTCCAAGAAGCCGAAGCGGTGATAAAAGTGGACAGGGCAAGGGACGTGTTCCTCAGCTTGGAACTGCAGCTTCTCCTAAATTATAGTTTTCACCCCACAGGTCAATAATGCATATTAAACCGCTTACAAAGTACCCTAATATCCATTCCTTGGTGGAGTCCACATGAAACATTGAACCGACCCTTTAAAAATATAAATATAATTCTGTGGAATAGACTGTTCTTTGAAGCTCGCAATCAGAATACTGTATATTTGACAGCGTTTACATTCCATACTTATGTAATGAATTACGTTTGTTCTTTTATCTCTCCAGGGGAATTGGAAAACAAGGATTCCAGTGCCAGGGTAAGAGATTTTTATTAATGTCTTGCTTTGTTTGTGGTTTCTGTTTTTATACATCCTCTAGAGAATTCGCTCTGATAGCTGGTAGCTGTGCTATGGAGAGAATGATTAATTTATTTTTGTGTAGGTAACATTGGCTTAGATTTTTGGATGTGGGAAAAAAATATAACACGTTAGAATTAAGAACATGACTCTGAGATTTGAGGTTTACTGTGTATCCATAACTAGAAATTATTTTGCAAGAGCTTTATTTTATCTGGAATGAGCTTTCTTTTCAATAAAACCTAACTGTCCTGTTCCCTTTTCACATCTGATTTGGAATATGATTTGAATTAATGGTTTCAAACTTTACCTAGTTAATGTGTGAGGATAAAGTGATATAAAGTATTCATATTTTCTAAGGATAACCAATGTTATTATTAAAGGGAAATACTATACCAAACCTGTAATTTTAATAACCTTTACAAATTGAGTTAGAATTTAAAACATTTAGGCCTAGAAATTCTTACTTATACAGTCGTCATGGTAACTAGAGAACCATCGTTTTTGCATCTTCTCTTTACAGAATTATGAAACAAAGCTGGGTTAACTTGGTGGATCTATTTTGTGTTTATTGATTAAACCTCAATAAAATGGTGCACAATGTGTCAATTGATATTGATGGGTGCTGGGGCAAAGGTACAATGTTTAGCTTGTCTTTTACATTCCTCCATTTGTATTTTTTATCTTAATTATTCAGGAGAGACAAAAAAAAAACAAATACCTCTTTCGGCTCCTAGTATTTACTGGGAAACGGAAATGCGTTCTTCTTAAGCTCTTGTTTATATCACCTGCTGCTTGCTCATATTATGGCATTCCTATTGTATGGCATTCCAGTAGCAAGACTCATCAGACCACAGTGAAGGAGGGCAGCTGCAGGACTGCAGCTTCTACCTCAGCTAGATAATTTTTTAAGCATGCATGCTAAAGTACTCACAAAGTTTATAGTGGTAGCAGGGGCGTACCTTGAGTATTTGGCACCTGGGGCGGATCCTGTATGTGGCACCCCCCACACAAACACTTTAAAACTGCATAGCTTCTATCGTTATATACTGGTGCAGACATTGAAGGTGGCACAGCATTACTGTTATCACTATATACTGAGGCAGACATTAACGTTGGTACAGCATTACATCTATCACTATATACTGAGGCAGACATTGACGGTGGTACAGCGTAATCCCTATCACTATACATTGAGCCAGACATTGATAATAGTGCAGCATAATTCCTATCACTATATACTAAGCCAAACATTGATGTGGTGTAGGCCTACCACTTCACTGTCTGACTTAGGGATGCACCGAAACGAAACCTCTGGACTGAAACCGAAAATGCAGCATTTACCTGTCCGAAACCGAATATGACCCCCCACCATAAAAAAATCTCAAGCTTTTATTTAAAGTAAGTAACACAGCAAAATAGGACAAAAACATTTCAATAACAATATTTATATATATATATATATATGATTGTTAACAGCAATCACACTTCTATCATGCCCAGCCATACCCAGATTCCAGCATGTACTAGCTGACTTGGCATGATAGGAGTGTGATTGCTGTTAACAATCCTATATATATATATATATATATATATATATATATATATTAATATTGTTATTATTATTGTTCAGATGTGAACTCAGCACTGGAGCCATAGATTCAGACATACAAATCCCGTATTTGCAGCTATACAATAATAATGTATGGAAACACAGCAAGAGATAAAACTACAGGCATAGATGATAGGTTGCACAACCCAAAGCCAGCCCTGGCGTCCACACTGCCCACATAGAACCTGACCAGCACCCAGATTACACACATAGGATTTACCATCTTTGTCCCCAAACAGCCCAGCATGAGTCAACTTTGTCCCCAAACAGCCCGGCCTGTGTCTTCTTTGTCCCATAAACCCCTGCCTGTGTCATCTTGGTCCCCAAGACTCAAACATCCTGCTTGTGCCATCTTTGCCTTTCCACAAATCAATTATACATCTATCATATACACAAACACTTTAACTAATTCACACTTTCATTCACAATTTCACACAAATGTACACATTCATTAATGCATTCTCACAAACTCATTAATTATCTCCCTCCTTCAGACAATTCATCCACATATTCATTCATTCTCACTATGTACCTTTCCCCCTTTTCAACCCCCTTCTCACTATCTACCCCCTCTCCCTCCCTTCTTACTATCTGCCCCCCTCTCCCTCCCTTCTCACTATCTGCCCCCTCTCCCTCCCTTCTCACTATCTGCCCCCTCTTCCTCCCTTCTCACTATCTGCCCCCTCTTCCTCCCTTCTCACTATCTGCCCCCCTCTTCCTCTCCTCTAACTATCTACCCACCTCTACCTACCCCCCTCCCTTCTCATTATCTACCCTCTCCCCGTTTGTAGTTAAAGGTTTTGGACTTACCATTCAGTCCTGCGGTGGGAGCACGACGCCTCAGTCTTCCTGCTCTGCCGCTGCTTCCTGCTCTGCAGCTGTGCTGCTTCACTGCTGAGCAGCATGACATGCCGGCACCGCGACGGAGTTAGAAGCCTCGCGAAGGAGACTGAGGGGCGCCTAGCAGTTTCTAGGCTCCCCTCTCTCTCCTCCGCGTAAAAAAAAAATAAAATGACGAGGCTGCCGGGGATCCGGGCAATCAGGGACATGTGGTCACCCAGGCCCGTGGCACCCCCCTGATGAGCGACACCCGGGGCGGACTGCCCCCCCGCCCCACACTAGGTACGCTACTGAGTGGTAGTGTGTCTCTGTGAACTCCATATGGTGATCAGGCACATATTATAATTTACCAGAATACAAAAATCAACATATTCTTACATCAAGTTGTAAATACATATTATTATTATTTATTGTTTTATATAGCACCATCATATTCTTGTAGCGCTGTACAATGGGTAGACAGGACATAACAAGTAGTATATAACATAACAATCTGACTTACAGAGACAACAGGTGAGGAGGGCACTGCTCAAACGAGCATACAATCTAGAGGGAGTTAGTGTGTATTATACAATAGAGAAAAGGTAAAAGCAGTGGCGGAACTACCGGGGTCGCGACTGCGACCGGGCCCCGGCGGCAGGGGGGCCCAAGCCAAGGGGCCGCCCAAAATCTTTTTTCCTTTTTTTTTTTTTTTTTAAATAAGGCAGGGGCGTCCAACATGCGGCCCGAGACCTTGAGGTGCGCCCCGCGTAAGATCGGCAGCCAGGGCAACCGATCTTACACGAGCCGCACCTCAAGCCCTGCTACTTACTTGTGGGAGGGTCTTCTGGACTGCACAGAGGAAGGGGAGTTCACGTGACATCCTACTTCCTCTGTGCTTTAGCAGAGGGAGGCCGTGCCCCCTGCTGAAGTCTGTGAGCGGCATCGAGGAGCTGCAGTGCAGGTAAGGGGGTGGGGAGGGTGTTTGAATGAGTGTGTGTGATTGAGGGAATGAATCTGTGAATGAATGATTATATGAATAAATGAGTATGTGTGTGTGTGATAGCATGGATGTGTAAGTGCTGGAACCTAGGCATGATGGGACTGTGATTGCTGTTAGCAATCACACTCCTATCATGCCAAGTCAGCCAGTACATGCTGAAACCTGGCCAGCTGCCCCCCTTGTGTAGTAATGCTGCCAGCAGTATGGGGTCTGCACTTACAGCCACCCTGTACCAGCATGTACTGGCTGACTTGGCATGATAGGAGTGTGATTGCTAACAGCAATCACAGTCCCATAATGCCTAGGTTCCAGCATTTACTGGATGGATGTGTAAGTGCTGGAACCTAGGCATGATGGGACTGTGATTGCTGTTAGCAATCACACTCCTATCATGCCAAGTCAGCCAGTACATGCTGAAACCTGGCTAGCTGCCCCCCTTGTGTATTGATGCTGCCAGCAGTATGGGGTCTGCACATCACTTACAGCCACCCTGTACCAGCGTGTATTGGCTGACTTGGCATGATAGGAGTGTGATTGCTAACAGCAATCACAGTCCCATCATGCCTAGGTTCCAGCATTTACTGGATGGATGTGTAAGTGCTGGAACCTAGGCATGATGGGACTGTGACTACTGTTAGCAATCACACTCCTATCATGCCAAGTCAGCCAGTACATGCTGAAACGTAGCTAGCTGCCCCCCTTGTGTAGTGATGCTGCCAGCAGTATGGGGTCTGCACATCACTTACAGCCACCCTGTACCAGCATGTACTGGCTGACTTGGCATGATAGGAGTGTGATTGCTAACAGCAATCACAGAGAGCACAGTCACATCATGCCTAGGTACCAGCATTTACTTGTTGCCTGGGTATGATAGGAGTGTGATTGCTGTTAGCAATCACACTCCTATCATGCCAAGTCATATTGCTAATTTTGTCCAATTGTGTGTTACCTACTTTTATTAAACATGTGAGTTTTTATTATTATTTTTAAAGGTGGGGGTCATTTTCGGTTTTGGCTAAGTGAACCCTGAATGTTTTGGTCCAGAATTTTCATTTTAGTTCATCCCTAGAATAAATCTAGGGAATCCTGAATTTGTAGTCGCAAAACTTTCAAGGCCCAGAAATCAGTGAGAGGAAGAGTAAAGGTTTTGTGTCATTTTACTTTATTTTAATCTGCATATTTTATTAAAGGCCATATTTTTTGTCACAGTGAAAAATGAGTGCGGCCCGCGCACGTATACAATTCTGATGAAGTGGCCCACTGCAGAAAAAACTTGGACACCCCTAGATTATGCCCTTTGTACATGCGCCCCTTTTTCTTTGATTTTTTTACAGATATGATTCAATATGTAAATTGAATTTGTTGAAAAAAAATTGTTGGGTAAAAATCATGGTTTTTTTTGGGGGGGTGAGGGGGCCCTTAACAGATTCTCGCACCCGGGCCCTGAGGCGTCTAGTTACACCCCTGGGTAAAAGTGTTGTTGTTAGGAATGGACCAGCCACACTAGTGTAAGTAGGTGAGTGACTAGGAAAGGTGAGCTAAAGGAATATGGGAGGGCGTTAATGTGTAATGTTGTAAGCATCCTTAAAGAAGTTGAAGATGTGAGCTAGAGTAGGAAGTAGAGTAGATGAAGGAGACTAGGTAAGATGGGAAGGGATCGGGTTAAGGGGGCATGTGAATGGACAAGGGGAAAGAAGAAGAGCATGAACCTCCTCTTTAGTGACAGAAAATAATTGGTTTAATGTAGAGAAGGAAGAAGAGTTCAGTGGACAGGAGGGCGTATAGGCAGAGGGAGGGTAAGGGCAGGAGGGGACTGCAGATATTTCATATCTGATAGTTTTGATTTTATTATTGAAATAGATGGGAGAGTCAGATCCATTGAGGTAAGTGGAAGGGGTAGTTGGTTGAAGAAGGGACCTGAAAGTACTTAAGAGGCTTTTAAGTCAGACATGGAATGAAACTTCTGCCGAATACGTTCAGCAGTGCAGGAACAAGGTTGAAGGTATAATATTAACCAAATCCAAAGTATACCGATCTTGCGTTAACATTAGCTCTTAATTGCGTCATGAAATGTACGTTACTTATTATTCATTTTGGTGAATTGGTGGTCTGGATCCTCCTACTTTTAAGTACAGGCAAAAATCTTTGAAACTGAATAACTGTGCAACTAATATTGGCTTCACAGGTAAAATAGTACGGAAGAATCCTCTCTCTCAGATTGTATACAGTTTTGTTATCTGAAGGTCAATGAAAAGTGACTAGAACTTTGGGTGCACTCATTTCCACATTTGGTTTCCTTAATTTATAACAACATTCTTGAGTAATATTGATAAAGATTACTTTGGTATCAATGCAGTTTTTTTGCAATTTCTTCTTTTGTTCATTCCCGGAACTTGTGTTTTAACTTTTCTTAGAAAAGAGCATGATTTACGGGCAAATATGTCCTTTAACCAATATCAGTGTCCCTTTCAGCTATTTCACATGGCAGTAAACAAAACTTAATTTGTATTCGTCTCTATTTCCCCATGACTCTGACATTCGATAATGCTGTTGTGGATGATCTTTTAATGTGACCTTTTTTTGGTTTGTGAAAAATCTGTCACTTCTGTGCTACCAGTATGTGTCCATCTCTTTTTATAATGCTGGAGTTTGCCATCACGCTGAGTTGGGAAGTGCAGCAGTTCTAATGAGAATGCCCCCTGCTCGTGTCTGGGGAATAAACTATGTGTAAACAATATAAGTCTGCCCTGTTGGAGTTGCCATCGATACATTATGTGGAATCCCTTAGGAAGGGAGGAATAGATTATCACTTTTACAATGTGTACTTTATACTTTATCACTTATGGGGTGGGAGGCTCAACAGTCCATAAAATCTGCAGAGAAGTGTTAATCCATAATAACCATAAGAGTTATTTGGGGGTTGTTGGAATCCTTTTGTGTCAATAAAAGATAAAAATGTTTTATGTATTAATGCAGGGCTCGACAAATCCCAGGCGCCAGGTCGCCATGGCGACTCAGAATTTTGTCTAGAATTTGCCTAGGAGTCTGTCAGCCTCTTACATCCACAAAAAAAGGAGTCTGGGCAGACAGCACAGCCACTCAGAGCCAGCCCCCGAGCCTGAAATCACTCCCACGGAGTGATCCTGTAGGCTGAAACCACGATTGCAGGAAAACCTGCAATAGCGTTTTCAGCTGCCACAGGCAGCTTCAGGAAAGGGGGTTCAGTGTGGGGACCTGACACAACATCCCCCTGCTGCCTGATCGCTCCATGAGAGCGACAGGGCAGCGTTAACCCCTTCAATGCCACAATTGCGGCATTTAGGGATTAATTCCCATTTTGTAAGGGGCTCTGCTGCTGGTGGTCTGCCTGGAAGCCCAGGCAGACCAGCAACAGCAAAAACGAGCCCCCACAAGCCCTTTGATTCCTGTAGGCATGGAAGCCTACAGCAGTCATCAGAGACTCCCCCCTGCAATGGCTGGTCTATAGACCAGCAATTGCTTCCCAGCTGCCAGAGGCAGCTTCAGGGACAGGGGGTTCTTCGGTCTCCACAGGAGTTTGGAGGCCAGCCCCAACACCCCCCCTGCTGCCTGATCGCTCCATGAGAGCGACAGTGCAGCGTTAACCCCTTCAATTCCACAATTGTGTATAACACATTCGTGGCATTGCAGGGGTTAACATTTAAACATTATTAAAAAATAATAAACAAAAAACAGCACTGACCTGAAAGTCCAGGGTGCTTCCAGGTCAAATGCTGTGAGTTTAGTAAGTGGGCTGATGATGATCAGATCACTCCTATCCAACTGTTAGTTTTAAAAAAAATCCTGGCTCCTAACTTTTTTAGCTGGCCCCTAGATTCACAACAAATTTGTCAAGCCCTGTATTAATGACCTTTCTATGGTTAATCCAGTAAAGTAATTTAATTTTTGAGATAATACCTAAACATCGCTCCCATGTCGTTGAAAAAGAGGACTGTGATTTGGAGATGCAGGGAAGCTGTACTTCACCCAGACACTTCAAGCCCAAAGCGTTCACAGATATTTAATCACATTTGGCAAATTACTAGCAACTTTTTAAACTCTCATATGGACCTATGAAGATGAGTGTTTCTGTCAAGAGATTGGTAGGGGTTGAAATTGGTGGCATTATTGAGCAGAAAAAGTGGAAAAAAAAGTAAATAGTCATTTATTGGTGCTGCTGGCTCTCTGGACAAGGCAGCCTAGGCTTACTCGGCTTAGGCCCAAATGAACCAATAACCCTTTTAGGGTAATTTACTACACTATATTGAAAGGGTAAAGAGATTCTTATGAACCAACCACAGCGATTTATTGGTTTTTAGTTTGTCACTATAAATGTGAAACAAAAAAAATCCATTACACCTAATTTTCACAAGTGATGGGCTATGTTAAAAAAAGTGATTCTTGAGCAGTTTTAGAAGTGGTCTTATCAATGATCATGGTCTTTATAAAAATACTATATGCTTAATATGCACTCAACATTGACATTAATATAAAATAGAAGTGACACTAACTAATCAAACAGGAAGGAACACTAATCCTGGGATTCAAAAATGCCAACTTTAGTTAAGGCAACTAACACTTTTTTTATGGCATTTAGTAAAAGTGAATGTTGCAGGGACAGTCATGTAAAATAATGATATTGCAAACTAAATAATGATGTAATAATGGTGATATGGCGTTAAAACATGACAAGCTCCCATGATTTGTAATATTAAACTACTCAGTATGAGAAAAAGTATTGAAAATGTTGTATAGTGAATTCAAACATGTGATCTTTGATGTGTGCAATAAATTCAGTCTTTAAACAAGATTTATTTTTGAAATGTATAGCTGGAAAATGTATAGCTGGAACTGCATGTATAAATTGTATGCACCAACATATTTACCATATTGACCTGGTTCTGGGACAACCAGCATCATGTGATGTCAGAACACTCTGTGCACACCATAGTTGATGCAACTCATGACATCACGTGGCCCTCCAAAACCTAAGGTACATATCAAAAACAATTGATTTTTTTTACCTTTTATTTACCTTTATTTTATACCTTTATTTTATAATCAGAGCACAGTGCATGCTGTTTCTATGTCCTAACTACTGAGCATCTAATGAAAACTTCTAATTTACATTATCTTTGCCACAACAGTAGCTCATCACAGCTGATGTGGCACAATCAGTGTGAGTACTTTAATGTTTGCTGATGTTGGTTTTGAAGTCTGTTTACATCTATATTAAATATATATTCGTTTTGGCGCCAATATGTATGAACAAATATACAACAGTAACATAAAACAAAAACACATATTTACATACAGTATATGTGTCTGGGTAAAAGTGGAAATATATGACTATATAGGAATCTATTTCTATTGAAGTGACTGTATATGGTGTGGTCATAAATTAGTTTATGCAAGTACTAATTTAGTTCCACCATATGAGTAGCATTGTGGTTTCTTTTTTATGCTAGAGGCATTGAAAAGGTTAAGTTGCCCTCTGCGCATATTTAGGTTATTTCAGATTTTTTTTATGGTCTGTAATGTACATGAAAATATGCATCCATTGTAGATAAAATACCGGTATTACTCTGCTTAACCCTATTGAATCATTTTATTCTAGGATTTACATTTCCTTTTGCTGCGTCACTTAGTAACTTTGTATATTATATATACAATAAACTGCCAGAATTATTTTCTGATTTACAGTTTTCACTTCCAAGAGGATAATGTTAACATAAACACATCCACCAAATTATTCCAAAGGCTTACTGTCCTCATCCTGCTCTCTATTTTTAATGAAATATTGGCTTCCTTTATAAAAGTATTTATTCAGACAGATATCTACTGAATTAGTGGGACTTTTTAACAAACGTATAAATTTATCCTGTGGCTGCTAACGGATGTGTTATAGCATGATTACAATAAAAACAGTAAAAAGGCGCTCTAGAATTAAAACATCTTCTGATATATTCGGAACATTCCTTGAACTACCTAAATATTGAAAATAAAACAACAATATATCAAATTTAAGTAGCCTGTATTGGGAAAATGTGCAATTCCTTCTGACAACAACATACAATTAAGGAAAAATGTATTTGATCCCCTGCTGATTTTGTATATTTGCCCACTGACAAAGACATGATCAGTCTATAATTTTAATGGTAGGTTTATTTGATCAGTGAGAGACAGAACAACAACAAAAACATCCAGAATAACGCATTTCAAATAAGTTATAAATTGATTTGCATTTTACTCAGTGAAATAAGTATTTGATCCCCTATCAATCAGCAAGATTTCTGGCTCCCAGGTGTCTTTTATACAGGTAATGAGCTGAGATTAGGAGCACTCTCTTAAAAGGATTGCTGCTACTCTCAGTCTGTTATCTGTAAAAAAGACACCTGTCCATAGAAGCAATTAATCAGATTCCAAACTCTCCACCATGGCCAAGACAAAGGAGCTATCCAAGGATGTCAAGGACAAGATTGTAGACCTACACAAGGCTGGAATGGGCCACAGGACCATCACCAAGCAGCTTGGTGAGAAGGTGACAAGATTTGGTGCGATAATTCACAAATGGAAGAAACACAAAATAGCTGTCAATCTCCCTGGGGTTCCATGCAAGATCTCACCTCGTGGAGTATCAATGATCATGAGAACGGTGAGAAATCAGCCCAGAACTACACAGGAGGATCTTGTCAACGATCTCAAGGCAGCTGGGACCATAGTCACCAAGAGCAACAATTGGTAACACACAACGCCGTGAAGGACTGAAATCCTGCAGCGCCCGCAAGGTCCCCCTGCTCAAGAAAGCACATGTACAGCCAGTTGCCAAGTTTGCCAATGAACATCTGAATAATTCAGAGAACTGGGTGAAAGTGTTGTGGTCAGATGAGACCAAAATTAAGCTGTTTGGCATCAACTCGCTGTGTTTTGAAGAGGAGGAATGCTGCCTATGTCCCCAACTTTAAACACGGAGGTGGAAACATTATGCTTTGGGGGTTTTTCTGCTAAGGGAACAGGACAACTTCACTGCATTGAAGGGACGATGGATGGGGCCGTGTACCATCAAATCTTGGGTGAGAACCTTCTACCCTCAGCCAGGGTCGTGGATGGGTATTCGAGCATGACAATGACCCAAAACACACGGCCATGGCAACAAAGGAGTGGCTCAAGAAGAAGCACATTAAGGTCCTGGAGTGGCCTAGCCAGTCTCCAGACCTTAATCCCATAGAAAATCTGTGGAGGGAGCTGAAGGTTCGAGTTGCCAAAAGTCAGCCATGAAACCTTAATGATGTGGAGAGGATCTGCAAAGAGGAGTGGGACAAAATCCCTCCTGAGATGCGTGCAAACCTGGTGGCCAACTGTAAGAAACGACTGACCTCTGTTATTGTCAGCAAGGGTTTGTCACCAAGTACTAAGTCATGTTTTGCAAAGGGGTCAAATACTTATTTCACTGAGTAAAATGCAAATCAATTCCTAATTTATTTGAAATGCGTTATTTTTTGTTGTTCTGTCTCTAACTGTTCAAATAAAGCTACCATTAAAATTATAGACTGGTCATGTCTTTGTCATTGGGCAAACGTACAAAATCAGCAGGGGATCAAATATTTTTTTCCTTCACTGTATATATAGAGCTTTCGGGTGGGGGTGGGTAAAAATGCAAGGTGGAATATGTTTGGTATGTGGCCTTAGCATATGGGATATGACACTGTGCACATTTTTCTTGCCACAGTCTTAACCATGCATAGGTTTCACGCTTATCTATCTATTTTCCGAAATCTTACATTTGAAAGATCCATGCATTAAATAATATTTGCGCTACCTTGTGTGTATATTAAAGAATAGCTATGTTAAATTTATGTTCATGGTATACTAGAGTGGTGTATTAGGGCAACGGGAAACTGGTCTCAAATGAGGAATTACTCTTGAAATCTCTGACAGTCGTAAGGTATTTGGACAGTTGTTAACCTTTGATACATTACCTTTGAATAACAGCTGATGCTTCGGCAACCGGGAAAGTAAATACATGCTGGAAATGTTTTAGGTAAATGCCTGTAATACTATTCTAGCTGGTTAGGTATAGGTGATTACGAAACCCAGTTTACATTTACCAGATTATAGACTCAATGAGTTCTGTACAGTAAATAGAGAGTTGGGAGCTGTGGTGTCAACTATGTCACTTCACCGTACATTCTGAAGGTCTGACACTGGCAGATAACTCCAGAAAGCAGGGCTGAGCTGGTCCTACATGATGTTTAGTTTCATGAGTGAGGAATCTTTGAAGAAATCACTATGTACATTATATAGGCCCAACCAAGCTCGTCCTGCAGGAGAAGCTAATTCGGACATAATGTATTGTGAAATTAAGTGGTTGAAATCATGCTGCATTGTTACTTTGATGGATGTGTGTGGATTTGCAAATTAAAGTTTTAAGGAAAAAGCTTAATTCTCAAAATCTTGAAATTAACAGAGCAAAGGGGCAATTGCTGTAACCCCCTGATTTCCTAGCTAGCACCCTTTACGTTACACATATTTGTATTTGAAATTACCACAAGGACAATGACAGAAGAGATGGAAATAAAAAGTAAAGAGCATGAATCTCAAGAAAACGTCTGGAGTGCCCTTATTTGTAAAAGATCATAACCGATCAAAGTCATTTGAAAAGAGAGAAAAAAGCAGCTGAAATCTGAACCTTCCGGTTAACTATACTGCGTATCAAGCAGGTGGAATTGAAGGGTCAGTGGGGCCAATGACCTCATGCTGAGCATTTGGAAAAGTGTTTATACTTACGGGTTGGAGGAACAGAAAACATTTTCGTATCTTAATTAGCTTATACATTCAATTCACAGACCAATTTACAGGAGGTTTAAATATAGCAATTGTCACGTTGTCTCAGTGAAGAACATATCCCTGGGGGCTTGCTTCTTTTCCAAGATGCCTGGTACATGGCACCATTTTTCAACTGCTGAATATTCGTTACTCATTTCTTTTTCTTGCTTGAGTTCTACAATTAAAGTGAGAGTGTTTTTTCTTTATTTATTTTATTTTGTATAGGTGTCCAATTGACACTGCAGGTCAAGACATATGAATATTGATATATTTTTTATATATATGGATCTGTGTATACTAGATTTACCATTCTTTTTTTGTAATGTAGTGTAATATATATCTTAAGGCAGGCCTTTGCACTAGGCTTTTGGTGTTAACGGCAGGATATTCATCTATGAGAACCTTGTTCGCTTAAGCCTCTGGGTATTCAGTTGCCAACAGGGCATAGCTGCCAACCCGAACCATACACCCAGGTTTGAGGAGGTTTTGTGACTGGCAGGTGGTACAGGAATTGGTAGTCAGGTAGCAGGACTATAGTCAATGTAGCCATGGGTTCAAGAAATACTTGTAGTCCAAGATAGCCAGGGTCAAACATGTTAGTAACAACCAAAACCAGAGAAAAAGACAAAGTCTTTAACATAGTAAAGCCAAAATACTGTAAAAGGATTTCTATGTTATAGAAATATCCAATAGGGCATAATGGTCAAAGCAGCCAATTGGGTGTGGGTTGACTTGTTCTAATTGGCTAGAAAACCAGAACCAGGAAATTGGGAACAACCGCTGTAGTATTAAAATGTCCAAAGTGTCACTTTTAGTTCTTAATGCGTATGCGTATGTCTCATGTGCCTCTTCTGAAACCACAAAGTATTTATCAGTAGGACTCCTATTGAAGTCAACTGCATGTATGCCAGCAAACATCGGTTTTCAAGTGCAGCATGCATATGATTGATTTTAATAGGAGCTCTACTAAGCATGAGCAAGAAACAAGAATTATGGTACCCTCTCTGCTTTTTGAGTAGAAATGCCTGCACTTTGCCTGCAGCAAAATGCACTGAAGTCCATGCTAAAAACATGCATTGCTTTGGGAACTGTGTTTATATATTATGTGTGTGTGTGTGTATATATATATATATATATATATATATATATTAATCATCAAATACTGATTAGAATCTCACCAAATAATGTAATCTAATGAATAATTGGCAGTCTCAGTTGGGTCAGGTCATGGAACAAGATGAATGAGCATAATTTAGAAGGTTGTTAGAATGCTAAAAACATGGAAATGGCTTATGAATTTAGCAAAATCGTAAATAGTATTATACAGGGTAATAAAAAGAAAATATTTATCTGGTACTGTTTTGCATTTCAACACTGAGCCTGTTTTTGGCATCAGCAATGCTAATATGATGGTTTAGACTAGAGTAAATAGTCATTAGTAATTATGTCAATCAAAAACACATTCAAAAGTGTTGTGCCACTGCTTTTCACAAAAGGCCAATTTAGCAGTTCCATTTGTCAGTTTTTGAGGCTAGTAAAACTTAGACTTAACAATAAACTATTTAGTTGCTGTCACATTGAAAAGAATTACTGAAGCACTGGTGTGTTGTGTTTCGACACATTAAGGTATTGTATCCTCAATGACCAGCAAATTGACCCACAATGTTAGGCAAAATGGATATTGCCTTAGGTATACTAAGGTTACTAATTATAGCTACTAATAAAAGAAGAAAAATGGTTATGTGGCCCTAGAATGGTCATACTTCTAGCAAATAGACAAATAATGCCATCTTTGAGATGTGGCAGGGAAGGCTTTAGCCAAGTTATCAGTTAGGATGCCTGCAAAGTCAATAGTTGTTCAGATGGTCTTTATGAAATTAGCTTGGTCTTACTGTGAAGAGAAACAAATAGCTTAGTTCAATTAAATGTTTGTGTAACAGTAACAATTTCACAACAGGTAGAACCATTGGGAGAGAGAAGGAGCAATAATCAATCACCAGGAGCACAAGTCTGGTAGTCAGAAGCATAGTTGAGACAAATCCAAATTCAGGGGCTGGCTGAGTCACAGGCAAGAGGACAAGGAAGGCGGTAAGCAAGAATAGTATAATAAACAAAGCGGGGTCAAACACAGAAGATCAAGAGAAGTAATGTCACGACTATCACCCAGGACTAGATCCCTTGCACGGGCAAATGCTACATCCAGCAAGCAACTTTAAATAATAGAGGGAATCCCACGGAGATCACTTCCTGCTTGGGTCTAGATAGAGACAAAACCAACAGCTTCAACATTGTGCTTTATATAGGAGCAGTCAGATCATATTTAAAACTTACATCACATTTTAATATATTTGTAATTATATTTTTAAAGAGAACCTGCATCTTCCAGAGGGGTTGTGAATCGTTAAAACAATTAGAGCCTTGGGACACTGCTATCACTTCTTAACTGGGCTATCAGACTCGGTGAAATACTATCTTTACTAGGGTATCATGAAAAGTAAAAAATGCATGAAATTTCATGGTTATGACTTTTGTGGACTTAGAGTCAACATAACTGCAGTAAAAACTAAATATTAAGGTAACACTAACAAACATAATATAATGTTTTAACAGCTAGGTTCAGTTATGCTCCCCCTTTAAAGCCTTCATTGATCCATCATCATTTCCAAAACAACGATCACAGACATATGCAAATGTGACAACAACTAGAATTCTATTCAGTCTTAACCACACGTTTGTTCTGTTTTCTTGAAAACACTTTACTTGAGATTTAGAAGGCATATACCAGAGCTAAGAATAACTAGTGACTCTTTTTTTGCAAAACCTCAATAAGGAATTTAGACAACTGCATAAACAGCACAGAAACGTAAAAAAAAAACACACACTGAGTCTATTTACTTTGTGAAACGTCACATGTCCTAATGTCCTGATGCACGTGATGTCTCTGATTGCTGAAACTGACCATTGAGATATTGTTGGTTTCTATAAAAGCTTGTAGATGCAGTCAACAAAAGTTAAAGTTTGTACTATAGACTTAGTGTAGCCCTTTGATGCACAGCAAATATTCTGAGATATTACAAAAAGGGGGTAGTTATAGCACAGCAAAAAGGGACATAAAGGCTTAGAACCAAAATAGGATATTTTGTAGTTTTGCAGCAAAATGTGAATCTAACATTTGGCAGTCAAAGTTCTTTTATTAAATTTCTCGGCCAACCAAATGGATGGCTTAGAATCATAAATTGTGCATTCCACTGCAGCTGCAGTAACCATTCATGATAGAAAAGCTACAATTTACACTCCAGATGTAAAGTAATCACTTAACATACCAGTCCGGCTGAGAGTCATAAGAAATGTAGTATATAGTATCTGGAGTGTTAACTAACCCTAGATGCAATACATGTCTGAAACAATCTTGTGTCTGCAGCATGCAAACTCTGCCTAGGTGGGGACTCTGTGCCTGTGAAGGAGCAGCTGCCAGAGTGAAGGGGAGGAGACCAGCTAGAGGAAAAGTAAGAGAGTAGACCAAACCACTCTGACAGCAAAGGGTGTACAGAACTAAATAAGATTTTCTTTGCTGCTCTCCCCTGAGCGCCGCTCCAGTGGGCCTCTTAGAAATTCCAGAGAGGCGTTGGCAAGTGCTCCTCACCAACGCCTCTCTGGATCACCAACAAGTTTGTGGCCAAAATCGTTCAAGATCTTAGACCAAAGAGCAGGTGATTAGAGTCCCTCTGATGTATTAAATATTCTCCACTTAAAGTCTCGTAAATGCTGATTGTGATTTTGTGAAAGGCTTTCATTTTTAATTAAGTCATTTAGGTAAACAAGTTGAAGAAGTGAATAAATGAGATATACATTTCTTTCATTTTTGCCTTAAAAAAAAAAAGCTGTATTATAACAGTAATGAGCTTTTTTTGAGGTTGGAAGCTAATGATAAAACTCCCAAATCTCAATGCAATTTAGTCTACCAGATCCAGTAACCTTGCATACTGCATATTACTTGAAATGAAAACTACTGTCTTGTTAGACGCTTTAACCCTAGAGAGTGTGTGCCTGTAACAGTGCTGTTGTAACGTATTTTATTTTATATATTTGGTATCCGTGAAAGCCTCTGACTTGGTTTGTTGAAGAGGTTAACACTCCCCTGCTTGTTCCCACAACAGATCGTAAGCGACGAAAAAAGAGTAATTTCATGTAAATTTTCTTCAGTGGGTCAAATGCTAATGTTAGTAACTAACTGTAAATGCATCTATATCACTAGATATTATTTGTAAACTCACATTCTCTAGAAAGATATTCTCATGACAGCAGAACAGCAAATGAAAACATGATGTAGCTGCAGGATTTTCCCTGCTATTCCTTTGGTCGAAGGTGATTCTGACAATTGGGTGGGCTGTTGAAGGGCAAGAGCTGAGTTGGGTCAGACCCACAAATAAACTGACACTGAATCATCCCATGGATACCAAGGCCAGGCTGGACAATCAGCCTCGGCTTACATCACTTAGTTTTTCTGGATGTCTCAGTTAAATTGGGATTATGACTTTAGGGATGGTAGACTCTAAAGTGGATCTCTGCTCTATGAAATCAAATATATATATATATATTTTTTTTTTTTTCTATAGAACCATCAATATTCACAAAAATGTTCCTTATAGTCAATAGCTTGCAGGTATCAAAAAATAAACAAACATCACAAAATGAGTGCACACATCAATGCAGAATTAATTTTTCAAGTTCACACCATCCAAAATATTATAACTTCATGTTGCTGCAGTGGCACAAATTACTCAGATTTACCAACGTACTGATGTTACTGCACTCATGAAAAAAGAGCGTTTTTTATTCGATAAATACTATTCAGAGTGTATTAATAAGACAGTTTTGTTTCCTGTAAATGCGGACCTTTGAAATCTCCTACCTTGCTGTCAGCAGCTCTGGATCATTAAAATGTGTTGGAACGCGGCATGGCTTCATGTTGCTATGTAGACATGTATTATTAGTTTTACTTGATCTACTTAAGATGCTTACACAATAGCTTAATGGAGCTGGGACTTTATAAGCAATGGGTGCCATAATGCAGTTTTCTCAAGACCATATTTAGAGACTCTTCAATGCTTTCTTCTGTAACTTGATTATTTTCTCAGGGTTGGTGTAGTCTACTTGCAGAAAATACAATTCACATACACAGGCACAATCTGAAACCAAGATGATATCTGAATTTCATGTGTTATCTGGGAATTTTTTTTTATATGTAAAAAAAATAAAATAATATATTCTCTCAATACATTCTGTATGAGTCTCCATCCCCACCTCTAGTCCATTGCAGTAGACTAGTGCAACCAAACATGGAGAGTTTGTTATGCTGCAGCTGTAGTGTCCACCCCTAAATTAAGACAGAATATTAAACTACTTACTAATAACACTTTCATTTTTGTTGAACATACACACATTCATGCTGACACACATATGTCTAAATACACTCTCACTCTGACATACATAAATACTCCATCCCTACATTACCCTCTCACTCACCTCATTAAATTCCTTTCAGCTATCTTTCTGCTTTTAATGTAGGTTTGTGTAAAATCATTTTACGTGACACCCTTGCATTTCAGGTCGGACTGGCTTTTTGTGAAGAAATTTTGATGGGCCTGGGGTAATTGCCCTCTTGCACACCAGGCCAGCCCATCCCTAGGGAGCAGATAAGAATAAGGAGAGAGTTGCTATCACTAAAACCATTTGGGCACCTGGCCCCAGACCTCCTTAGAACAATAAAACAGAATTTGACAACCATTTGGCTCGTCTAGTCTGACTATTGATGTAGAGACTTAGACCTTAAGTCCTTGGTCTCGTCTTAAATTCAGGATAGCTCTATGCCTACCCTGTGCATATTTAAACCCTCCACCACTTTCAATAGGAGGCTGTTCCATTTATCTTCCACCCTCTCAGTAAAGTAAAACTACCTTACATTAAATCAAAGCCTCTGATCCTACAGTTCTTTCCAGTTATAGCATTTCTCCTCTGAAATAAACTTGGCCATCCTACAGACCAGTCAAATACCTGGTGGGCTACTGGCCGACAGCGCCTCAAACTCAACTGATCTGCCACTCAAGCAGCAGATCGGGCACAGCAGTCTGCAGCCAGCAGCTGTATATGCTCAGCTGCACTTAATTAGCAGTTAGCCACACTTATGTTTTCAGGTGGCCACTGGCCTGCCACCTTGTTATCCCCAGGCTGGCCCTGACCAGTGACCCTCCAGGCTTAGTTTGCTAATTTAGGGCACATGCAATCACTTAATATGTGGACTTATATGTTATAAATGTTTAGTATTAGTTAGCCCAGTCTTGTCACTCGTCTTAGTTTATGATCTAAAAGCTGGCACAAAACAAGCTACAGAACTTAAATGTAATACAAACAGCCAATGTTCTCACACTTAGTATAAAATCTAAAGGAACAAATGATAACAATTTGATCTCATTATGTAAATACATGTAATTTAAAGTGGGAAATCATCCTCAATGAATAAATCCTGCCATTTACAAAAGCTTGAATCTCCAGATCCATACTTAAAACACCAGGAGGTAAAGTAAAGTCTGGAATGTTTCTTTGTTACATTTTTTATATGTATAAATATATATTATGTCTTCTCTCATTCCACGAGTTCTCTTTCTGTTTCCATTTTCATTGTTGGACTCATTTCCCATCACAGCAATTATTACAGTAAGCTTGGAGACTATGCATTGGTTTGCTTTTAAATGTTAAAACATTTGCTTATTCGAAAAAGGCACAGAATTTCATATGGAGAAACAGATACATCTCATGCTGTTGTGTATTTAGTGCACTGTAATATATGTATAAATGATGATTATGTATATTTTCCTCTATGCAAACTAGATCAAATACTAATACTAATAATTTGCCAAGAATGTCTTTACAAAAATATTAGTACAAGTATTCTATAATATAATTATAGCTAAGGGCTGGTGTTGCTCTTTGAAGAGCAAAGCAAAACTTATACAAAATCTAACACTCACAGCTTAGTGCTCATGTGTAGGTACTGTAGATGTTTCTAGAATGTTTTTTTTTTCTTTTTCAGTTCAATATAATGCTTTTAGAATGCTAAAGCACATGAAAAGTGTGATAGATGTATAGTGTTCAGTACAAGGAACCCACGTTGTCAGGATCTACAAGATTGTCCCTCACCATTACATTCCATCTTTCCAAATTAAGTGAGTGATGGATGTTGATTGGCTTAGGCTGCCTTTAGGTATGGGGTGAGTAGAAGAGGAAAACTGTGGGACAGGAGTTGGAATAGATACACTAGCTTTGTCACATTCAGCTACAGATCTTAGATTATCTGAGGCCAACTTTAAAACAAAATATATTGAAAACAATTATACAGATTGAAATAAAAGTACAAGCCATAGGTAGTTTTAATAAACCAATTTAGCTTCTGCTTAATGGGGAAGACTCATGGAAAAATTAATATTTTTCTTTCAATGTCAAATATTGTGCTGTGTATGGTAATGCAGTTTAGCATTAAAGAAAAATAGGTCCTATTTCACTTTGCTTTAAGTCCTTTATCTGCAGAACTGTAGGTCATCATTGTAGGCAGTTAGGACATGTTGGCCTGTAAAGAACAACACACTGAACTGATTCTTTATGGCAATGGAGTCTTCCTTATCTAATATATTCGCTTAAACATTGAAACATTCTATTGCTTACAAATGCTATATGATAACGAGTCAGCATGTTTGTCTTATAGATTAGGCTGAGAAAAAGACTTAGAACACCTACACATGGTATGTGTGCATCTGTACAAAAAAGCTATTGAGAAGAAGAATTATCTACAAATAGAACACACCATGATATTTTGAAAAACGTAATTGTAACGTGATAAAAGTCATACAAATGGTGGTCTTTAAAGTAGCGTACATAAAACAGATATGGATCTTCCCTCAACAAGTATAACGTTAGATGTAGGCTTGTTTGGCATCTAAATAGTTTCTCAAACTCATTAGTGTTGCCACCAAATGGGTATTCTCATCTGCTCTAGATTACTGTGAGGAATGTTGTTGAGGAGCCAAAAAAATATGTCATTTTTCTGCTTCTACTCCTGTTGTTCATCCACTCAACTTTATTATGTCTTTTTTATGCTGTGTTAACATTTTTTAAATTATTTTTGTAACCTGTGCTATGGACCACCTGGTTTCCTGTTAGTGAATGAGCTATTACCAAAGTAGAGAATTGAAGATATATGTAACTGAGCAAATCTAGATGATTTACTGATTCATTTGATGATTCATGTATCTCCTAATGTTATGTACCTATGTGGGAGTTTAACAGGATGAGTTGATGGCTGGCATTCTTTTAAAATATGCAAAGTGTCTTATATACAAAAACTATACTAGTGGTGTGTAAAGAAGCTAAAAAAAATAAAACAAAACAATACCATACATTAAAGAAGCAAACTTGAAAGCATAAAATAAACATAATTGCATTTTTGTATACAATGCTGTTAAAAATATTTTTCTTCTATTTTTCCTTATTTGTCACACTTAAATATTTCCAATCATCCAACTAACTTTAATATCAGACAAAGTCAACATGATTAACCCCATGATTTTTTAGTAAAAAAAAGCGGAAAAAACCCTAATTTTTTAATACATTTTCCCTCTGAATCCTCACAAAATTTGGTAAAGTGATAAAAAAATCCCCTCCAAGTTTATCAATTCAGGTGTCCTGATTTCAGAAATACCTCATTTATATTCCCAGCATTTATAGGGAACATTCTATAAGGTGTACATTTTTTGTAGAATGTTTATGCTTATGGCTTAATGGGTTTGAGGGTTGTTAACGGGGGCAGGAGGGTTATACTGTTTAGATGTGTTAGGGCAATGGGATGTAAGGGTTTTTTTTAATTATTATTATTTTTATCTTTTTTATATTTTTTTTTTTAATTTTTTTTATATATATTTTTTCAAATGGTTAGAGGTCCTCTTAGGGACCTCTTGAACATGTTATCGATGCCAGTGATGTCACAATGACATCACTTAGCTCACTTTATTGTTTTTTTTTTATTGTATTATTTTAGTGATTTTTTTTAAAATCACTAACCTTTTTTTTCCCTTTGTTTTGTGTTTCAGCATGTGAAACACAAAACACAAACAGGGATCGCTCCTCCCTGCAATCCCCCTGCACCGACCACACTGTGATCTCTATGCAGGTCCCCACAGACTTGCATAGAGATCACAGTGTCTGTGCCTCATTAAGTGTATGGTGTTATAGTATGCATTTATGTATGCATGTACAGTATGTTTATATGTGTAAATGCATGGTGTTAGAGTGGCTATGTGTATGTATGGATAAACATATGGTGTTGGAGGGGTAGTGTGCATATGCATTCATAAGTGTTTGATGTTTATGCATGTATATGCAAGTGTATGGTGTTCGAGTAACTGTGATTGTATGTGTTTGTTGTAAGTGTGTGTGCATGTATGCGTAAGGTGTTTATGAGTATTTGTATATCTATGTATGTTTGTATGTATGTGTTAGTGTAGAGCTGCCCCAACATCCTAATTCATTCAAATACACAACAACAATCATTATGGTCCATAACTTCTCTTCTTCTCTATACCCATCCTTTATGTCCCCATCATTTAAATACCCTTCTTTTAGTAAGCTCCTTTATATTCATAAAATATATAACAACAATTTTCATTAATTCAAACAATTTAACACAGGGCTGTAACTAGAAACAACTGGGCCTTTGTGAACAATTTAGCATCGGCCCAATGGAGACAGGAACACAGCGGTCTGCCAGTCTGCTTGCGTTGCACGTCTGCCAGTCAGCGCTGCGACAGAGATCCGCAGTGGGAGTAATTATACTCCCAATGCAGCTGCAGGGGCAAAATCTATTTTTTTTTATAAATGTCCCTCCTGTATTTTGTTAAAGGTAGCCAATTGCCTTTTCCATGCATGTTCAAATTATATTACAGTATTAGCTAGTATAGCAGCACTCACATTATCTGCACTTTAAGTGGGTTTTATTAAGTCATCCCACGCTTGTAAGCACCCATTTTTGCATATTTACAGCAATACTTTAAGAGCTTATAACTGACATTAGTATGTATTGTGCCTTTTTTTTACTACAGTGGCTATTGTAACATGAAATATGTTTTTTCCCCTTTTCTGTTTGACTTTTTAGGGGCATAGGTTTGTATTGAGAGATAAAAGTTGCTTTTCTTACATGGCTCAATTTTTTTTTATTCTTTCAACAAGGGAGCATAATAGTGGCATCAATTCAAATGACCTATAACAAATCTCTTTGCATTGGCATTCAAAAGCCAAATCTGTATTTATCCTGCCCGATTCTTTTCTAATGTATAATCTGTGATGTTGGGTTTGTTTTATCTGTCACTGCACTATCCAATTAATGTGCAGCAGTAAATACATGTTGTGGGACGATACCAGCTGAATTTAAAAATAAGAAATCCAGGTCAAGCTTGGGAATTTGGATAAGATTAATTGAGAAGGACCCTTGTTCAAAAGAAAAATATGGTTCATAGGTTATATGCTTTTTGGTTTTCCTTTCATGAAAGGAAAATACATATATTTAAAAAAATCAGCGTTTTGAAAACTTTTTTTTTTAAGCCAAATAATTAAATCTGAATTTATTGCGATATAAGTGAATATAACTATTGGTGATGCAGCTTTTATATTCTTACAGCAACCTAACTTAACCTGTACCAGTAGGCCAAAAATATTGACTATTTATTAAATACCGGTATGTAAATCGTCAAACCCAAATACCACAAATACAAAAACAAAATAAGAATATGGTTCTTTTTTAAGTACTCTAATAATAATTACTGATAATAAAAGGTGAAAAAGAATGCTCTGCATAAATAATAATTCCAACAATAGAACATCCTAATCAATACAGGTGCATTTAAGTTCCTTGTGTATATCGCCCACCAACCACCTGGATAAGATGCCCGTATGTTCTGGGGTTCCTATGCTGGAACTAGCAGATCAGACAACAGGAAAATACTGCATTAACCCCTTTGTGACAAAGGCTGATTTTACTTTTTGTACCCTTCGTGACAATGGCCGTTTTAACATTTCTGCGCTGCTCGTGTTTAGCTGTAATTTTCTTCTTTCCCGTTTACTGAACCCACACACATTAGATATTGTTTTTTTCAGGACAAGAAGGGCTTTCTTTAGATGACATTGTTTTGATTGTATCATAATATTTACTATTAAAAAAAGTATAAAAATAACTTTTAGTTGAAAAATCTTTTACTCATCTATAAAAGGTAATGAAAAAACCTGCTAAATAGATTCTACTATTTGTCCTGAGTTTAGAAATACACAATGTCTTTATGTTTTTTTGCTTTTTTCTACACATTATGGGGCAATATGTACAGGTAGCGTTTTGCTATTTCAAAGCTATTTTTTCAAAATCTGGTAATTCTTCCCCCCATGTGCCATATCGGCTATCATTGAAGCCGGCCAATGCAATTTACCCCATCAAGTCATATATTTTTGAAAACTAGACAGCCCATGGTATTCCAAATGCTAGTATTTTAACCCTTTCCAAGCACTAATTCTACCATCAGCCTTTGTCAAACTTTATGGTAGTAATTTTTTTTGCATTTGTTTTTTCACACACATTTTACTTCAGGTATGAATAAGCAGGTTCTGGTATATGTCACTATCATATGTATATGTCATATATCAATATGTGTTTAGCAACATCTCCTGAGTACAGCAATACCTCACATGAATGATTTTGCCTGGCTGTTTGGGGGCAAAAGGGCCACATTTGGGGCATGCGCATTTTCAATGTTAAACTTTGGCGTTTGGCGATCAACTGCCCATGCCCTATTTGGTACATCTTTGAGCCGGGCCATTTCAGTATGCCCAATAAAGCCATACATTTTTGAAAACTAGACACCCCAGGGTATTTCAAATGCTAGTATTTTAACTCTTTCCATGCACCATATCTACCACCAGTCTTTGTCAAACTTTGTGGTAGTCATTTTTTTGCATTTGTTTTGTCACACACATTTTACTTCAGGTATGAATTAAAAGGTTCTCGTATATGTCACTATCACAAAACAACCCAATATGTGTTCGGCAACATCTCCTGAGTACAGCGATACCTCACATGAATGATTTTGCCTGGCTGTTTGGGGGCAAAAGGGCCACATTTGGGACATGCGCATTTTTCAATGTTGAACTTTGGCATTTGGGGATCCACTGCCCATGCCCTATTTGGTACATCTTTGAGCCGGGCCATTTCAGTGTGCCCAACAAAACCCTATATTTTTGAAAACTAGACACACCAGGGTATTTTAAATGCTGGCATTTTAACTCTTTGCATGCACACATTTTACCACCAGAATTTTTTCAAAGTTTGCAGTAGTATTCTTTTGTGTGTATTTTTCCCCCACACACCTATGTTATGTATGAATTTACAGCTCCTGGTATATGCCGCTGTCGCACAACACCCCAATATGTGTTCAGCAACATCTCCTGAGTACAGTGATACCCCATATGCATGGGTTTGTCATTTTTGTGGGGAACTAAAAGGCCACATTTGGTACGTGTGCATTTTTCTAATTGGAAATTAGATGTGTGGCCATCCTTCCTCCCGTGTTAATTGGGACATTGTTGAACCCGGCCAATTCAATTTACCCCTTCAGATCATACATTTTTTAAAAGTAGACACCCCATGGACATTTAATATGCCAGTATTTTAACTCTTTCCATGCGAGAATTGTTTTAAGCTAATGTGCTAATTTTAGGACTTGCTCACAAAAATATATTTTTACATTTACATTTTTTTTTCAACTTGAAGGTTCCCCTGATCATCAGTGGGAAATTATTTTTACATTTTACTGGTTTTTTTAACTATTTTTTTCTAATTATTATTAATTTTATTTTATTTTTTAATTTATTTTTACTAATCACACTGTGATTAGAAAGCTGGGCGCCATTGACTTGCATGGTTGAATGCAGTACCTGTATTCAACCTGCAAGTGGAGCCAGAGTTCTCGAGAGGGTCTGGAGACCGTCTAGCGAACTTTTTCACCTTTATTGTTTTTTTTCCCGGGCCGCCGCCATCTTGCGGATGGCGAAGATCACCGGCAGCTGCGGCTGTGACCGCTTTCTGGAGCGGTCACAGTCCATCCAAAGGTAAGTGTTGGGTGTAGCTGGATGCCTCCTGATCGAGGCATTCCAGCGACACCATTTAAGTTTAGGAGGTGATGGTTGATCGCCTCCTAAACGCTTTTAAAACGGGCGTCCGCCGCTATACAATGTATGGCGGTTGTTGACGCCCCGGGGAGGGGCCAGACATGGCCCCTGGTGCCGATCGTGGCGTTGCTGAATGCCTCGAGGTCTAGGCATTACAGCAACGCCGTTTGGGTGCAGAAAGCGAACGTAGATCGCTTTCTGCACCCGTTTAAAGACGTGCCGGTTCTGGCACGTCATTTGTCATAATCGACTTGTTTTTCCGTGCCGTGCCAGAACCGGCAACTGTCATTAAGGGGTTAAGCATCTTTATTTTCACAAATGTAAACAAATATATTAATGCAAACAGATCATTAAAAAAATATAGGATTATGCTTTTCAGCCATTAAGTTCTCAAATGTCAGGAATCTATTAAACCCCTGTAACATAGAAACATAGAATTTGATGGCAGATAAGCATTATTCGGCTCATCTGCACATTTTTCCTGATGTAAAGACTCAAATCTTGATTAGTCCTTAACATACCTTGGAACTTCTGGGGTCCGGCTACCCAGAGCCGTTCCTTGTGGGACGCGGCCAGGACTGCACACTGACGTCAGCGGGCGGTCCCGGTGATGTCGGTGGGCGGTCCCGGTGACGTCGGTGGGCGGTCCCAGTGACATTGGTGGGCGGTCCCAGTGATGTTGATGGGAGGTCCCACTGACATTATTTGGAGTTCCCGCTGTCGTCAGGGGCGGAGAGTTCCCAGGTATGGTCCTTAATCTTTGATTTAGGATAATGATATACCATCTTCCCTCACTTGATTAGCCGCTACCACTTATCAACTACCCTCTCAATAAAGTAAAACTTCGTTATACTACAACTAAGCCTCTGACCATCTAGCTCAGGGGCGTCCAACATGCGGCCCGCGGGCCAAATGCGGCCCGCGGGACCTCGAGGTGCGGCCCGCGTGAGATCGGCAGCCAGGATCACAAGAGCCCTGCTGCTTACTTGTGGGAGGGTCTATTCTCTGCTCCAGTCCTGCCTCCTCTGTGGGGAGAATGAGGGAGGCCGCCCCCCCTGCTGAAGTCTGTGATCAGCATTGAGAGAGCTGTAGTGCAGGTAAGGGGGTGGGGGAGTGTGTTTGAATGAGTATGCCTGATTGAGGGAATGAATCTGTGAATGAATGAATTTGTGTGTGTGATAGCATGGATGTGTAAGTGGTGGAACCTAGGCATGATGGGACTGTGATTGCTGTTAACAATCCCACTCCTATCATGCCAAGTCAGCCAGTATATGCTGAAACCTGGCTAGCTGCCCCCTTGTGTATTGATGCTGCCAGCAGTATGGGGTCTGCACTTACAGCCACCCTGTACCAGCATGTACTGGCTGACTTGGGATGATAGGAGTGTGATTGCTGTTAGCTGTTAGCAATCACAGTCCCATCATGCCTAGGTTCCAGCATTTACTGGTTGGCTGGGTATAAAAAGAGTGTGTTTGCTGTTAGCAATCACACTCCTATCATGCCAAGTCAGCCAGTACATGCTGAAACCTGGCTAGCTGCCCCCCTTGTGTATTGATGCTGCCAGCAGTATGGGGTCTGCACTTACAGCCACCCTGTTCCAGTATGTACTGGCTGACTTGGGATGATAGGAGTGTGATTGCTAACAGCTAACAGCAATCTGCTAACAGCTATCACAGTCCCATCATGCCTAGGTTCCAGCATTTACTGGTTGCCTGGGTATAAAAAGAGTGTGTTTGCTGTTAGCAATCAGACTCCTATCATGCCAAGTCATATTGTTGATTTTTTTTTGTCCAATTGTGGTGTGTTACTTTTAATAAAAACACTAAAATTGGACAAAAAATTGCTGTTAACAATCATAATATATAATTGTTTGTACAATTTTGGTGTGTAACTTACTTTTATTAAAAGTGTGTGGGGGGTCATTTTCAGTTTCCGCTAAGTGAACCCTGAATTTTCGGTTTTGGTCCAGAATTTTCATTTTAGTGCATCGCTAAAATAAATAGAACTATTTTATTTTTACTTATACAGAATCCTGCATTTGTAGTCACAAAACTTTCTAGGTCCAGAAATCAGTGAGAGGAAAAGTAAAGGTTTTGTGTCATTTAATTTTTTTTAATCTGCATATCTTATTAAAGGCCATATTTTCTCACAGTGAAAAATGAGTGCGGCCCGCGCACGTATACAATTCTGATGAAGTGGCCCACTGCAGAAAAAACTTGGACGTCCCTGATCTAGCTTTAGATTATGATCTCTTGTTCTAAAAATCCTCCTATGAAATAAACTCCCTTCCTATATTTTGTTAAACCCATTTATATAATTAAATGTTTAGTCTCATCTCTTCCTTCTTTTCCATAGTCTTTCCTGACATTCTTTATCCTTCAAACTATTTGCAATTTTTGGATCCCTACTCCGAACTCTCTCCAAAATGTCAATATCCATCTGGAGACTGGGTCTCTAGAGCTGTACAAAATTCTCGAGGTCTGACCAGAGATCTCTAAAGTGGCAGAACCACCTCCCACTTCCTACTATTAATGTCTCCATCTATACAACCCAGCACCCTGCTTGCTTTTCCCAAAATGTTGTTGCCTGCTTACCTGTACATTATGACCTGTAGATATATAAAATATTCAACGTATTTAATTCTGATAAAACGTTAGTCTGAAATTGTAAAAGGAGAAGGACCTGCAGGAGTTTTTGGTTTATTGTTATGGTGACTACCATGTATACAGAATTCATTCTTGAATAACCTGCAGTTCTTTCATACATAATCAATCCCCATAAGAGGAATTCAAATTATTCTTCACAAACCATTAACTCCTCGTGCAATTTTTAACGAGTTATTTACTTTTAATTATTTTAACAAATTATCTAAAGTGTAACTTTATTGTTATTTCCCATTTAAACCCTCAGGAAGCATTTTTCAAATTATATTCCATCAGTTGAGTATACGAGTTTTGGGGAGACCATAAAAAATTGGCAAGATTAGTAAAATTGTTGGTCCTTTTTTGGCAGATGGTCAAAGGTAGAAAACTTGTATGGCTCAGTTTGTGCAGCTATATACGTTAGCTCTCTGGTTCATATATGATGAGAGTGTTTGCATATTAAATTACATTTAGCATCACTTATCACTTATAGATGTTCATTTGTTAAGATCACAATATATCAGTGGCGGAACTACCGGGGTCGCGACTGCGAACGGACCCTGGAGTTCTTCCGGTCAGGGGGCCCAAGGGGTGCCGAGCGGTCGTTTTCAGAAACCGCTCGGCGCCCTTCTGTCTCCTCTGCTCCCTGCCGCTGCCTGCCTCAGCGCTGCCCCGACTGCAGTGGGAGCATGAGGCGTCATATGCCGGTGCTCAGCAGTGAAGCCATGCGCACCACGACAGAGCAGCGAGACAGAGACCTACAAAGGGGGGTAGGGAGAGGGTAGATGGTGAGAAGGGGGGGTAGGGAGAGGGTAGATGGTGAGAAGGGGGTATGGAGAGGGTAGATAGTGAGAATGGGGGGAGTAGGGAGAGGGTAGATAGTGAGAGGGGGTAGATAGTCTGAGAAGGGGGCAGATGGGGTGGGGGGAGCCCTTAACAGATTCTCGCACCGGGGCCCTGAGGCTTCTAGTTTTGCCCCTGCAATATATATATATATATATATATATATATATATATATATATATATAAATAAAACAGTCTTTGCATGGGGTTTGCACCGTTTCAGTGACCCAACTGCTTGTAAAATAATTTAGAAAGGAAAGAAACCAGCATTGCCAACTACTACAGTATAATAATAATACACTTACATTGCGGGCCCTGCTACGTTGAGATCTATTAGCTGCGTACAAATGCTTTTAGAAATATAAAGGTATCATGTGGCAAAGTGGTTGTGGATTTTAATACACTCATTTACCTCCCCCATGCTTGGCATCTTCTAGCAATACAGAAAAGTCTGTATTTGGGGAATCTGTTGTCATGGAGACTAGCATCACTTTCTGGAAGCACTACGAAATATATTAGTATATATATTTCTTTATATATACTTCTTTATCTTTGTAGTTTGAGGTGAATGGGGTTATTTTTCTAACTCATTTCCACAATGTTAGTTTTTCTTCTTCTGCAAGAAGGGACTACAAAATTTTCCTTTATGAGAGCGTGCTTTCCTATTCCTTATAAAATGCCTTCTTCTGTTTTTAATGTAAAAGTAAATTCTGGTGGATTTAGATTTTAAAGAAATGATGGGATTTATTCATTAAAAGAAGTGTTAACAGGACTGTTCATTACAAATAGCCAACACTGGCACGTTTCTCCAACAAGCTCTTCCTGTAGCAGAAGCTCTGTTCATTGGTTCTTCACAATGTATTGTCATACCTAGGGACGCTCTGGGTTTTTTTCTGGGCACTCCCTGGGTATTTCACGGAGACTCCGGGAGGAGAGCCGCTTCCTCTGGTCCTCACACATCCCAATCCCTTTTCCCCCTTAAATGGTGTTGTGTCCATCAACATTAGCGGGACGTCCACTGACGTTGATAGGAATGCCAACCGGCGTCTGTGGGACCGTCCACTGACGTCAGCTGGTAGTCCAGGACGCATCCCACAAGGAGGGCTCCGGTTCCCAGGTATGTGTGTAAATAATGAGCTAAAAATATTTTGCAAAACGTCCTGTCAAATCTCCCTTTAACAGATAGTCCCCAAGTTCATGTTTTAATCTATTGTTAATATATATATATATATCGCTCTGCCATAAGGTGCACAATTATTACTAAAATATATGCACATATTGTATTTTATTACTACCGTATTTTTCGCTCCATAAGACGCAGTTTTTTTCCTCCCAAAGTAGGATGAAAAATCAGCCGCGTCTTATGGAGCGAAGATGCAGGCAGGGAGGGGGGGGGGCAACGATATACCGTATTTATCGGCGTATAACACGCACTTTTTTAACTAAAATCCGGAGCTTAAACCCTACCTGCGTGTTATACGCCGATAAATCCGGGGTCGCAACTGAGGCAGGCGGCGGCGGCGGCGGCCGCCAGCAGAGGAGTCCTGGATTTCTGCCAGTCAGGGGGGCCCATGGGGTGCCGAGCGGTTGCTGAAGACAACCGCTCGGCAACTCTCGGGCCCCCCTGCCTGACAGATATACAGGAATCCTTTGCTGGCGGCGGCCGCCGCCACTGCCGCCTGCCTCAGCGCTTCAACTCCTGTGTTGGAAGCGTTTGTCTCGGGTGCCGGCGCTTTACGCTGGGCGCCGGCATATGACGTCAGACGCCGGCGCTCAGCAGTGAAGCGCCGGCACCCGAGACAAACGCCTCACGCTTCCAACACAGGAGTTTAAGGTAAGTGACCGGGGCGGGGGGGGGAGATCCTGAGAAGGGGGGGTTAGGGAGTTAGAGGGGAGATCCTGAGAAGGGGGGGTTAGGGAGTTAGAGGGGAGATACTGAGAAGGGGGGTTAGGGAGGGAGGTCTTACTGTGTGTGTCTTACTGTGTGTGTGTGTGTGTCTTACTGTGTGTGTGTGTCTCACTGTGTCTGTGTGTGTCTTACTGTGTCTGTGTGTGTCTTACTGTGTGTGTCTTACTGTGTTCATAGCTTATTCAGTTATTGTAATAAATATTTTAGCCCATTTTTTAGCTCAAAATATTTTTTCCTTTTTTTTCTCCTCTAAAATCTAGGTGCGTCTTATCAGCAGGTGCGTCTTATAGAGCGAAAAATACGGTATATAATTATTTGGAAAATTCTCCAAGATATAGCCTTATTCTCATATTGATTGGCATCAGTTTAGGTAAATAAATGGTAAGGAGAGAGAAAATAATGCTCACAGTTTGACCAGTTTCAGATTTAGTCAGAGTTCCTTAACCTTAAAAATATAAACCTGAGAAAACACCTTTATAAAAATGTATTCAGTATGGAAAAAAATAAGCCAAATATTAACAGGGGCTGAGCGTCATCTCTTATGCTTTATTGAAAAAAAAATACTGTTTTAAGGACTGTGTGTAATCCTTTGCTTTCAATAGTTTTCCCGCAAATAATTCTTCTTGAAAAAAAGATACTCGGTTACAACTATTCAATGCGAATAATACGTTTTTTTTAATTAAATGTTTCATTAAAAAATCCAGTATCACACAAACCAAGAAATTTAGCCCCAAACACTCACAGTATACTGTGTGTCAGTACGTTGCTGTAGCAACCCATCGTAATGTGCAGTCGGTTATGTGACCGTGAGGTTATGAATTTTAATGTGAATGAACAAATGAAAATGGAAATATGGCTTGAGAATAACCAAAAAATAACTGAGAAATACATTTTTGCTACTGGCACGCTGCAAAGAAAGCTTTTGTGTAAATTATGCCTAGAGCATATTTTCTTGTTTACATGTGGCTATTTTGAATGGCATTGGTTAGACATCTGGTTAGAGAGAGAGTTTAGAGGACACGCCATATGTACTTTAATGCATACGATAGGTAAGTGGCAAGAACCCGTTTCTTTAGCTTAACCCCTTAATGACAATTGCCACGTTCTGGCACGTCACCGGAAAACAAACGGTTAACAACAATTGATGTGCCAGGACCATCATGTCTTTAAACGGGTGCAGAAAGCGATCTACGTTCGCTTTCTGCACCCAAACGGTGTTGCTGTAATGCCTCGACCTCGAGGCATTCATCAACGCAACGATCGGCACTAGGGGCCATCTCTGGCCCCTCCCCGGGGGCGTCAACATCCGCGATACATTGTATGGCGGCGGACACCCGTTTTAAAAGCGTTTAGGAGGCGATCAACGATCACCTCCTAAACTTAAATGGTGTCACTGGAATGCCTCGATCAGGAGGCATCCAGGGACACCAAACACTTACCCCAGGATGGACTGTGACCGCTCCGGAGAGGTCTCCAGACCCTCTAGAGAACTCTGGCTCCACTTGCAGGTTGAATACAGGTACTCCATTCAACCATGCAAGTCAATGGAGCCCAGCTTTCTAATCACAGTGTGATTAGTAAAAATAAATTAAAAAATAAAATAAAATTAATAATAATTAGAAAAAAATAGTAAAAAAAACAGTAAAATGTAAAAATAATTTCCCACTGATGATCAGGGGAAACTTCAAGTTGAAAAAAAATGTTAATTTTTTTTTTAATAAGGCAAAAGATATATTTTTGTGAGCAAGTCCTAAAATTAGCACATTAGCTTAAAACAATTCTCGCATGGAAAGAGTTAAAATACTGGCATATTAAATGCCCATGGGGTGTCTACTTTAAAAAAAAATGTATGATTTGATGGGGTAAATTGAATTGGCCGGGTTCAACAATGTCCCAATTAACACGGGGGGAAGGATGGCCACACATCTAATTTCCAATTAGAAAAATGCACACGTACCAAATGTGGCCTTTTAGTTCCCCCCAAAAATTACAAACCCATGCATGTGGGGTATCACTGTACTCAGGAGATGTTGCTGAACACATATTGGGGTGTCTTGTGACAGCGGCATATACCAGGAGCTGTAAATTCATACATAACATAGGTGTGTGTGGGAAAAATAAGCTGAACACATATTGGGGTGTTTTGTGATAGTGACATATATACGAGAACCTTTTAATTCATACCTGAAGTAAAATGTGTGTGACAAAACAAATGCAAAAAAATTACTACCAGAAAGTTTGACAAAGACTGGTGGTAAATATGGTGCATGGAAAGAGTTAATATACTAGCATTTGAAATACCCTGGGGTGTCTAGTTTTCAAAAATATATGGCTTATTGGGCATACTGAAGTGGCCTGGCTCAAAGATGTACCATATAGGACATGGGCAGTTGATCGCCTAACGCCAAAGTTCAACATTGAAAATGCGCATGCCCCAAATGTGGCCCTTTTGCCCCCAAACAGCCAGGCAAAATCATTCATGTGAGGTATCGCTGTACTCAGGAGATGTTGCTAAACACATATTGGGGTGTTTTATGATAGTGACATATACGAGAACCTTTTAATTCATACCTGAAGTAAAATGTGTGTGACAAAACAAATGCAAAAAAATGACTACCACAAAGTTTGACAAAGACTGGTGGTAGATATGGTGCATGGAAAGAGTTAAAATACTAGCATTTGAAATACCCTGGGGTGTCTAGTTTTCAAAAATATATGATTTGATGGGGTAAATTGCATTGGCCAGCTTCAAAGATACCCGAAATGGCACATGGGGGGAAGAATTACCAGATTTGGAAAAAATGGCTTTGAAATAACAAAACGCTACCTGTACTTATTGCCCCATAACGTGTAGAAAAAAGCAAAAAACATAAAAAACAATGGGTATGCCTAAACTCAGGACAAATAGTAGAATCTATTTAGCAGGTTTTTTCATTACCTTTTATAGATGAGTAAAAGATTTTTCAACTAAAAGTTAGAAAAAGAAATTTTTTTCAAAATTTTTCACCATATTTTATACTTTTTTAATAGTAAATAATATGATACAATCAAAACAATGCCATCTAAAGAAAGCCCTTCTTGTCCTGAAAAAACCAATATATAACTTGTTTGGGTTCAGTAAACGGGAAAGAAGAAAATTACAGCTAAACACGAGCAGTGCAGAAATGTTAAAACGGCCATTGTCACAAAGGGTACAAAAAGTAAAATCAGCCTTTGTCACGAAGGGGTTAAAGCTACAAAGCTTGCAGATGATGGATCCAAACAAACAGATCTCCTGCTGTTTGTGCCCATGGTACTCTCACCATCGTCAGCACCAATGCGAGTTCAAGGGGGTCTAACGGCATCCCCACCCACAGAAAACTGATTGGCTGCTTTAATACGTCAACCGGGGGTGTGGAAGTGGGACCATTCTAAACCACATTATCTAACCATTTTATTGTAACATATTACAAACAGAATGATTTAAATAGGCACAAGAGTCTAGGGCCCCCCTGGCGCATATGTGCTGAAATCATACCCCACATCCAGATGATGACTCCTTTGTTGAGGAATCAAGATGGAGGTGGGTCTGCGGTTGTGGTTACATGTGGGGAAGGGGTAGGACCCCCCACCTACCTTATCTATGGCCTTGTTGGAGCTTTGGCAGGATACACCTCTAATTCACAGCACGATGAGGTGGCTGGCATCCTGGATTATTTTTGCCGACCACATAAGTAGGGCGCTGAAAGTGTTACACCCATGAAGAGTGACTATATTTGATCTGAAAGATACTTTTTTTCCCTAAATGGCATAGATGGTTTTTCAATATACTTGCCATCATAATTTTTATTGAGTGTATAAATTATAAAGCAAACTCTAAGAAAAAAGCTTCCCTTTACGAAATGTGACATCATCATTCGGTGGGACTTACAGCAGATGCAAGTAACTCCTGCAAATTCCAATATTTTGCCCAAACTTTTTTTATAACAGGGTTTAATCGAAATCAAGTTGTGCAGTGGTATATTGTGAATCAAGTAATTGTGTTACTGCTGTCATTTTCTTGATTTTGTACCCTCTTGATTTTGTTGTGACTAGAAACACATTTAAGCTACTTATGTGGGTTTTTGTCAAGCTAGACTCTCTGCCAAACATCTATCAATGTAATTTAAAGTGAGCCGTTATTGTCCCGTGCACCATTACCAATGAGAAATACATATTAAAATACATTGTAAGTTATTTAATATGTATTCTTTACTTGTCCTTTTAGGAGAAGCTGCAGCTTCCACTGTTCCAATTTTACCTGCTTGAAGTCACTAGTAGAAAATTGAGGTGGTGGTTCCTTAAGACGCTGAATACCTACAAGCATTTCCAAAAGGAAATAAAACAATAATGACACTTTAAATATTAATTAATGCATTTAATAATATTTATCCTAGTGTACGTGTTATCATCTGCTGATCGGGGAGGAGGTAACCTTAAGAGTACACGTAGCGAGTAAAGAAAGACAAGATCAGCATCTAAGCCAGTTTAAAAATACATTTTATTAAATTTTGTAATAAAATAATCAAACTTGTAGGGTGGCTACAGCTCTGTATAGTGCATACTAGTTTGTATTACTATTGGCATTACCTTTAGGTAATTATTATATTTTAGAAACTGAGCCTTATCTATTCTGTTTACATTATGCTTGTATTCAATAAAATTGTGTTTTAAAATAATTTACATCTAATCAAGCCTTTGCTCAGTAGCTACATGTTATCTGGAATTCCCTAACCAGCTTATCACACTTGAAAACCTCCCCTAAGACCCATATCTTCAGAGAAACCTACTAACTGACAGGTTAGCACTCCTTCTCTACACTTTGCGAGCTGCCATCCTACTGCTGCAACGGTCACACAACGTACCTCCTTGAAATTCTAGGACTTGGATTTACCTCTTTATACCCTTACCTAGGAATTCTACAGGTTTAGCCTGGAGAACTCCGGGAGAAGCACTGCTTCTCCGGGTCAACACCCAAATCCTCTAGGTCGTGGTCTTGACACGCCCCACTCCCCGCACATTCCCCTTTTAAATGGGGGTGTTTGCCGCAATGTCAGTGGGACAGTCCACCATTGTCAGTGGGCAGTCCTTGCCTCGTCGCTGCACTTCCTGAAACACCACGTGAATTGTAAGGTGATAAGGGGTCCCATGAAATAGACACAACTGACAACTCACATGAGAACAAGGTTTTTCAAACACGAATCTCATCGTAGCAAAAAATATATATTTTATTTCCCTCAGCTCTACAAATTACATGGAATGCGCTTGGAAACCGATCTTTCAAAAGCATGCCTCTATGATATATGCAATCTGTTTTCAAAAAATGGCAGAGCAAAGAAACAACGTGTGTGTTACATGGTTAGCTGGGGGCAAGAGACCGAGGTGAATAAGATTTAATTCTAGTACTTCTTGATCTTTCTGCAGCATCTGCAACTGTGGGCCATGGGATACTAAAGTGGTTAAAGTGGTGCTATGGACTGGGTGGTATAGTCTTAAGCTGGTTTAACTCTGTACCTTAGGTTACATGATCAGGAGGTAAGACTTTGACTGCCATCTCTACCCAGATGATACTGAGCTATGCTTCTCCAGAAAAAAGGGCCTGACATCTCCCTCAGCTGTTAGAATTAAACAAAGTATAAAGTCTTGGAGATGCAGCAATCATCTGGTACCCTTTGTATCCCCAAAGGCATGAGTATTGTTCCTCTACATAGGGCGGCCAAAGACAGCCTTACAAATTCTGCAGCTGGCTAGGATGTTAGGCCAGTGGTCATGTCTATCTCAGTACCCTCAGGAACCACTGCCAGTCATCAAGATTGCATCTGTTAGAAAGTTTAAGCTAACAGGTTGATTCTTAAGCTATTATTATAGTTTCCTTAAAATAAATTGTCACAGTGTTCAATGCACCGTGGCCTTTTCTCGCCATGACTCTGTGTCTTTATTTGAATATCACTTAATGACCATTATGAACATATTGAGATTGCAGCAGTCATGTGTTCACCCAAAAATCCATGAGGAACTTCATTGCTTGGGTATTTTGAATCAGGATGGCCAAAACATAGAGCAGGTGTCTCCCAGGCAATTAGGACAATTCCCATATGAAATATTTAGAAAGGAAATGAATGACAGGCCTGAAAATGTGCATTCAAAGATAACATGTTTTCTATGGAAAGCCAGTGAAGCAAACTGCTCGTGCTTTGGCATTAGTATATCTTCACATATTGTTTGTTTGATCCCTTGGCTAGACCTGTCTGTCGTAAGCTATAGTACACTGTATTTACGGGCAGGAAAATACAATCTTGGGAGCGTTGGTGCAGAGAGAGAGATTTATTTTTGTGTAATGGAAAAGAGCATCTAAACCTTCTAATCTAATCCTTCTCTGGCTTGCAGACACAAAGTCAGGGTTTGCTGTAGCATAAATATGAACAGAACATATGATAACATTCTGTATCTGTAAAATTCTGTATTTTATCCCCAACAGGTTGTGTGAAAGTGATCATCTCATTACCCCATTTATCTCTTTCCAATTGGAAAATGCTTATATATTAAACAGGTTGGCGCTACTGGCTTCTTCTAGACTGACCTAGTGGTAACAGCCCTTTGCGCGAACCACAGTTATGTAACCATGACATCAAAGGGGGTATCATCTGGTTCCAAGAGAGACCCCCGAGGTCCCTAAGTGGATCTCCAGACAAAAAAAATAAATAAAAAATAATAAAAGAAAAAAATGCAAACATTATATAAAAATTTAAAAATACAGTAGGTGGCCACACACCTTGTTTCACTTTCACTTGATACATACATTTAAAAAAACCTGCCTCCAACCCTGAAGTGACTTTTTTTATTGTTTCTATTTTTTAAGATATTAATCATATAAAATTGCTTATTATACATAACACATTGTATGAAAAGAGTTTGATCTTATATAAATTGTACACTATAAAAAAGGGAATGACAATTTAACATAAATGTAGTAAAAAAGCTTCATAAGTGTGGAAGATGCCACAGTCACAGAGATTAAACTGGTATTTACATTTCAAAACAATATAAATAATAAAATAAATGCATTGATTTAAAATAGAATCATATTAAAATATAGCTATACATTGTACTATTATGATGATTATTGTTATTTTATTATAATTGTCTGCTGTCAAGAGCGTAAGGGAGTCTTTAACCTTCTATCCCAATAAGATTTTCATGTGGCTTATTGGCAGCTTATGATGTGATGTATTACCTGTTGTAGGCTGCTTGGGTTTCTGGGTATATATATCTGATTATATTATATACACAGACACACTATATGCCTATTTGACCAAAAGTATGGTATGTAGGCATCTGACCCTCACACCTATGTGATCTTTGCTATGGCATTGGGCATAGTAATTGTCGGCTTGTGTGCAGCTGCTCAACCATATAAACCTCTTTCATGAAGCTCCTGACGCTCATGATGTTGCTTCAAGTGGCAGTTTAGAACACCATAGTGAGCAACAGAGGACTTACATTTTTGTACTGGGCTACACAACCCCAGTCTGTGAGCATGCATGGTCTATCGCTTCGTGGTTTAGCTATTGTTTCTAGATGCTTCCTGAGACAGATCTAGCAGGGCAGCAATTTCATGAACTGACTTGTAGCAAAGATGGCTTCATATGACAGTTCCATGCTTAAAGTCACCGAGCACTTTCATATAACCTATTCTACTGCCAACATTTGTCTATGTCTAGACATGGCAAGAAAAGTAAATGAACCCTTTGGAATTACCACCATTTGGGTAAAAAAGTGTCTTGAAATATGATATGATCTTACATCTAAGTTACAAGAATGAACAAACACAATCTGTCTTAACTAATAACACACATTATTGTATTGTTCTTGTGTTTATTGAATACAACATTCCAACATGTACAGTGTAGGTTGGAAAAAGTATGTGAACACCAAGACTAATCATGTATATACGTATATTGTGTTCGTATACCCCCGTTTGATACATGCAATTAATATGAGGAATAGACAAAAAATCTGCTGTAGTCACAAGGTCTTATTGGGCATACCTATTAATGCTACTTAAGAGTTAATAAATAGACAGACTAAGGGAAATTAACCAAATGGGTATATCTGTTCGCTATAAAGCGTTATTTTGTATTAATAACAAGATTATATTTCGCTAAGCCCTTTTTACCTACTTATTGTATATTTGATTTATCTAATGGCAAAGACAAACTTTCACACATGTAAAACAGAGGATTTGACTTGAAAGATTAAAGATCTTGGAAGCTGGGAAGCCAAAAGGAAGTATATAACATTCCCATGGAAACAAATGATCCATGATCCCATTCACACAAAGTTTATTATTATTAGTATTTTGAGCCCCTGAGAAACACGTAAGACACTGTTTTTATGATTGTTTGGGCACTAATCCACCCCTTTATGAAAGCACCTTGATAAATCTGTGTGGTGGATGTATGCGAGGTTCCTGCTTTAGGATTTGATGGCTTGTGAAACATCTATACCTCTTGTTTAAAGTGACAGTGTACCGGTAACCTGCATATTTTCTTGTTTGCTTTTGTACTTCAGATGGATCTCAGTGCTAGTTAAATTTGTGCTTTTATAATAAATTGTATATTTTTATATTACACAGTGCTGTGCCTTTATTTTGTTCTTCCTTCCTATACATCTGTTTTTGAGCCCTGGGGAGGTTCTAGGGGCAGAAGATTTTTAAGGATTTGAGGAGTCCTTGTAGAGTTTGGTTTTAAAAGGAGAGTATTTTTCCTTAGCTTCCTTGTATTTGTAAGTCATAGCTATAGTTATATCAACAAAAGCTAATTGGAGTCAGGAGTTAGCCAACATGGAGTCCAATTAATGAAATGTAATTTAAAAAAAGAAATCTCAGACCTACAAGCAAGCATTTATTTGCATAAAGCTGAAAAGGGTTACACATTAATCTCAAAGAGTTTATTTACATACTCATCAGTCCACAAATAGACCAATTAAATGGAGACAATTTAGTACTGTGGCTACTCTCTCTAGCTTTTTCAAGCAAGACATTTTATGTAATTATGTAATGTAAGGATTTAATATGGATATCCAGATATGGTATAGTTTAGAGCTCTGGCGCTGCATTATGTAATGTAAGGCATCTATGCAGGGCATCTATGCATGAATGTCAGTTTTCTAATTTCTGCAATACTAATACATTAAGGGTAATATTAAATAAAAATATAATTGATATATATCAAGTTTGGTAAATATGTTATTTAAGCCAATTAAAACAAAAGTTATTTTTGAAATATAATATCTATTTGGGCTTAAAATCAGTTCTGTGCTAATGCTGTCACATTGTCTCCTTACTATACATGCTGCAACAGATATCCCAGTGTTTGAATGTATGTACTCATATATGTGTCACGTATAGGAGATCCACTCATGACAGCCAAGCTAAAGCTAGCTAGCTGGAGCCACTCAGAAGGCACTGAGGAAACAGTACAGCAGGCTTTCCTGTTACCCGCACTAGTGGGCACACGCAATATGTGTGGCAGACGCGGTGAAGGCATGGTGCCTGAGCTCTATACAGGCACACTAGTGTGGCTCTTAGTTTGTCTTGAATACATTTGGAGTTCTTACTCCTGTTTCTTGGCAAATCTGATTCCTGAACTATGTATGACTTCTGGCCTGTTTGACTCCTCTCTGCCTAGCTAGTTTGTGTCCTGTTGACCTGAGGCATCTCCTGTCTGCAGGTATCTGACCCTCTGGCAGTTACCGTATTTTCCGGCGTATAAGACGACTGGGCATATAAGACGACCCTCAACTTTTCCAGTTAAAATATAGAGTTTGGGCTATATAAAAAAATATATGCCGTATAAAACTACCCCTCTACCCAGTATACAACAACCAGCCAATCACGGCAAGAGATGTACCTTACCGGTGATTGGCTGATTGTTGTATACAAAGCCTGCTTGGATTGGGTGGGTCAGCTCTCCCCTTCCTTTACACACATATACACGTACACACCAGCTTACAAACACACATATACACATACACTGCCCTTACACACACCTGTCCATACACATACACTGCCCATGCACAAACATATACATACATACACTGCCCTTACACACACACATATATATATATATATATATATATATATATATATATATATATATATATAATGTCCAAAATTAACAATTGCACACCAATCACCACCTTTTTAGCCCGGTGCCAAGTAGCTGCAACAGCAAATCATAAAACATCCAAAAATAGTTACCGGCACTCCAGGGACTTCTTTAAATAATCACTCAAGAAACTGCAGTTTTCTAATCAACGTTTCAGTCTATTTATTAGACTTTCATCAGGACATATATATATATACATACTAACATACGCCTGTCCATACATACACATTTATACACTGTCCTCACCACATACCCCTGCCTTTACACACACATATACCTTTATATATATATATATACACACACACCAGCTTACAAACACGCAAATACCTACACTACTCTTACACACACCTGACCATACACATACACTTACCTAACACACACACATATATACACATACACTGCACTTACACCCCTTTCTCCCCATCTCTTACCTTTCTCATCTTCTTTCTTCCATCCAGTTGTGGGAGCGTGAGGTCTGTCATTTCAGACCTCTGCTTTACTGCTCCCTCATCACTACGCGCCGGCAATTGATGCTGAGCGCCGGGATATGACGTCATCCCCGCGCTCTGCATCAATAGCTTGCGCGTAGTGATTAGGGAGCACGGAAGCCGAGGTCTGAAGTGCCAGACCTCGAGCTCCCTAATGTTGGGTTAGTTAGAGGTAGGTCGTGATCTCCCCAACCAGCCCTGCTCATCGGGCGCCCGCTGATCAGGGCTAGTTGGGGAGATCATGATCTTGCACCTACCTCGGCGCAGCCCTGAAGACCGGCCCAGGGGAGGTGGCTTCTGTGCTCGCCCCTCCCCTAGAGATACGCTACGTTTTAGGGGCTTCGTGGGGAATCGTGATTCTCCAGTCCGGCTCGGTAAGTAAGTATACCCGGCATATAAGATGACCCCCGACTTTTGAGATTTTCCTGGGTTAAAAAGTCGTCTTATACGCCGGAAAATATGGTATTTTGCTTCAACTCAGTCTCTAAAGTTATATCTTCTACCTGAGGATCATCCTTGTTCATTCTATCTCTGGGATCAACCCTAGGGTAATTTAATCAGTATGAAATATGGTAAAACCCCTCATACTCAGGGTCAACCCACAAGAGTTTCCAAGTATGCATAAATATAAGAACAGAGTTGGGTGAGCTGGCCTCTGCGCAGCAAGATGCAACTTGGATTAAGCTTGAAATGGTTTAGAGAGCCAGGTGCAAGCTGAACTGGACTTGTTCCACACAGAAGGTAAATATCTCTACATACCTATGCAAAGACCAACATACTAAACAGAGGAAGAGTGTAAGTTAGCTCATACTCCTCCTCTCTACACAAGCGGGGCCAAGATAGGTGCTGTGCTTGAGCCCTGTCCCCAGCAATGATAATGTTTCCAAGTTCAAAAACAAATGAAGTCCTCAATTTTTTTGAAAATTAAAATAAGGACATGTGTTTGTAAAATATTTTTATTTTTTTCATTTTTTTGACTGCTGTGTCTCTCTAGACCCTAATAAGAAAAAACATAAGCCCTGTGCTCTTGGGAATTTTCAAGTCTGCATTTGTCACCATTCTGCTTTTGTGTTCTTAATATTCTCTTTTTGTTCCCACCTCCTCAATCCCTTTATATAGCACTTCTCTCCCTCTGCTGATTTCCAGTTAGTACAAAGGTGACAGTCCTCTAATTCCACTTTTGGAATCTGCCAAAGGTTTCCATAGCGACAAAGGTTCTAAATATGTTGTGTAGTTTTCTCCCTGCGCAACAGCACTGCTTGTCTCTTTTTCCAAAGACTAAGGAAAAGTGAGAGTGGAGAAAGGGATGAGAGGGAAATCCCATGGCAACTAGTAAATGTAATTATCACACATACATATCAAAGATGTGTTTCCTGCTGTGGTTTATATGGTACTGGTATGTCTATGCATTCCGCCTGTAAAGCATCATTCATCTCACGTTCCTATTTCTAGCTTGAAATGAAAGGTATTTGCCATGCCAATTTCCATAGCTTTGCTATAGATAGATATAGGGGAAAACCTGAACACTTAAACGGCTTACAAATTATATATATATATATATATATATATATATATATATATTACAGTGAAGGAAAACATGATTTGATCCCCTGCTGATTTTGTATGTTTGCCCACTGACAAAGACATGATCAGTCTATAATTTTAATGGTAGGTTTATTTGACCAGTGAGAGACAGAATAACAACAAAAACATGCAGAATAACGCATTTCAAATAAGTCATAAATTGATTTATTTGATCCCCTATCAATCAGCAAGATGCCTGGCTCCCAGGTGTCTTTTATACAGGTAATGAGCTGAGATTAGGAGCACTCTCTTAAAGGGAGTACTCCTAATCTAAGATTGTTACCTGTATAAAAGACACCTGTCTTCTGCACCTCTCTAATGTAGACAGATTTATATGCTAAGAGAGATTCTCTATTATTCTGTAATTCTGTTATTCTGGCCTCTTGAAGCTGACAAAGATAGAAGATGGAGAAAGAAGAATTGCTGGAAAAAGCAGAAGAGCCAAAATAAAGAGAAATGGAAGAGATAATGAGAAAGAGGAGGATCAAGGAGAAGGAGAAGGAGAGTGATAAATATAAAGGAATAGATAAAGGGGGTAATGAGAAAGGGGGTAGATAAGGGAGAAATTATGAGAAAGGGGAGAGAAAGAGTGGGTTTTGAAAGTGTTTGTTTTAGAGCAAGCGTTTGCATGCAAAGGCATGTGTAAACCATGATGTCAGAGGCGTATATAGGGTATGGCAGCTATGGCACGTGCCATGGGCGCCATCTCAAGGGGGGCGCCGGTGAGCGGCTTTTAAATGCCGTTTTTCTTTGTTTGTTTTTTTATGCGGAGGAGAGAGAGGGGCGCCTAGCAACCGCTCGGCGCCCCTCATTCTCCTCCACGAGCCCTCTACCCCCGTCCCGGTGCCGGCATTTCATGATCAGCGCCGCAATATGCTGGCATATTGCGGCACTCAGCAGTGAAACAGCAGGCACCAGCAAGCGGCTTTTAAACACTGATGCGGAGGAGAGAGATGGGCGCCAAGCAACCGCTCGGCGCCCCTCGTTCTCCCCCGCATCAAAAAAAAGAAGACAGCGTTTAAAAGCCGCCCGCTGGTGCCCGCTGCTTTACTGCTGGGCGCCAAAATATGACGTCATATTACGGCGCTCAGCAGTGAAGCAGCGGGCACCAGCGAGCGGTGCAGGAAGACAGCAGCATCGTGCTCCCGTCGTTGGACTTCAAGGTGGGGGGGGATATATAGTGGGTAGGGGGGGATATATAGTGGATAGGGGGGGATATATAGTGGGTAGGGGGGGAGAGGATATATAGTGGGTAGGGGGGGAGAGGATATATAGTGAGTAGGGGGGAAAGGGTATATGGTAGGGGGGGACAGAGTATATAGTGGGGGGAGAGGGTATATAGTGGGTAGGGGGGAGAGGGTATATAGTGGGTAAGGGAGAGGGGTTAGAAAGTAATAGGGGAGGGAGAGGGGGTAGAAAGTGATAAGGGAGGGAGAGGGGGGTAGAAAGTGATAAGGGAGGGAGAGGGGGGTAGAAAGTGATAAGGGAGGGAGATGGGGTAGATATAAGTAAAGAGTGTGCATTAATGTGTGAATGTATTGTCTGAATGAGGAAGAGCATGAGTTAATGTGTGGATGAGTTGTCTGAATGAGGGAGAGCATGAGTTAATGTGTGGATGAATTGTCTGAATTAAAGTGTGAATTAGTGAGTGACTGTAAAAGTGTTTTGTGTATCATAGATGTAAAATTGTGGAAGGGCAAAGATGGCACTAGCAGGAGGTTTGAGCCTTGGGGACCAAGATGGCACAGGCAGGGTCTATATGGGACAAAGATGGCACAGGCCGGACTGTTGACTTGTGCTGGGCTATTTGAGGACAAAGATTGCAAATCTAATGTGTGTTATCTGGGTGCTGGACAGGTTTTATGTGGACAGTGAGGACCAGGGCTGGCTTTGGGGTGTGTAACCTGTGATCTATGCCTGTAATTTAGGGGGTTTTAAATATACCTTTAATGCCGTGTTTTTATGTGAATTCCAATTGATCTTTACCTGCAAAGCTGGATTTTTGTGTTATTCTGTAGATCCATATGTGCTATGCTATGTTTCCATACATTATTTATGTATACCTGCAAATACAGGGTTAATATGTCTTATTCAGTTGATTAATACCTGCAATGCTGTTTCCATGTATTTATTTGATCTATACCTGCGATGCTACGTTTCATATATTATTATTGTATACCTGCAAATACAGGATTTGTATGTCTGATTCTGTTATATATATATATATGGGCAGCAGGGGCTAGTAAATGGGTTTTAGATATTTGGACAGGGGCGCAATTTCAGTGCTTGCCATAGGCACTATTTTCAGTAGATACGCCTCTGCATGATGTTTATGTGTAAGGGCAAGTGTGAATGTGTATGTATGTGTGCATGGGCAGGCATTTGTAAAAGTAGAAAATACATGTGTATTTTAACAGTCTATCCTTTACTGTTTTTGGCATAAAATGTATGGCATGAATAAAAGGTGTGCCTGAGCCAGACTGAGATGAGACCTGAGACTCTGAGGGGAGCACCAACCTTCCTAGTATTAAAATATAATTTTTGTAAAATACCCCTCAGAATAATACCTAGAACAATTGTGGACTGCATATTTTTTTGACATTCTGTATTACTGGGCCTATTATGGATTGATATTTCTCCTGGAAAAATAATTACGACCTATGCTTAGTTTCAGATTTTGAAAATATCAATTACTGATAAATGAATGTTTTTTGGTAGACTAGATAACTATATGACTGCATTTGATGAATATATTTTTCTCAATCAATTTGTTCCGCATGTACAGAAAAATCAGCAAATTAATAGTCATGAGACAGCTATATAGCAGGATAGGTTGCTATAGAAACATAATAATATACAGGAAATGCCGCTCAGCTTTAGGTTTGGTTTATGGAAAAAGTCTGCTGAAGATGGTGAAGCTCTGGGATACCCCCTCCTGGGCTATATCGTTCGTATGAGTTTTGATTGCTTAAAGCAGCCAATCACCGGCAGGAAAGTTCTCGCATTGAAATCAATGAGAGCACCTTCTGCACATGGGGATGTAAGCTCCGGCATGAGTACTGTTTGTGGTGTACATCAAGGCAAAGGAAATCGTTGAAAGAATCTCCTGCAACGTAAATAGCTGGGGGTGGGAAAGAGACCAAATGCACAGAAGGGATACTGATGAATCACTCTATGCAATTGCATGCAAAAGACATGTTTTTTTTATTTTATTTTATTATTTAAGATATAATACATAAAAACATAAAACGATGATTTACAAGACAATCAAGGGATATTTTGTATATTGCTGTTCAACTATAGTTCTAATTTATATGTAATAAATCTTTAAAACTCTTCTTGATCTAAGTCTAGTTCCAAAATATCCGTACATGCCCTTAAACAAATAAAAATAATAAAGACAGTATTACAGACAACATATAAAATATTTGGTAGCAGGTAGAAGATTATTCATAAATATATTCCTCTGAAGTGGGTTGATCCCTATCTCTTCTAATATGAATGATTACAGCGTGAGTCTTCCCCATGTTTCCCAATATTTATACGTGTGCCCATTGGCTCTATAATACCCATATTCCATATTCTTCTGATTGAGAATCTGATTTTTAACATGTTTCCGAGGGATTATCTTTTTCTGCCTCCAATTCCTGGCAATAACTACTAACATTGCTAGAATCACATGATTTATTATAGTTTTTTTGTTTTGTCGAGATCAGCTCCCAATCTTGGAGTAATAATGCTCTAGTAGGTAACTTATCTGTTTCCCTGCTAAATGGGATATAGTGTCAAAAATCTTTTCCCAACATTCGGCTATTTTAGTACATGACCACCATATATGAATCCAAGTACCCTCGGCTTCTTGGCATCTCCAACATAAGTTTTGTTTTACTGGGTTTATCTTATGAAGCCTTGATGGGACCATGCAAAAGACATGTTAATTTAAAGAAGAAACTCAGATGATGAGTGATGTATCTCCGTGGCAGTAATGCCCTCAACAGTATGTAGCTCTTACCTTGAAACTGAGCAGGGATGAAAAGCCCCAAGGTATATTTTTCTCACTGCTGCATAGAGAAAGTGGCACTCCAAGGTTTTTTGAGCCACTCCATTGTATGACAATAAAAAGGGATGGAAAAGCCATACATTAAAGGCTGCTCTTGTCTCCTTTTAGGTACAGTAATCTTATGACCAGCCAACGCATAACAAATATTGTTTCTCCCTTTCCGGTTGAAGGTGGTTACTTTGTACTATTCTCAGTTATTTATGTGCAATAAAGGTATTTTTCTTTTATCTGGTATCCAACATGTGTATGGCTATTTATTGCGTGCCCTGGCTGGTAATGCAGGATAGATTCTGAAAATGGTAATACATCTACGCTCTTCAGCACTCAGGAGTCCTGCCCTGTGGGTGTGTGTGGACTACCGCTTTATGGCTGTTATTGTTACTTTGACACTTCTAATTCACAATTAAAGCACTTACAGTGGACCTCTTGTTGTTCTGTCTTTTTCCACTTCTCCTGGAGCACTTCCACAAAAAGGCAGGTACACCCTCTCCCCAATTGGATGAACGGGGGAAAGCCTGACCCTGTGGCTCCACTGTTATGTGGAAGTACAGTGAGAGCTCAGAATAACGCAGACAAATTTATAGGCTAAGAGACGTGCAAGAGAGTGTGTGTAAGAGATTGTGAGAGTGGGTGAGAGAGAGAGTGTTTTTACATTTTAAAGGGGGCAGTGGGCCAAATGGAGGAACTGCCCCGGCTGCCAAATACTCTAGGTATTCCCCTAGTCCAAATTGGAGGGCTTTATTCTAGCTTTAAACTTTCTCAGTTGGCACTAGATCAGAGTAAGTGTACAATCTACAACAGTTAGTTTGTATTCTAGTTTTCTCATTCACGATTCTCACTTAAGTGTCATAATTGGGAATTTAGGCATAGTGTCATTTTACAGAAGCAGTAGCTTATGTATGATTCATGATGTTCCTTCCTCATAAAACGTGAATCAAAGCATTGGCATTTAAGTGTTTGTGGATCAAAGAACTTGGCAGAGGAATCAAGCATCCCGTTGTAGTGCTGTAGCTGGTACAAACAGTAAGACATTGGCATCATAAACTCAACATCATCCCCCGCAGAGATGGGTTATTAGTTTGATTTGCCAATTAGTGGGGCTGGCAGAAGCTGCAGGGAAAATTGGAGCTGGGTATTATGAAATTGTGGCAAAAATGTCAATTGTTTAAATCCTCCATTAACTGAGAGCCCCTATTGGTTGTAAAACAATTCAAAGATCATGGTTAATGTAAAATAATTTCTATATTATATAAATATACAGCGTATGCTGTATTATATTTTATATAACATTTATATATACATACACCTTTGACATAAACTAATAAAACAATGTCATTTAAATATAAACCATACAGGACAGACAGTAGTTATCGCGAGACAGGTTGAGACACTGGATTGCTATGCATTACAAACTGTAAATCTTCAGAAATTTGCAGAAAATGTTCGCGACAGTAGGAATTCCATATTACTAACTGTACGTCCTTTGGCAAGAAGGGCTTAATCTTTTTTTTCTTTTTTTTTAACAAAAGAAGCTCACTTTGGATGGCCTTTCAATTTTACAGTTTACCTTTTATTATGTTAGTTTAATAGACCCCAAAGATAGGATAATTTTACTGATGTTTAACATCCAAAATTTCCATTCATTTCCATTCAAGGTTGTCAGTTCGGCGTGGTTTGAAGATTTGCATTAAGATTAAAATGGTTATTGAAATAGTTTATTCCAATTATGAATAAATGTACACTAACCAGGTTTCATACACTATATGGATAATGTATTGGGACACCTGACCATTACACCAACAGGGACTTTGATGATATTGCATTCTAAATATGTAATATGAAGTTGGTCCCTCCATTGCAGCTATAACAGCTTCTACTCTTCTGAGAAAGTTTCCATAAGATTTTGGGGCATTTCTGTAGGAATATTTGCCCAAGGTGTTTAATGGGTTTGAGGTCAGGGCTCTCTGTGGCCCGTCAAGTTCTCCCACACCAAACTCATCCACCCACGTCTTTATGGACCTTGCTTTGAGCACTGGGACACAGTCATGCTGGAATAGAAAAGGGCCTTTCCCAAACAAAGTTGGGAGCATAGAGTGGAAGCTGTTATAGCTGCAAAGGAGGGACCAACTACTTATTAATGTTTATAGCATATAGTGTGTATGTAAGGTGAATATGATATGGTTCACTGGAACTGTTAAAAATGACCCATATATGCAGCAGTAATTCAAAAGGTTGTACATTGTATGGGATTTGCACAGACATTACTCATTATCAAATCTATATATAGTAACATTTATGGGTTTTTTTTCTCTCTCTCCATATTATTTTTTCTCAGTTTGCAGCTTTGTAGTTCACAAACGTTGCCATGAATTTGTCACCTTTGAATGTCCTGGTGCTGGTAAAGGTCCACATTCAGATGTAAGTATAATGCTGATAAATACAATATTAAAATGTTAAGGAACTGTTGGAAAACATCCATCACTACATTCCTTGAGGGATATTATCTATATGTATTATTCATATGATTAGAATTTTAGCTTCTCAAGTGACAATGAATAGTAAAAGCCAGGGTAGAATAATAATAACTTGGATATTAATTTATAATCTTCATTGCTCTAAATGAAGTTTTATTTTTAGATCTTTGAATATACATTTACGTTTCATATGCCTGGGTTCATCATGGGATTCTAACTGATCTGGCAGACCAATAAGTTACATTTATTATTGAGATAAATAACTATTATTAATTAACTGTTAATTATTCCTAGCCGTTCTCCATGAAATATGATGGCATGGTAAAAAATGCAACAGATGGTTTAAAATCTCAATAACAATTGGTGATACCATCATAAAAGTAGTAAATTGGTTTGGTGCACTAAAAAAATAGAAAAGATTAGACATTAAGTTTTTGTGATCATCTTTTTAGGAATATGACTTTGGTGCTGCTATAATTACTCACGTATATATGTATCTATGCTAGTAAAACCAAGCGACATCATACATTTATAATTATGAGTCATCAAATGGAACCTTAGCGTAGTGTTGCAATTAGGTCTGGCACTGACCTAGGCTTGACCCCTAGCTTCCCCCAGAACCTACCTCTCCTTCCTTTCAGCTGAGTATGACATCATATTCTGTCAGTTCACCTCAAAAGGATATGATGTGCCAGGTTTAAAGTACTATGGGTGATCTTTGATCACTGGCATCAGCATTGAGCAGCAATACACTAGAGCGCCTGATCACCCTAGAGGACGATCTAGCTCCAGTGGTGCTGCTTCCCCTTAAACCTGCTTTTTGTGTCTAGTTGGTTCAAAGTAGCAACAGCTCTATGGTAATCACAGAGGTGTGCTAGTTGCAGAATTGGTCTTAATGTGTAATTTGGTTTTCCCAGTTAATATCAGAAATTAATATCTTTAAATCTACCTATAGCTATAATACTATCTAATTTGCCATGATGTAAACATGTAATAGCAGAGTACTTATCTCCTTATGTAATATTGGTCCTGTTCATGTTATTGTTAATTGTGTATATTAGTAATTTCAATGTTAATGTTAATATGGTATTTTTCCTTTATTTGTTATAGCATCATGGAATCTGTAGAACCCCCATAAATATAATAGTGATAATAATATGATCATTTTAGCACAGTACAAAAAATTAGTAGAAGTTAGAAAATGTTTTAGCTGAAAATGAATAATTAAAATCTTATGTTTACTGATGCACAATCGTTAGGGAAAACACATCTCAGGATTAAAGTGGAATATATCACTTAAATGTATGTAATCCTACTTAAATTATCTTGTATACCATTTTCTATATGAATTGAATTCTGTTTACATTAGACTTGTGCATTTGGGTTTGTACGAATTTTAATGATTTTCCAACTTTGTTAATTTGTATGGATAACTGTAAATGAGATGTGACCCCCCAAAAAACAATTGAAAACTAAGAGAGCTCAAAATTTTCATTTGTATGTAATTTTTTCATTCTTACTGACTTCCTAGCTCCTCCGCTACCCACATCCATCTCCTTTCCCACTTCACGTCTTGTGATTTCTTTCATGGTCTGTTTCTCCCTTTTCTGCTCCGTTAACCTGGCCTCTCTGATTGCTTCCGGAAAAAGGGTGGAGCCTCTGCACACACCTTCTCCCCTGATTAGAAGAATAGAGAAGGGGTGCACCGAGGCTCCATCCTGTTGCAGAAGTACTACACCAGGCAAGAATAATGCAGATTGGTTCGCAGAGAAAGAGAAGAGTTTCTGCACCACACTTTCTCCACAAATTGCCTGCATTATTCTGGCCTTTAGGAGAACTTTTGCAAAAGGGCAGAGCCACAGTATGACCCATGGGGACAGCCTCTCCCTCCATTCCTCAAATCCGGGGAGAGAGTATTTGGATAATGCAACAGATAACGGGAGAAGCGGAGCAAGCAGACATAAGAAGCAAGACAAGAAGCGGAGCTGCGGAAAAGCAGATGGGGACATGCAAGTGGAGAAGGTAGGGGGTGTGAGAGCGCGTGTAAGAGAGAGTGTATGAGTGTAAGAGAATGAATGAGAGTTTGAAAGCATAAATGAGGACAAGTAACAAAGAATTTAGTTTCCAAAATGAAAAATCCCTTCTAATTTGGGCTGACTGAAAACAAAATTTGTTGTACAGAAACATGGACCAAAAACAAAACAAAAAATGTGCCTGAATTATTTTTGGTCCATTTGCACAAGTCTAATGTGCATTGAGGATTCCTAATTTGGGATTCAGCAATATTTGGGACTATATTTTCTTTACTTTGCTATATTTTACTTTAAAGGGACCCTCTAGCACTTTAATGGATACAAGCCGTGTGGTCCATTTTTGTGCTGCCAAACCTTCCCTGGCAATTGCATCGGGAGATTCTCCCTCCAAGGGCATTTGGCTCTTTCCCACCTCCAGCTGCAATGCATGAGATTTGTTTAGCGTAACACATCTCCTTGCATATGATATACTTACCTTCAGACAGCTCCAGCTCTGTAAAATAGCATATGTCATATCCCAGTGTTCTGTTACTTAAAGGCATGCAGCACTCTTTATTGAGGTTGTGTTGGCTCAGTATAAATGGGTTGGAGATATCATTGAGGTCTCCCTTGTAATCACCCCATTGAGCAGAGGTACACTAGGGAGCCTAATAGTCCCTTAGTTTTGAGATAGGGGGGTCTATAACCCTCTGTATCTGACAGTGTAGGCCACAATACATCACTGGACCATACAATAACTAACTAATATTAAAGGGTTTTTTTCTAAAAGGAGGTGTTCTACAAGTCTTGGTCCACAAACTCTTATCTGCACAAAAACATTTTTTTTTAGATCTCTTTTGTTCTAATCCTTGCAATTATCTTTCCCAGAGGTCTTCTGTCCCATTTTCAAGATGTATTATTAATGTTCAAAAAGAAAAATGGGACGGTAAAAAATTCCCTGCCCCAATTTGAATGTATCCTTGGCCTTATTCTAGTAAAAATTACAGGTAATTTTAAAATAAGGCCTTATGATACAAACTTTTATATTAATAGATAAATACTTGAAAACAGGAGACAGTCTGTAACCCAAGTGTGTTCTTAAAATTATAATATATATATATATATATATATATATATATATATATAATTGTTAAATAAAATATTCTAGCGTAATAACTATTAATAGACATGGTTATGCTAGATATGCTAGATATGGAGAATCGGTATTACACAGCTTATATTTTCTGTTTTGTTTTCGGTGAACAAACTTTGTTCCCTGCCCATTTGGTTCAAACATTGGGGGCATTTTCAAGTTGGAAACAAAATTTGTTGTCCAATGGCCACATTCTCTCATTCATTCTCACTCTCGCACTTTCATTCTTGTTTACTCTCATGCTTTCTAAATGTTTCCCTACCTTCTCTGCCAACCACTTCCACCTTCTGTCTTTTATCTTCACTCTTTTATCTGTTATCTTCTATCTATGTCTGCATCTCCGTGGACATAACCTGCTGCGAACTTCCACCAAAAATTGGGAGGGAGAATATCAGAAAAATCACTGTGATTTGGGTGTAAGTCTGCCTTAGGGCAACATGTCCTCTCCCTCTATTGAGGGACAGGATGTCAGAGAAAGCACTGCCATTTTGGCGGATGTTTGCCAGGTTATGACCGCGGAGATGTTGACGAAGATGGGAGACAAAAGATAGAAGATCAACAAGAAGATGCGGAAGTGGTCGGCAGAGATGGTAGGGAAACATTCAGAGAGAGTGAACCAGAATGATAATGTGAAAGATTGAGTTAAAGGGTCCATGAATTTTGGACAAAAATTCAAAGCTTTTTGCTTGGTTTTCATTCGCTTCCTGGAGGGGTCTGGCCTTGGTTTTTGTGGCTTTGAGCGAACCGCCGAATTTGCCAAAATTTATACATTTGCAATTTGTATGAATCCAAATGTATTGTATTGTATGCACCACATAGAAGAAAATGAAATAACTGTTTCTGTAGATATAAGTGAAAGATCCCTCCCAAAACAATTAAATGGCAGATGAGAATTATTTTACGTATATATGATAAGTGAACTGGAATCCAAATGGGTGATATAGTTTGAAACGTATAAAGTAAAAATAATAATGCCCATTATAATGAAACCTGGGTCTCTATCATCTGTGATGAATAGGAGGCAGCATTTTCAACTGTCTTAGTCTGATTTTCAGCTGTCTGTCTGGGACAGTCCTAACAACTGCACTTTGCAGTCCAGCTGTCATGACGGTTGCCCTCGTTTCAAGGGTGATCTAGACATAGAAGACAACTATCTGTGTGCAGAGAGTGGGCATAGGTACATGGAAGTATCGAAGGTAGACTAAGTAAGCCATAAAATGCTCTATGTAGGCTAATTGTTATTAAAGCCCAGTGATTCAGAGTACTTAAGCTGTTAAGCATGGACTTCCTATACAACTAACACACAGCAGTTCCCATAGTAACCATCATGCACAATACATGTTCACAAGCGGTCCATTTTTATCTGTTGAAAGCTTAACAGAAGGAATGCTGCACAGGAATGTAAACACATTTTCCTGAAAATCAATTTACCTTTATATAGGAGCTTCACAACATCTCACTTTAGTGTCCTTTTTTTGGGCATAGTTCTGCTGCCTTACATAGCTGCCTAATTATTCCGATTTTGTGGGTGATGGTATTGTTGGCCCGTTAAGGAGATTCTTTGATCTCCCCTGACTGGCACAGTAATCTATTAAATAAATTGATGTCTGTTGCAGCACAGACCTTGTTGTAGCTCCCACATGGGCAATGTGTGATGCTCTGCAGCTAAGCACAGTCAAACTGGCACTTGGGGGTAAAGTGGGTGGGCGGCCATGCATCTGACCCCAACCAACCCCACCAATCCCTGCCTCTGGCCACACACCCCAAAACAGGTGTGCTGATTTGCACACACACTTCTTCTGTTGCCTCTTCTGTCTTCTTTTTTAGTCCGCTTCTCCCCAAGTCTTATTTTGCCTACTTCTCTGTCAACCTGGCCTGCTGGTGCACTTCCAATTGAAGGAATGGGGAGAGACAGTCCCCATGGCTTCACCCTGTTGCACCAAAGGCCAGAATAACGCAGATACATATGAGGAGAAAGAGAAATGCAGAGATCTTAAAGAACATGGCTTGGGGTGGCAAGTTGCTCCCCCTGTCATGAACCCATCACTCTGCTGCCTTAGTCATGGACGCACCTCTCTGGGTCATTGCCACATCTCTTAAAGGTAAGGTAGTCTTTAGTGGCGTCCTTTTAAATAAAACAGAAGAACAATTTTCTAACTCAAGTAACTAAATAATTAATGTTCCAATATGTATGCTGTAAAATGCATTCAGGTCCCTGAAAAAGATACGTTTGGGAACTAGACTATTCCTTTACTATGATCATTTTACCTCTAGGTACAAAAAACACTTGCATTACTTTTTTAAATCCTATTGATTTGAAGAAATTCTTACAACGACTCTTCAGACCTCACACCCACAGATCTATAGTTAGCTTTGTTTCTATTGAATAAACCTTCCAGGGCACTTTTCATAAAGGTATTCCCTACGTCTGGGATATTTCTGACTAGCTCCAGAACACCACATATAGCTTCCAGTTCTATCAAACAAAACATAGTAGAGAAAGCAACCTTCTCTATCAAGAAAAAAACCTTTAATCAGAAAAAAGCATATCTAAAAGCAATACAATATCATAATAAAAATACAATGCACTACATGATCACTTCATTAACAATCAATTAACTAATAGCAGTTTATATATTAATGTAGAGAGAATTTATATTTTGCATTTCTGTGATTTTTGTTATACTTGAATCATTCCAGCTTCATTTGTCAGATAATTTTCTCTGCAATTGTCTCGACCATTTTTGAGCATGTGCATATAACACTAAATTGCAATTTGGCTGTAGTTCAGCTGTTGGCTGTCATGTCATATTTTTGGGGGTTAGTCCGCCATACAATAAGCACAGCAGTTTAAATTAACTCCTGTCAAGTATACTAAAAATAAAATATTTTCATGTGGTGTTAAAATATATGTCTGTTAATAGTACATTTAAAAAAGGATTCTATTGCTGCTTTTGAGTTTTTAGGGAACTGTTGTGTTGAAAAGTATTATTTTGTTTTCGTTCTGAATCTCTGATTAACAGACGCTTCAATTTGCCTTTGTTAGGTCACTACATTTTGTATTGTTTTTCACGCAAGGTAAGCAGCTTTATGCATTGACCTCAACAGGATCTGAGTAACTGCAGAATTTGCACATGTTTTCTTGGAATAGTTGGCATAAGTAGAGGAGGCCAAGTCAGCATAAGCACAACACAAATCGAACCAGAATTAACATGCAATATGGAACTGAAGCGCAAGGCAAACCACCTTTCTCAGGGGGGGTGATTTAGGTCCAAGTCTAGATAGACATTTTAGAAGAATAGTGTAAGTGCATTCTTAGAAGCGCATTGATTTTCGCAGAAGCCATGGAATTCCATTGCTTTTTTACACACAGACTAGACAAAAGGAATGGTAAGTGAAAGACCAAGGCTTGGTTTTCATCAAATAATTATTTATCCCAGGTTCCATTTGGCTTACTGTGGGTTTTGTGAATTTTCTCAGTGGAAATGTATCTTTAATTTGGGTTGAGAATATTCTATACAGTAAATTGTATACTTTGTTAACATTAAACCTTTCACTCAAAATGCAAAGGATCACGCAGTGGCTGAACAGAGCAATTTTATGATGGGGTTGATCCTAGCTTTGTATGATATTGTAGTTGATTTAGGCTAGTCTTGATTGTATTCTGAAACATGTTTGCATATCAAAGTATCATTCATAGTTTTGACTTAATCTATGTATCACTACAATTAAGGGATACCACCTTTGGAATACAGATTTTTGACAAAATGAATGTAAATATAGGTTTAATGGCTGCCATGTGTCAAAAGTCATTCTGTATCAAACAGGCCTGGACTGGGACAAAAAATAGGCCCGGGCATTTAAGACTGAGCAGTCCATTTTTATTTATATATTTTTTGTTAAACCAAATACTGACAAATTTAATATACCATTTCTTGTTGTCTATTAGTTATATTTCAGCATGCTTTTGTCACTGTAATCAATTAGCATTACATAAATATTTAATAAATGAATTATAACGTCATGCAATTTATAAAGCACTATATCTTTAATGAAAGATTCAAAACAGTAACTAATCTTTGACTAGTGGCAGTGTGGCACTCCTTGGGCCTTGGTTGGTCAGATCACCCTCACGACGAGTGAGTCTGTCAGTCACAGACTCACAGCACAGCAGGGAAGAAACTCAGACCTCAGACCACCCCAACTGAACTGCGGCGCTCAGCCAATCCTATAGGCAGAGCAATGTGACTAAAAAAAGAGTCATCATACACGGGACTCCTGAAGCCACAATTTACAGCCATTAATCCTTTTTAATAAGAAACGCAGGTTGAAATAGAGCAAATAACACAATACCTTTACTTTTGCTCTCACTGATTTCTGGGCCTAGAATGTTTTGTCCTCTGAAGTGACTAGAAATTCAGGAGGGCATTTTATCTCTGGATAAGTAAAAATTAAATAGTTCAATTTATTCCTACAGAAAGTAAAGGGCCAGAAAACAGATGGCTAAATACACATCAGGACAGGCTCTGCCACCCAGACACATACACAAGGACAGACTCTGCCACACGGACACCCAAACACACACAAAAGGACAGGCTCTGCCACCCAGACACACACAACAGGACATGCTCTGACACACCGACAACCAAACACACACCAGGACAGGCTCTGCCACACTGACATTTTCTTGGGCCCTGCTCCACTCTCCCTAGCATGCCAAATAAATTGCCACACTGACTGCAGATTAGGGGAAGACTGAGAGTCAGTGCAGTCTCCCCCTCTTCTCACCCTGACCATGACTTTGAAAGGTCCTCTCCCCTGAAATCATTCCCAGTCCCTTGGTCCCTCATTCACTAAGCCATACCTCTCCTTTCCTTCCTCCCTGTGAACCAGTGGCGACTCTAGAAACAATATATAGGGGGGGCACACAAGATACCACAGTCAAACTGGGGGGGCATTAATAATTTCCACCATTAAATCATACCATTGAAAAAACACACACATATATATATATATATATATATATATATATATATATATATATATATATATATAGCCAAAGGTAATGTGCTATGGAATGATACTTTTGTTATTGGCCAATACAATACTTGTTTGTCCTTTAAACAACACAATACCTTAACTTTTGCACTAAATGATTTCAGGGCCTAATATTAGATCCTGCTGCTGATATATATAAATATTAGATCCTGCTGCTGATATATATATATATTAGCCCCTGCTGCCCATATATATTAATATTAGCCCCAGTTGCCGATATATATATTAATATTAGTCCCTGCTGCCGATTTATATATAAATATATATATATTAGACCCTGCTGCCGATAGCAGGTATAGATCAACACATTAACACACAAACCCAGCTTTGCATGTATAGATCAATTGAAATTCACTTGTGATCTCAGCACTGAAGGTATATCAAATAAACAGAATCAGACATACAAATCCTGTATTTGCAGGTATACAATAATAATATATGAAATGTAGCATTGCAGGTATAGATCAAATAAATACATGGAAACAGCAGTGCAGGTATTAATCAACTGAACAAGACATACAAACCCTGTATTTGCAGGTATACATAAATAATGTATGGAAACATAGCATAGCAGATATGGATCTACAGAAGAACACACAAACCCAGCTTTGCAGGTACAGATCAATTGGAATTCACATAAAAACACGGCATTAAAGGTATATTTAAAACCCCTAAATTACAGGGATAGATCACAGGTTGCACACCCCAACCACGCTGCCCACATAGAACCTGGTCAGCACCCAGATAACACACATAAGATTTGCCATCTTTGTCCCATATACACCCTGCCTGTGCCATCTTGTTCCCCAAGGCTCAAACATCCTGCTAGTGCCATCTTTGCCCTTACACAATTATACATCTATGATACACACAAACACATTAACTTATGCTCTCCCTCATTCACACAACTCATCCACATATTAACTCATGTTCTCCCTCATTCAGGCAATTCATCCATTTTAAGAAACTACACCCCTTGGAGCTTCAAATGAGGGGCTACATGTATTTCTAGGACAAAAGTTGAGTGCACAAATAATGCTGGAATATGTCGCTTTGGCTAGAAAATATGTTTTTTCTAACCATAGCGACATGTTCATTTTTGTCTTGCGCACTCCAGATTTATACTAGAAACACATGCAGCCCCTCATTTGATGCGCCAAGGGATGCCGTTTTTGCAAATGTGTACTTTTTGTGCCATAATTTAACTTCCTACGTGAGCAGTAACGCCACATCAAGGCTTTAACCCTAATTACTGACCATTCACACGCCTTTCATATCTCCATTCACTCGCAGAAGCACACACCATTCTTTCCCGTTACAATCCCAAAGAAATGATGGTAAAGGGAGAAAAAAAAAATCACTTTTACAGCAAAAATAAGTTTTGCAGTAAAAATGCAAGGCGCTCCAGGGATGATATGGTTACTCACGTACCGCACAGGCTAAATGGCTGATTTTAATAATATTTGCAGTTCATCAGGATTTCAAAAATTGCCTCCCTCTACCATTGGCTAAATTTAACCCCATGATCAAAGGCATAATAGGATTTAAAATTAGTATCGTCCATTTTTAAAAAGGGAATGTAACTTTTTATAGCTATATGATCACTGTGGTAACATTGGCTACCACAGTGATCATTTAGCTAGAATACTTAAACTTTTTTTTTATTTTTTTTTTTGAAAGTTAAACTACTTTATGTTTAAATAGTTTAATTTGGGGGTCTCTAGGCAATTTTTAGCTTTTTTTATCTGCCTTTAGAGACCCCCAAATCCATTTTTTTTACATTTTTATTTTTTTTACTTAATATTTGTTATTCTTTTTTTACAATCTATATACCGTTGGAAAGGTGAGGCGATTATGAGATACAGGCATCTAAGCAGCATGCCCCCATACCTCTTTAACTGACAATTGTCAGTTGTTAATAAAGTTGCGCGGGGACGTCATCGCGCGAGACGGCACCGGGCGGATCGAGTGGCCCCCGGTGATGCCCTTCAGTTTGAGGGGCAGATCGCCGGGGTAGGTGGTGATGGAGGTCCACAGACCTCCATCAAGGTAAGGTAGTGCTAGTGACGGCAAGTTGCCGTCAGCACCTGACTGGGACTGTCCTGGGTGGTTACAAATTCGGCGGGGGGGCAACAGGGGGGGAAAGGAATAACCTAGGGGGGGCAATTGCCCCCCCTTGCCCCCCTGTAGCGACGCCACTGCTGTGAACTATAGATCAAACACATATAAACAGCACTTGCATGTAGAGATCACATACAAACCCTACATTTACAGGTATGCATAAATGATGTATGGAAACATAGCATAGCAGGTATAGATCAACAGAATCAACACAAAAACCAAGCTTTGCAGGTATAGATCAATTGAAAAATCACATGTTAACTCAGCGTTGAAGGTATAGCTCAAATAAACAGAATGAGACATACAAACCCTCTATTTGTAGGTATACAATAATAATGTATGGAAACAGAGCATACCAGATACAGATCAATAGAATAACACACACCCAGCTTTGCAGCTATAAATCAATTGGAATTCACATATAAACTCAGCATTAAAAGTATAGATAACCACCTAAATTACAGCATAGATCACAGGTTGCACACCCCAAAGCCAGCCCTTGTGTCCACATTGCCCACATAGAACCTGATCAGCACCCAGATTACACACATATTACAGCCCAGCATGAGCAAACCTTGTCCCCTAACAGCCCAATGTAAGACATCTTTGTCGGCAAACAGCCCACCCTTCATGTACCATCTTTGCATTTCCCCAAATCACTTAAACATTCATGATAGACACAAACACTTACATTTACTTACTCATTCACACGAATCATTTACACAAATTCAGTAATGCAGTCTCACAAATCATTCAAGCAATTTATCCACACATTTATTCATTCATTCTCGTACGCATTCAAAAAAATTCAGCCACACATTTATTCATTCATTCTCATATGCAGTCACACAATTCATCCACACATTAATTCATTCTCGTACACATTCACACTACCCCCTCTCCCCATCTACCGTCTTCCCGCAGGAATATCCGGCGCTCAGCATGAAACGCCAGCACCGCGACGGAGTCATGGAGAGTGAGGGGCGGGTCCTTATGCCCTGCGTTAATGCGGCCGCATAGGCCTAGTCAGTCCGGTCCTGACTGGGCCTATTTTCAGCCCCTACGTCAATCCGGCCCACCATGCAAATAAAAACTGGGATTATCCAGCCTGGGATTGCCTGACAAACAATTAAAATTTCAACCAGTAAATCATTCACCATTACTACAGTTGAGGCAGAGTTTTACAACTCCACACACTTCATGTTATCATACGTTTCTTTTGGTAAGTCAATTAAGACATCTACTCTATATTTATGCAATCAATTGCAGATAGAATTCTTTCAGCTTTAATTCACTATATCAGAATTGCAGAATTACAGAATTGCATACACTTTGTTAGTATTTGGCGGCATTTCCTTTTAATTGCTTAACTTGAATCAAACGCTTGGGGTAGCTTTCCGCAAGCTTCTCACAATAGCTGGAATTTTTGCCCATTCCTCCTGAAAGAACTGGTGTAAATCAGTTAATTTTTTGGGCCTCCTTGCTCGGACATGCTTCTTTTAGTTTAGTCTACAAATTTTCTATAGGATTCAGGTCAGGGCTTTGTGATGACCACTCCAATACTTTTGTTATTATTTTTTTGTTTTATATAGCGTCAGCAAATTCCATAGTGCTGTACAATGGGTAGACAGGACATAACAAGTAGTATGTAACATAACAAATTGACTTACAGAGACAACAGGTGAGGAGGGCCCTGCTTACAATCTAGAGGCTTATCTATAAGACATTGTGTTTCAACTTCACAGTTTGGATGTTGTTTTTCGCATTGAAAGCCTCAACCTTTTTCCTCCATACATAGCGCTGATCATTATGGTAAAACAGTTAAATTTTTGTTGCATTTAACCTTTCAGGCAATAGAGATGTAGGACTCTCAAAGGTGGATGTAGATTCTTTTGAACCTGATGCCTCCAACCCCTTCACCACCTCTTTGTGGTTCAGTTGAACCTCTCAAACTTAAGTATGTTCAGCCCTAGGAGTTAGTTAGTGCCTCCTTCCTGGAGAATTCAGCGTCTTTAGGAGCATTTTATATTAGCATACAACTGTTTGTACATTCAAAAGAAATACATTAAATCAAGAAATGTGAAATCAAAAGTAATGGAGGGAAATGATTCTCTAACATAAAATATGATTGTAAAAAATGATTTTGTTATATTATAGAATGAATCTACCAAAAATAGTATTGTAAATACTTTTTGAATATATTTTGTGAAAGAATCTCAGGTACAGTGGCAAATTGAGCAGTGAAAAGGGTGTTTCTAGATCATCCCTCTCAATAAGGCATTTCCAAGAATATTTTATTTGATTTACATAATTAAATTCTAAACAGGAGTGTGTATATTCCAAATAATTTGGAATCAAAGCATTTTGCAAATAATTGTTATTAAATGTGCACTTTTTGATTGTATCTTTGGTGGTCAGGGACTCTCTCATTGGTATTGAAGACAGACACAGTGGATTTCATCTGCTATATATATTAACTACTGACAGTGTTAAGGGGAGCTGCTCTAGGACTTACCCCTAGACTTGCCTTGAGCACAAGGGCGTGATATTATGGAGGCTTGTACCATAGACCTCCATGGTGTAAGCAGACCAAGTTCCAAGGGAAATCACAGACCTCTCCAAATGACAGATTCAGTTGTGGAGTACAAGAGAGCCCAATCTTCAAAACCCCTACCCCCTGGACCTGCAGCTCTAGGTCTAGGATAGAAAACTCTGCTAATCACTGCTTGCATTCAGTAGCGCGTGCTCCCACACAAAGATGTAGTAGATAACATTAGGTTGAAGTGGCTTAAATTAGGCTGTAATTACAGTGTTGTGAACAAGTGTTTTTCCCTTCCCAATTTTGGAATATTTGTCACAAATGTGACAAATATGACAAATAAGCAATAATTAAAAAACAAAAGAGAGGGCAAATACTTTTTCACAGCACTGTAGCTATAAAAACCAGTGATAACTTAACATTGTAGTTGGTGACATTTTGCATCACTACAGTTTTAACTCTGAGCTGTTGATTACTATGAGGACATCTAGTGACCAAATAAATGAACTTCTAGTATGAATTCATGCATGTCCACTGCTTATGACATATGTGCTGTATTAGACTTTTGGATTTGGATTCGTACAAATTTCAATATTAACAAAATTTCCAATTTTATCTATTTGTTAGAATCGATGAAAACGAGGTTAACAAAGCAAAAAGCACTGAATTTTCATTGGAATTTAGTTCTTTTGTTCTCACTCACGCTGTCTCACCAATTCTTTGTGAAACTCCCTGTGACATTCTGCCCTGGTTTCCTGGCTCCTGTATTGTGCATTCAGGTTTTTGGAATGTTCCTAGTTCAGCCTCTAGTGGCCCTCTGCCTATGTTTCTGCTCTCCTCCTATTGTTGTCACCTGGCCTCATTACCTGCTGCCCTGCAGTATAAAGGGCTGTAGCTTCCTGCAAACTGGGCCTTAGCATTGTAGTAATAGGACTGTTTTGCCCTGGCCCTGTTCCTGAATTGTTCCTGGCTTCCTTTTGTACCTGATCCTGTATTGCTCCTGCCTTCAGCCCTGTCGTGTGCCCAGCCTGAGGGCTTCCAGCAGCATGTCCAGTCCTGTTCTCTGCCAGTGAGCTTCCAGTCGTGTGCCCGGCCGGTGGGCTTCTATTTCAGCATCAGCCTTGCCAGTTCCAGTCCCGCACTTCTGTCTGCTGTGTGCCCGTCTACCTTGCACCATGAATCGCAGTGTACAAACACTATCCCTGCACCGAGGCCCCTCGCTAACCTGCTTACCCAGTGTGTGACACTCCCATTCACGTACTCTCACACTCTCATTCACACTGTCTCTGAATGTGTCTGTTTCTTTTCTTGCATCCTCTTGTTCTTCTGCCTTATTTCTTATGTCTTCTTTGTCCGCTTCTCTGTGTACATGGTCTGCCGGCAAAAGGGCAGAACCTCCAGGCACACCCTCTTCCCTGATTGGAACAGGGTCAGAGGCTGACCCCATGGCTCTCTTTGCAGAAGTGCATAGTCACGCCAAAAGAAGAGCTGCAGAAACACTTCTTTTTCTCAGCAAATCTGCCTCTGTCTAATTCTGGCCTGCAAAGTGAACTGCAAAATGCCAGAACTTCCAGGTCCACCCTCTTACCCGATTGGTGGAATGAGGGATACTGTGTGTGCGCGGAGGCTTTGCCCTTTTGCTGACATTCACCAAGAGGCCAAGTTCAGAAAGAAGTCACAAGTAGTAGCGGACGAAAAAGCAAAACAGAAAAAACAAAAAGGTTCAAGAAAAGAAGCAGAGCTGCGCAGCAAGGAAACAGGGACATGGAAGTGGTCAGCAGATTCAGAGGATGAGAGAGAGTGGATGAGAGTGTAAGAACATGAATGAGGGTGTGAGATTGTGAAAGAGCAAGAGAGAGCGAATGAGGGTGAGTGAATTTTGTAAAATGCACTGGAGCTTTCGTTTGTACCTAAAGGGCAGGAAATAAATTTGTTGCCCGAACCAATTGACTAAAAACTGAACAAAAAATTTGTGCAAGTTTCTTTGTTCCATTTAGTCTATTTTGTATGCAGTTTGGGGGTCTACATTTACTATGAACTAAACTCCCAGAGTTAATGCTTAGCATGTATATATATATAGATTTCCCCTTGTCTCCAATTTAAAACAAATATGTATGTATACATCAAGTTTTTTTTCCAAACCTTTCCATGCCTAAATTTGAAATCCTGTCACCTTAAATACAAAAACAAAGATATAATGCACATTAATGTATATTAGGTCTGCCATCAAGAGAGTTTAAGGCTAGGGGCCCATAGATCATAGACGCAAGACCATCTTCTCTCTCTATATATATATATATGGCCACATGCTACACTACAAAATCTTTTACTATCTGTAGACTGTTAAGCAATGACATCAGTCACTAGAGTGCACTTAATCTGCCCACCTGGCCTGTGCTGCAAAAGTACCACAATCAATATCAGAGCTCAGTGGGCTGATCAGGGGTGATCAGAGATCTCTCCAAATTGTCTCCAAAAGTGAGATAACAAGGGCCTTTGGCATGACAGTGCCTGAAAATATTCGGGAAGTACGAATGTAACAACTTTTACCTCACTTTACAATATACTCTCTTGCCTGCACCATTGGTAGCTGAGTGTACACAGGCAACGTGCTGGGAGAGATATAATGGGTTTTAATAAAAAAGCTTAATGCTGAGTTAGGACCATTTATATATATAATGTTAACCAAGACTGAAAAATGTGCCATTGGAGGAACTGCTCTATCAATATGTACAGATGGAACATTTTCATGTCCTCAGGATTTCGTGGGACATGACAGTGATAAAGCCATCTGGGATGTTTTATCACATGCCTTCCTAACATTAAAAATATTACTCTACATCTTTTCATGCAAAAAATATTTTGAGCCAGACAGCAGTGTCCTCCTAGATCAGTGACCTGCAAAGCAAGGCAGATGTTTGTTTCCACACGAACTGAGATAGATGATAAACCATTTGAAGGTCTTTGTGGCCATACAATTTAACACTTTATTCATATAAATATTATATATATAAGAGAAAAGTAGAAAATGCAGAAAAGAAGTGATACATTACGTTATGAATGGGTCATTCATAATACAACCCAATGTAACTTTAAATAAAGGTGACTTTTGGGCAAAGAAATAATGTGTTCATAATAAACCATGAGTCTTCAGGACGGTATTTTTACCAATAACTTAATTATGTGACATAATTTCTTTTACGATTTACTGTGAATGCGCTGCTAATTAAAGGGACACTCCAGCCATCTTATGCACTTTAACCCCTTAATGGCACATCCCCCGAAAACAAAGGGTTAACGATCTATGTTCGGTTTCTGCACCCAAACGGTGTTGCTCTAATGCCTCAACGTCGAGGCATTCAGCAACACCGCAATCGGCACCAGTGGCCATGTCTGGCTCCTCCCCGGGGCGTCAAGGTCTGCACTGTATGGTGGCGGACGCCCGTTTTAAAAGAGTTTAGGAGGCAATCAACGATCATCCCCTAAACTTCAATGGTGTCGCTGAAATGCCTCGATCACGAAGCATTAAGCGACACCGAACTCCCACCCTAGGACGCGCCGTGACTGCTCCGGAGAGCAGTCGCAACCGCCACTGCGAGTGATTTGGAAAAGAGTTCTCAGGAGGGTCTCTCCAGACCCTCCTGAGAATCTGGCTCCACTTGCAGGTTGAGTACAGGTACTGCATTCAACCACGCAAGTCAATGGAGCCCAGCTTTCTAATCACAATGTGATTAGTAAAATAAATAATAAAAATAATAATAATACAAAAATTGTTTTTAAAAAAATAGTAAAATGTAAAAATAATTTCCCACTGATGTCACCATCAGGGGAACCTTCAAGTTCCAAAAAAGTGTAAACCCCCCCACAAAATAATAAAAAAAAGGCAAAAAAATATATATAAAAGAAATATTTTCATGAGCAAGTCCTAAAATTAGCGCTTTGGCTTAAAACAATTCTCGCATGGAAAGAGTTAAAATACTGGCATGTTAAATGCACATTGGTTTGACAGGGTAGATTGAATTGGCCGGGTTCAACAATGTCCTAATTAACACCAGGGGAAATTTCCAATTTGAAAAATGCACATGCCCCAATTGTGGCCTTTAAGCCTCCAAAAAACCCGACAAACCCATGCATGTGGGGTATCACTGTACTCAGGAGAGCTGGACACATATTGGGGTGTTGTGTGACAGCGACATATACCAGGACCTGTAAATTCATACCTAAAGTACGTGTGTGGGGGAAAATACACACTAAAAATACTACTGCAAACTTTGAAAAAATTCTGGTGGTACATGCAGAGTTAAAATACCAGCATTTGAAATACCCTGGGGTGTCTAATTTTCAAAAATATATTGCTTTATAGGGCACACTGATTTGGCCGGGCTCAAAGATGTACCAAATAGGGCATGGGCAGTGGATCACCAAACCCATTCATGTGGGGTATCACTGTACTCAGTAGATGTTGCTGAAGACATATTGGGGTGTGACAGTGACATATAGCAGGACCTGATAATTCATACCTGAAGTAAAATGTGTGTGAAAAAAAAAATGCAAAAAATGACTACCACAAAGTTTGACAAAGACTGGCGGTAGAATTAGTGCATGGAAAGTGTTAAAGTACTAGTGTCTAGTTTTCAAAAATATATGGTTATTATTGGGTAAATTGCATTGGCTGGCTTCAAAGATACCCACAATAGCACATGGGGGAAGAATTACCAGATTTGGAAAAAATGGTTTTGAAATAGCAAAACGCTACTGGTACTTATTGCCCCATAACGCGCAGAAAAAAGCAAAAAAACATAAAGACCTTGGGTATTTCAAAACTCAGGAAAAATAGTAGAATCTAATTGGGGGGGGGGTTCATTAGCTTTTATAGATGAGTAAAAGATTTTTCAAGTAAAAGTTAGAAAAAGTCATTTTTTTCTAAATTTGTCACCATATTTTATACTTTTTTAGTAAATAATATATACAATCAAAACAATGACATCTAAAGAAAGTCCTTCTTATTAAAAAATAAATAAATAGATATATATATAACTTGTGTAGGTTCAGTAAACAGCAAAGAATAAAATTACAGCTACACACGAGAAGCGCAGAAATGTTAAAACAGCCATTGTCACGAAGGGTAGAAAAAATAAAATCAGCCATTGTCATGAAGGGGTTAAAGCAAGATAGATTTTTTAAAGGTGTTGCTTTTGCAATGCATGGGGGAGGGGGATTATGCACAATCCACCAGTATGCATCTGGCCCTTTCCCGACCCCCCAGCCTTTTTTCAGTGCAGGAGATATGTTTGGTGGAATGCATGTGATATACTTACAACCAGTAAGCTCCATCTGGTCAATCTGGCGTGATGAATGCTGCAGGGGGTCTATTCAGACCTCCTTGCACATACGCAGCAAGCGCTCCCATTGTTTTTAATTAGAGCACTTTCCTGCCACTGATTGGCACACAGAGGAACAGGGCAGTTGCACATCTCAGAGTACTTTAATACATTCTTCTGTCCCTTTAAATAATTATCATACCCATTTGTCTCCAGTGGCATCCCTGAAAGAATTCTGATGAAGGCAAGCTCCTTGTGTGCTTAATGAGAATTCTAGGGAATTTCAGCACATGTACGTTTATTAAAGACGCAGACATGGCTATTTTATTTATTTTAGTGATCACTGTTAGTTACTGAGTTTCTTCATTGATCCCTTTTTTCAGCATCCAAGCATCATTTATAGTTCATGATTTCTGTTTACAGGATCCACGTAGCCGGCACAAATTCAAAGTCCACAGCTACAGCTCTCCCACATTCTGTGACCATTGCGGTTCCCTTCTTTATGGAATGGTACATCAGGGAATGAAATGTGCTTGTGAGTATGGAAACAGAATTCCAGGGCATACCTTGAGTATTACCAAAGAGGTCAGAAGTCCATTGATGGAGAAATAAATGATGTCCATGTGAAAAAGCAAGAGATCAAAGTCCTGCACCATAGCCCAAAATACATATAAACAGGGTAATAGTAGGTATAAGCATACTTTAAGTGGTTGATACAGTACAGTGGTACATTAACTGTGATGGAAGTCACAAATAATATCATAGTTATGTAGTTAGATGTAGAGTGTTTAACTCTGTCCTCAGGGGTCATAAAACCATGTTCAATACTAGCGATTGCAGAATTGTAATATTCTATCTACTCATTATGTACCGTCTTACTAAACAAGCTGACATTTTGTTAACTTCTTAGTAATTAAGTGTAACACATTGGATACATCTTCCACAGTGAAGCAGAATTCCATTAAATCTTTTGTTAATAAACTTATTTGCATACATGAAACACATCATCATTCACCAAGTGAATTCAAAGGTGCCCAGGAACATATTTGGGTTCCAGATTAAAATGAATAAATACAGAGCCAACTATGGTGCTTAATTGTAGTTTCATTAGCCTGCTTAAAAAATGCTTGGTGTTCAGCAAGATGAAGTGATGGTGGAATATGACTTATAGCATATGCACGGCATTTGTGTAGAATTTCATTTCTATGTTGTTCTACTTTGTTGAAATGTTCAATTAGGAAAAGTGGAAAAACTTACTATATACAACTCGGGACTACGAACCTCTACCATTAAAACTCTGTTGTTAGTACCAAAACATAGAAACACCAACCCAAATAGTAATATAGTTTTAGCTCAGGCTCATTGTAATCTTTATTAGCTTTATATTTACTATTTGGGTTGGTATTTCAGTGTGTTAACAGCTTGACACCTTTGGGCATACTCATGAAAAAAGTGGTAACCATGATGACCATAATGATGGCAGAATAGTACTTCCTGCATTTTTCACATCGACAGGGAGATCTCCATGCTGTGAGATAAAAAGGAGCAAAGCTCACTGTAAGCACCATTACATTTAGAAAATAAAAACACTGCGTCTATACCATAGTAAAATGTGAGGTCAGTGAGAATAATTTACTAAAACTATGCTCTTCACTTCTCTATTTCCCTTCAGGCTGTGAGATGAATGTACATAAGCGTTGTGTCCAGAGTGTACCCAGCCTCTGTGGGGTGGATCACACTGAGCGCCGGGGTAGGATGCGCATCAGCCTGGAAGCAATAAATGATGAAGAGTTCCAGGTCACGGGTATGCAAAAATAATATGTAACTATTTTTTTTACCTTGCTCCGCGGTCAGGCTGGAAGTTACATATTTCAGTGACGCTGGTGACAGGAAACCTGAGCCTCTGCAATTGCTGGGAGATCGGGACATCTTCTTTCTTTACACAGTGCCTCCACTCAGTGATTTGTACTATGTTGAGTAGGGGAACCCACCCACTGAGAAATGGCCCCTTTCACACAAGAAAATAATACACACAACTGAAATGCAAATTATATATAGTATATATTGAAATAAACAGGTATTATAATATAAGGACCCAGCTGCTGTGCCTATGCAGTTCATGTGTCCCGGATTGAAACTGCCCGGGACGCGGGACTCAACGGCACGGTCTCCTAGGTGATGGAATACAGCACTTTGTGCCGGCATTCCGTGTGCTTGGGCCCCCCTGACTGGCAGAACTCTAGGGCCCAGTCGCGACCCCTGCAACCCTGGATTTTCCGCCACTGGTTACAATCATCCAAACAGTAAATGTACATTGAAATGAGTTTACAAGCTTGAAATTGTTTTATCATGCCACAAGCCTTCTAGCAGTGGGTGCACAGTCCTGAGAATATATATATAACACAAATAACTGCAAACACCAGCTCCCCCACCCCAAATGTAGGTGTTCTTCCCAACCAGATGTTCCTGTGTTGGTGCACTGTTGGGGCCCTTGATGCAGGTAGTGCTACCCGGGAGACAAGGATATATATGTTGATATATATATTAGTGAAGTACCTCTCCTTAATGTCTTCAGGCAGCTCTGGGATGCTGCCCCTTTAACCTCCTGGCTGAGAGTTATAACTGTCTTCCCACACAGATGTCTGTCTGCAGCTCTGCTTTCACCTCACTGGTACAGGATGCAGGAATTGGACGCTCTGGGTACTTGCAGTCTCTCACATTCACTCAGGAAGCATACAGCACCATGCTGTATTCTCTGCACACATGTACTTCAACTTCAGTGTACTGCTGTGGATGTCAGCAGTACACACACTAAAGGCAGCAGGCTTACTTCAGGCCTGCTTACAGGGAGGGCAGTCTGTCTCTCCTCCTTCTTCACTCCCCTGCTTAGCTCTGCTCTTCCAGAAGTTTCTTCCTAGATCCTCTCCTCTGATAGGCTGAAAAACATTATCCTAGCTCAGGAAGACTGACATATGTCCCAAAGAGATACTGATTGGCTCACAGGAGACAAGTGACCTGGTGCTGGAAGGAAAGGTTAGTATCCATGACAACCCAGCTGCAATGTTATTAGACAGAATGACTGCACTGGGTTACAAATATAAAAATTGTTCTTTGTTTAAGTAGCTTCGATTTAGTAAATATTTTCCTTTTCATTGCTCCAAATTTCTTCCTTTCGTAATTCCAAATCCCTTTTATCCTCATCCATCCCATCCAACAAACCATGATGTTTTCACACCTTCTCTGTTTGGCTATCTCTATACATTTATTGGGGAGAAATTATTATTTAAAGATGACCATTCAGCTACCATATGCATGAGAGTGAATATGATGGCTGGAGTGTCCCTTTAAGACAGTTCTGCACCAGCATGCGCTCCTCACCTTTCATCAAGATGGACAGAGACAGAACTTTTTTTGGGGGGGGGGGCTGGGCTCTGTGTCCGTTATGGTAACCCTATGGCAAAGCAAATGCCATTTAGATACAGTGGAAAGATTAAGATAATTATTTATTAGAACACTTGTGATTGTTTTGCATTGTATCTAATTGTAAGCCTCTATAGTGTTTGCTTTTGGCAAAAACAGCATATGCCCCAGCCACAACTATAATTTGTATGTGTCTAGTGTCTCTGGTAAGCCTGTATTAGAAGTCAACAGAAACAACATGTTTAAATTCAGGGTAGTTTTGTTTGCAATCATATAAATGGGAACATTAAATGAGCATCTAGCTGAATGTGGTCCATGCATATTAACTAAAACCTAGGAAGACAATCACTGCACACAGAAAAGCATCAGTGTTATTCTAAATGACAGTGCTTTTCTATCATCAAAAATCATAAACATTGAATACACATAAAACATTCTTCAATTTGATTTTTTGGCTTTGTGCGTTTTATTGCGTACATGGAATTTATCAGCCATTAAAAGTCAGATTACTGATGTTGTTTGTTGCGGCAAAAAAACACACGCACAAATTGACCAGATCCAAACCCCGTAATTCTATTCCTACAATGGTAAACAACTCCAGAAAGGCAAGGTACTGGGGGCCAGGCATGAATGCATCACTGTGTACATTGAGCTTGTTGTTAATCTCAATCCTCAAGAAAGACAGGACCACGCGATTGCCCTCCATTTTATCCTCCACCAAAGGAACCCGAAACTTGCCACCTTCTAGCATGAAACCAACAGCTCTGAACATGTACCGGATTTGGCTGGAAGTCTTCCAGGTAATGCAGCCATCAACTCCACAAAAGAGGCAAAAACTTCAAAGTATTACAAAGAAGAACTGCCATAAATTGACACATATCAAAATAATACACGCTACAAAAGAAGCACCCCACCAAATGGAAACTGTCCCAGTGGATGGGCAGCATTATATTCTACAACAATTTGCAATGGATGATCACAACATGGAAAATAGTAATATCACTTAACAATCTGGTTAGTTACAATCAGGGGTGTAACCTCAGGGCCCTGGTGCGAGAATCTGTTAAAGCCCCCCCCCTTTTCAACAAATTACATATTTAATCATATCTGTCAACTTTTTCAACTTACTTTATCTTCAACAATGCAGCATTCAGAATAAAAAAAAGTCACACTTCACAGCCATGGATGGTGTGGTTCTGCAAATATAAATGACAACCATTAATCAACATTGTTTATTAAGCATCCCTCCCTTTTACAGCATACCTGATATAGAGACATAAAGGATTATGGGTAGCTATTTAGTGACAAAGATGCCTATGGGAAAATGGTGACAGAGTTTGCCCCCAGTTTCCCATAGGCATCTTTATCACTAAACATGGGACTATGGGGATCTATTTAGTGACAAAGATACCTATAGGAAACTGGGGACAGAGTTTCTTGCCAGTTTCCCATAGCATCTTTGTCCCAGCCTCCCACTGCCAGCCATGCCCCCTGTTTGTGAATTTACCTGACTGAAGACACACACCCTAACTGGGTTCCCGCTGCCAAACTTGCTCCACCCACCTCACTCAACTGGGCTGGCATCGCCCACAAAGGTCATTGAGCCGCGCTGGCGCCGCCCATGAAGGTTATTGAGCACGCCGGCTGACTCAATTCAATTTAGAATCGACGGGGGTGGCATTTTAAGAAGCCGTCCCCATCGATCCAAAATAGAATTGAGTCAGCTGGCCAGCGCGACTCAGTGACGATCGTGAGCTATGCCAGTCCCGTTCAGTGAGAGCTATGCCAGTCCCGTTCAGTGAGGTGGGTGGAGCAAGTTTGGCGGAGAGCCACGTCTAAGGAGCGCTCTCAATCCGGGACAATGCATTGTCCCGGATTGAAACTGTCCGGGATGCGGGACTCAACGGCACGGTCTCCTAGGTGATGGAATACAGCACTTTGTGCCGGCATTCCGTGTGCTTGGGCCCCCCTGACTGGCAGAACTCCAGGGCCCGGTCGCGACCCCTGCAACCCTGGATTTTCCGCCACTGGTTACAATCATCCAAACAGTAAATGTACATTGAAATGAGTTTACAAGCTTGAAATTGTTTTATCATGCCACAAGCAAGACATGAAGGCACGTTCAAGTACTTTCAAGTTTTTTTTCTTTTTTTTACATGCTATAGGACATCATGTAATGTCCTGGTGCTTCACCTCAGAAAATGCTGTGCTCCAAATGGGCTATTTACCTCTTCAGTCTGAAGGGTTTTTGGTACCTTACATCCAGGAGATATTTTGCCATTTTTGCAATATGTTGGTTCAGCCATTATTCCCCTTTCCTGTGAATGGTGCACCATGTAAACTATATATTGTTTTTTGTCAAGAAGAGATTTCTTTTGATACAAGAGTTACATGATTATTTGAAAATTAGAGGAAAATAGAGAATTTTTTAAAATATATTTTCCCCTCTAAAATTGACAGAAAATACCCTCAAAACGTATCAATTGAGGTGTCTGATTTCAGAAGTACTTCATTTATTTAGATTTTTCATAGTTTCCCAACAGTTATAGGAAACATATTATAAGGTTAATTGTTTACATTTGGCATTATAGGATTGCAACTCTAATTTTTAACAAAGAAACCCAAAACATATCCATAAAAGTATATGCATACAGCCCAGATATCTCATGAGGGGCATTTGGATAATTTTCATGCAGCCAATCAAGTCAGTCTTAGCAATGATTTCCTGCAGATTATTCGGCCGCATTTCCATATTACAGAAATACCCTAGATGCATAGGGTTTTTTCATGCATGTGATTTTTTTTACAGGGCACAGGTGTATGGCATTGTGCCAATTGAAAGTACCCTCCTTTCCCCTGAACGAAAAAAAATACATATAAAAGAAATCTAATATTCTATCCTGGTATGGTAGACCAAGAAGCAATTGTTGATGCAGAGTCCTGGCAGAAAGGGACATGAAGGGCAGTGGTACCTTTTTCTTGATTTCTGTTGAGCACCGATGGGCAGGTTTGTGCAAGCAATATGCCTGCTGATAAGACACAGGACATTTCCAACTTATACATTTGGGGTGGCATCCTCAAAGGATATCCCTCAAGATTTGTAGTTGGAATTCCAGGAAGGTGTAGGTCTTCCCAGTGCCACATCCCTTGTATAGCACGTATGTTTTGTACATGGCAACATGGGTGAGGTAGATTGCCACCTTTTTGTACCATGTCTTGGTCTTCCTCAACACCAGATATGGCTGCAGGCACAGGTCTGAAAGATCTAACCCCCATGTTTCTATTGTATTCGATGATGCACTGAGGTTTTTTTTCCTCACGGTGCCACATGCTGGAGTATGAACTAAAAATAAATAATGAAATAAATCTGGGCTGCTATAAAAATTATCCACCCAGGGGTGGTAGCCATTATTCAAATAGGGAGATAACAAATCCCACAGATTGTGGGCAGCTAGAGGGATAAAGGTGACTGTCCTTTCCTTCATATATTCGGAAGGTCACAGTTTATCCCGTAGCATAAAACTTTACACCATACTGTGAGTGCTTTGATATACTGCTTGAAGTGCAGTTTAAGTGCAGGCTGTCCTCCTATATACACTGGCGTGACCTGTCATCTCTTATGGCTGTAGCGCAGACTGTTTGATGCATGATACTACATACTTTATTCTGTATATTAAATTAATGCCCTCCCATAGTTTGGAATTCAATGATGCAATAAATAAACAAATGTTAAAACCAGCTGATGAACATGTGAATGTCAACCCGAGTGATGGAAGGGCTTTGTCATAGTAGCTAAATGAAATGCAGGCCACTGAACTTGTATGTGTAGACTCATCTGCAGTTCTCCTCTCGGAGCTCACAATTACATACTTCCCATACACCATTCCATGAAGTTTATTTCGTATATCAGTTAGGTGTACCTCTTATTTCCCCATTTTAACCAGCTTACAAGCTCTCATTGACAATACATTTCCCTTTGCTTCTCAGTCTCAACAGAATTCCTCTCCACTGCGCCCACAAGATGCAAAGCAGTTAGATACGCCAGTTCCCTGTCAGACTCTGGCAACAGAACATAACTTCTCATCTGCTAAAGAGAGAATGCAACAGTGACATTTAACTCTTACACAGTCCATTCACCATTCCCAGATTAGCACGATGATACAGCCAATATAATAATAATATTATGGACATCAGCTGAACATTATCGTATAATCTTTGGTGAAACAGAAAACATACTGGTTTGAATGAACAATTTTGCCATTCTCACATGTCTACTTATAATTATCAAATTGCCTTCCAGAGTAGTAACCATAGTACATAATCACCCATGCTTAGCGGTGAGATATTCATAGACCACTTAATGGTTATATTACCTGCACAGCAGAGGATTTCACAGCTGTGATAATACGACAATATAACTATGGTGTGCGGGTATGGTGAACATTCTCCTTGTGAGAGATAAGCCAGAATTTGCTGCATAATTTGTCCTCTGTATGTACGAGGAGAAATATTAAATGGGGTGGTGATTCTTTGGTGTTTTTTTTTTCACATAAAGAACATCTTGATACAACAAATATTAATCACATTATATCATGACATAATATTGTCATAATAATATAAATACGCGGCCAGCCTTTTCATCTCAGAATAGACCCGTCTGATGGTACTGAAAATATGGGGCAGTTCTCAATTACCGGATAACCATATGGGAAATAAAGAAGTCAAGTCTGTTCTCTAAGCCTTTGTCTTCTACCTTTTTAAATGTACATGTAATAGTCCTCTTTAAAACACACATAAGAGAGTTCTAACCCTGGCAACCTAGTCTACTCGTTAATTGATATTTTTTGTGTGAAGTATCAGGAAAAAAAAAGTCTCTTCATGTCTTGTTTTTCAAGCTCCGCCGTGTGGTGTCCTTATTAATTCCTAGCACCTTAAGCTGAGATTCCCCTTAGCAACAAGCTTGCGTTAAAAATAACCGTTATGCTATACTTGAAATGATATCGTGTTGTGTGTGTGCACATTAAAACTGCTGCTCAGTCTTTTCCCCCGTGCCAGTGAACACTACTAGGCCATGGTATAAATGTGTTTCTAAAGATCAACAGTCAAGGCAGAACTACTCCTTATTCTTGTATCATACTAGTAGTCAGCTTAGGTTTATAACTGAAATCAGTGAAAAATATATGTGAATTGTGTGGGCGCTCTTTTATAGCGTGGGCTCTATTTAATTTTTCACTTTTGGTGGAACACAAACAGAAAAGTGCAAGAACGTGAGGGTGCGGAAACAAATAAGGATCATGAATACTTATCTCTTGAAAAGAGGTACATATAAGATATTCATATTTCGGGGGGAAATCAGTTTATATAAATCTGTACATCTTAGACAGCTGTAAAATAATAGTTTTTTTATTCATGCTGAATAATAAGTAGAAAGCTAATGGCAATAGAATATAAATGTAGCCGAGGACAATTACAATAAACATCCATTTGAAGAAGCTCAAACGGAGTATAACGTGATGCGGGGCAAGAGGAAGAAAACCGGTGGAAGGCACTTCATTGTACTACCTATACAGAATTTACTACACTGCTTGCTGGATGGCGACATTTATGCACCCAAGCTTATATGTAAGCAGATGAATGTCTAAATCACTGCATTTCAGTTTTCTCTATAAGGTTGTTCCGTTGCTTCTCCGTTTCTGCTACACACAATCTGGAGGACCCCTTGTTGTATAGAAAGAATACACATTGCTTGAACGTATAGCTGCATATTTTTTCGAGCCTGGATCTGTAAGGCTCAAATGAATGTGAGCATGATAAATATAAGAGGATTTCAGTATATTTGGTGGATTTATCATCCCATTATATAAACATATTAAGCAATATATGTTGTTTTTTCTGAAATATGAATACCTTACAAGTGCATCTCTCTTCAACTAAAGAGATAAATATTAATTATCACTGCGCACATTCAATTTTTTGTACTTATAACTGAAATCAATTTCCACCAATTCACTGAATTTTTATCTCGACCCATAGAAATGTTACAGCAGAGAAGAACCACTTTGCCTATTTTGGTGTTACGTACAGGATAGCCTTATACATATCACATACAAACATGAATACTCTAACTATATTGACTAAGTAAGGGGAGTTTATGCTCTGTTCCAAAGGCCAGATTAAGGAGATATGGATCCTGGAGCACGGGAAGGGCCCTTTCTCTGGATTTCCTGCCTTAAGCAAGCCCCCCCATTTGTCTTCTGTTCTATACTTTCCTCCCTCTTAGGCGATTCATTTTGCCATCTCTCTATTTTGCACCTCACTTAGTGACATCTTTTTCTCACTTTTTATATCTTTACCTTTTTTCTTTTATCTTGCTTGTCTGGTTATACATTGTTCCTCCTCTTTAACTTTTATTATGTAACCCCCACACATACATACTGTCACGAACTGGGTCCATACAGACGACTGTAAAGACCCAGAGTGCCCAAAGATTGTGTGCAGGAGTTACTGTGCAGTAGTGGAGTTGGGCCTGGTGCAGGGCGACAGCACCCTCCCGGTGGGCATCTAGGGTTGTGCAGCCACATACCAGCACCCTGACATAGCAGCGGATGATGACAGAACAGAGCAGAACTTGGAGATATCCTGCAGGCACCCTGAAGCAGGCATGAGACATAACACTAGAATCATGTGCAGAATGCTGAAGGCTGGGAGTATGGAAGCTAAGCAGAGTGACACGGAAACATAGCGAGCAAGGGACAGGGAGACCAAGCAAGAAACATAACCAGACAAGACATACATAATACAGGGCACAACAGGGAACAAGACAAGGAATACTCAAGATCCGACATGGACAGAACAGGACACCCCTCTACCGGGGATACAAGACAGGACACCCCTCTACCGGGGATACAAGACAGGACACCCCTCTCCTGGGGATACAAGACAGGACACCCCTCTACCGGGGATACAAGACAGGACACCCCTCTCCTGGGGATACAAGACAGGACACCCCGCTACCGGGGATACAAGACACCCCTCTACCGGGGATACAAGACACCCCTCTACCGGGATACAAGACACCCCTCTACCGGGGATACAAGACAGGACACCCCTCTACCGGGGATTCAGGACATCACAGACTGACACACATAAATACAGGAACTAGCCTAGGACTATAAGAAAACAATTGGAGATTCCGTCACATCTTATGGCCATAGTATGCTTAGTATGCTAAACCCTGCCTACGGAAGTACTAATAAACTGAACATTGAATCTATACACAAAACCAAGAAGGACATACCTTTAGACTGCTGACTGAGACAAACAGAACACACGGGTGGGGCACACCTTATAAAGGAAACAGGAGCTGAAGCAAAGGGCAAGACTGGAATCAAGGAATCAGAGGTTCAGGACAGAACATACGGAAATCCAGAAATGGTCCCCAGCAAAACATGGGAACTGAGGCAAGGCATGGAAAAACAGAGATATACAGCTCCGCATCCTGGGTGGCCCCTGACACAGACACACACACACACATATACACACATATACACACACACCGGCCATGTTTTCCAGGAAGCATATAATTTTTACATATTGCTGACCAGCCCAGATATGGGGAATGTATAGACTTATGGAGGGGAACCAATTAGTTATACACATACCTAGGAACTCTCCGGGTTTGACCCGGACATCTCCAAGTGAAGCACCACTTCCCTGGGTCAAGACCCGAATCCTCCGGGTTGTGGGAGCGGGGGTCTTGACACGCCCCATTCCCCGCCCATTTTTCCTTTCTCTTATGTCCTGGCCCAGAGGTTCCCAGGTATGCTTATACATCCCCCATAGTACAGGGCGGCATTTTATCTGGGCTTTTCAGCAATATGTAAAAATTAAATGCGTCCAGGAAAACATGGATGATGTGCTGACCCTAATATATATACACAGTATTTACCTCATTATCCACTTCCCTCCTGTAAGCTCCTTATAGTCTAAACCACCCTCACTGACACTAACTTCCCAAAAAGGACCTTATCTGATCACTGTTTTGTGGAAAAGAAATGCTGCAGGGCCCTCAGAGTTCTGGGACCCTGGAACAATGAGCTCTGCTTTTAATTCAGCCCTGTCTATTCCCAGTGAGAAAAATGAAACACTTGACCTTCATCATTTTTGCTGTAATGTTATTCTACTTATCTACCACCATCTTAGTGAGATGAAATTCTTTACATTATATCTAAGCCTCTGACCCTCCAGTTGAAGCCCCCACCAGAAGAGGGAGAACTCCAGATAGCCCACACTGGGAAGTTATGCAGATATGGCCTAAAAAATACATCTCCATCTCATGATACATTTTGAAACTTAGGGGTTAGTGAGAAATAGATCAATGATTTAATCAACTTAAATTTATGATTCTGGAAAACGCGTGAGACGTTTGCTGGATACGGTCATGCATTAATCTTACATTGTTACAGCCTATTTATTGTAAACCACGTGACCATTTGTTTATTGTTATTTATTTTAAGTTGGTGAAGCTCGAAACCTCATTCCAATGGACCCAAATGGTTTGTCAGATCCTTATGTAAAACTGAAGCTAATACCAGACCCAAAGAATCTGACTAAACAGAAAACAAGGACTGTCAAGTCTACTCTTAATCCAATCTGGAACGAGGCCTTTCTATTGTAAGTCAATATTCCATTATATATGTTATAGAGGGGTCTTTTATAGTCAATTATGATTGCAGGTACACAAGCCTCCAAAAAACTACAGCAAATGAGGATAGTGTGGTTGAAACATAGCAGGAATGTATTTCACCTTTTAATGTTGAAGGCTCTTATATATGTTTACGCAGGCATCAGGTTTTAAATGGTTTTGAAGAAGATTAAATGACAGAATTCTTTGTTACACACTGCATTATTTGAAAACAGTGTACAATGCGTTGATATCATATTCTTGTGCTCCAGGTTAGATGTTGTATAAGTGCTGCTATAGAGATCTGTACAATATAAGTGGCTGCTGTGCACTAAGGAGGCCAATACCCCAATAGAGCGATGAGCTACTAATAAGACAGTCTAGAAGTTGCTGCCCCCAGACCTGCTGCCTTGGGCTACTGCATATGCCAAGTACAGTTTTGGAATTTCATGAGCCATGGAGTTCCACCAACATATACCTGTTTCGATCTTGTTAAATTTTATCAGTGCAGTACAGCACAATTTAATTTAAAATTAGTATTATTATTTAATTAAAATATTTATTTTGTTGCCTGTCCTCTGTAAGGTCAAAAGCTCATGCCCATGTTTTACAGACTTGCTGATGATCTCAGATTTACACACATGAACATGTTTCATGCGTTTTAATTTCTCTTAGTGAAACAGTTCAGGCTATGGTATGGAACTATAAATGTTTCCATGTATAAGACAACAAACTTAATTCTAGGTAACAGTCAACATTAAGTATGCATGGTTATTATATGTTTCTCTAAGGTTTTAACTCAAATGTATACAATCTTGAAATCTGTCCACCTGTCTTGTAAGAGTATTATTACACCCACTCAGAATACAATGGGGCGAAGTTAATCATTCCAATAGTACCACTTCAGTTTTTGTAAAGAAAATTAAGTATTTTGTGTCGAAATTAAGTATCGCAAATATGTAATTATTGTAAAAAAATATATTTCTTAATTATTTTTGATAATTCAGGAGTATCCTTTCTACATAGCTAATCATAATGTCTTAAATGGTTCTTGCTTTCAATTTGTGTTTTACTTTGGTCTATTAAGCTCTCTAAAGCAAGGAGATGGGGACAGACGGCTCTCTGTAGAAGTTTGGGACTGGGATCGTACCTCACGAAATGACTTCATGGGCTCCATGTCATTTGGAGTCTCAGAAATAATGAAAAATGCTGTGGATGGCTGGTAATTGTTTTTTCTTTTTTAATGTGAATTACATCACTAAACTTTTTATGGTGCCTAAATTGTCAACTTGCTGTCTGAACAATTACTAGTTACTAATTAATAACGACTTAAGGCTCAAATGCTATTACACAGATGCCACTAAAAAGATGGTACATTGCACATTGTAAGGAACGTCAGTCACAAATTACCTAATTTCTTCTGCAAGCACCTACCTTATTTTCCTTTTTCTTATCTTTCTTTCTCTTGTTTTTTTTTCTTATCTTTGTTCATTTGGTATTACCGTTTTTTCCAATTTATTTTATTCAACTGCATATTTTAATTGATTTTATCATTTCCATTTATTACTTTTGTGTTCATTTTTCTCTCGTTGTTACTTTCCTTTTTCTATTTATCTTGTGTGTACTTTATACTTCTGCCATGGCTATGACTTTTTTCTGCCAATTTAAATTTTGCTGCTGTGGTTATGTCTTGTTCTTTTGGTTTACTGCTCCATACTTCTCCCGCCACCTTGTATATTGTTTCCTACTTTGTCACTCTCCTCCTCCGTTCTTCGGTCCCGGTTTTCTGTCTACCCATGTCTCTCTCAGGTACAAGTTACTGAATCAAGAGGAAGGAGAGTATTACAATGTCCCTGTGGCTGATGATGCAGATGACTTTGGACTTCGGCAAAAGTTTGAGGTACAGGTCTTGCCCAAGAATAGGACAGAGGGAAGTGTTCTACAGTCCGTAGAATGCATCACAAAAAAAATATTTCCCCTTACATTGACCACAGAAAACCTTTGAAAATAACTTATTTGCATTACAGAAAATTGTATTAAATGATGCTGATTCTAAATGCAACTTAAACAAAAAATACCCTTGTGAAGTGATAATACGTACAGGGTTACAACAAAAGAAAAATAAAAATAAATAAAAGTTACATTTTTAAAATGTTTTATTACAAAACAGGCCACTAGAATACCAGGTTTTACTTCTGAGAAACACATGCTTCAAACTTAGTGTTTAGGGAGTCTTTCTGTGAGGAGTCTTCAAATAATCTAATTTAGCAGTATGATGTCACAATATACTGCAAAGTGAATTAGCAGCAGCAAAGTCACACTAGTTGGACACAAGTCTAACTCACAAATTCACTGAAGCCAACTTGCTGCATCACTCACACCAGCAGCCCCCAGAGTTAGGAGCTTGTATTGCATTTTTGTTGACTTTAGACTTGAATGAAGTCAATGGACATCCAGCTTCTAACAATGAGATCCGCTGGTGCACAGAAGTATATAAGAACACTCTCGTGCAGCCATTTTAGAAGACAGTGCCTTTGGGCGAAGATGGATTATTTCCCTATACTTTTTCTTGGACTAAACTATACAGTATATTGAAAAGCCCAATGCCAGTGAGCTTCTGCTGCAAGAAGAGTTTTGGCTGGCCCTGTATAAAGCATCGTTAAATCAGTGAGATTTCTTAAACCTCCGCATCCTTTGATTTATGCATTAAACAGGGCCATCTCAGCCCTTTTTGCTGGAGAAATTTACCATTGTTGGTCATTCATAATAAATAGTGAAACGAGGGGTTTGAAGCCACAGCTCTTCTGCCTGATGAATAAACCGTTGTTTTAGAATTTGCTATAAAGCCATTCTTCTGTGTTTTATTCACTTTTAATGGTATTCTGGTGGTCCATTTGTGGGTTTTTTCCCCCCAGAAAATCTGAAATTCTATTGTACTCATTAGGGATTACCAAATTATTTTTTATTCAGTTGATCCCATGAATCTAATTATATGAATCTCCAACTAGTATTATTGAGGTAAACAAATTTTTACTATGGTGATAAAACCTTTTCAAGCGTTGCACCACAATCCCATTTTTTTCATAAATAGCCCCCCATGTACCGCAATGTGGGTTCCTAGCGTTCAAAGTCACTAAAGAAAAACAAAGACAAAATATGGAACTTTCTACTTAAAGGAATTAGAAAATTTACATTATTCAAAATTACAGGAGACACTAATATGCACTCTTTACTTTATTATATTTAATTTCTAAACTGCAAGAATAAGTGTTTTACAAACTAGTTAATTCCTAATTTTAAATTATAGGAATATAAAAAATGAGATAAACAAACATATGCCACCAATAATATCATACATTTTAAAAGAAACACACACTTGCTTTTCTTCACATGTATTTACAAAAAATGTTTATATACATGTAATAACTTAGTTTAACCGTATACTATCAACTGGGTTGAAAACAACCCAGCTGCAATTAGAGTATTTCCAAGTTGAACATAGATAACAATGAGCGCACGGCTAGGCAACATATGACCCTACAGGGGTTGTTTGATTTTTGATGCTTAGCTTCACAGTACATGTATTTCAACAACTGTGGGGCTAGGCGTTATCCTTATTATTATTTATTGTTTTATATAGCGCCATCAAAATCCGTAGCGCTGTACAATGGGTGGACAGAACACAACAAGTAGTATGTAACATAACAATTTGAGAAGGGCCCTGCTCAAGCTTACGATCTTATGCTTACATTGCTCATCGTCACAAAAGACAACAAAAGGCCTCTTACAGAACAATAAAATTTGTAAATTTTAAAAACCGTACATTGATTTCAATTTAAACATTTGCTTATATAAGTGTTGCCCGGTGTGTAGTATATGTAGGCATTCCTAACTACGTCCTCATTAAATTATGAAATTGCATGACAGAGAGAGCAGTCATGTTTTGTTGTAATCAACTATATCAAAAGTGTACCCAACTCAAGCAGCCTTTATATACACCGTATTTGCTCGATTATAAGACGACCCTGATTATAAGACGACCCCCCAAATCTGAATATTAATTTAGAAAGACGACCCTATAGGAAAAAAGTTTTACCAGTAAATGTTAATTCAGGTAAACTATTTTTTTTTAATAAAAGCTATGATTGAGAAAAATATTTTGGTTTTATTTCCTTCTATTTTCCAACCTGCCCCCCAGTTATGCACATCTGCCCCAGAAATGCCTTATACCCCCTATATGCCACTGTGCCCCATGATATGCCTTTTAACCCTATATGCCACTGTGTCCCATGATATGCCTTTTGACCCCCTATGTGCCACTCTGCCTCCAGAAATGCCTTATACCCCTATATGCCACTCTGGCATTTAGCGGGTTAAAAGGCAGATTATGGGGAAGAGTGGCATAAAGGGAGGTTTAAGGCATTCAGGAGGCAGAGTGGCGTATAGAGGGTTAAAAAGGCATTTCTGGAGGCAGAGCGGCATTAAGCGGGTTAAAAGTCACTTCACAGAGCACTCTGCCTCCAGAAATGCCTTATGCCCCCCAATTAACACTCCCCCAGCCCCCCCCAAACTTACCGGTGCTTCTGACTTCCCTGTCATGTAGCCGGGGCAGCGTGAAGATCCCACGCACTTACGCTGTAGCCGGAAGGAGGCGTGGCTCGCAGCGGGGGTTGTCTGCGTCCATCGCGCAGACCTTCCCCGACTGTCAGAGATCAGAGTTCCCCGCACCGGAACTCTGATCTCTGACAGCCGGGGAAGCTCTGCGCGATGGACGCAGACAACCCCCACTGCTAGCCACACCTCCTTCCTGCTGCAGCGGAAGTTGTGTACGCAAATCGCGTAGACATCTACACGCTGCCCCAGCTACACACAGGGGACTCAGAAGTACCAGTAAGTGGGGCTGGGGGGGGGGGGAGAGGAGGATCCAGGTCCCCTGCAGCTGCGGGGGATCTGGATCTTAGTCACCTCATAGTCAGACCTATTTGAGGTCTGATTATAAGACGACCCCGATTATAAGACAAGGGGTATTTTTCAGAGCATTTGCTCTGAAAAAACCTCGTCTTATAATCGAGCAAATAAGGTATATTGTGTTTGCAGGAGTTAAAAATCTGTCTGCAATGTGTTAAGACTATTCCAAGATTAAAACCACATTGTCGCTTTTTTAATTTTTAAATGCCATTTTTTATTTTTTTCATAATTTCTTGTGTATGAGAAAGGGACACCTTTCTTGTTGCGTGGGTTAGTGGTCTCCTGTCTGCTAGGAAAGATTTATACTAGAATAAATTTAAATAGCATCCATATCCCATCATACCCAAATCTACTGGGGTTAAAGCTAAAATTGACCAGACCTGACCACGTTATTACCTATTATATAATAATTATAAGACGTACAAATAAATTTAGTTTCCTGCCTATTCGGTTCAGTTAAAACATTTTTTGCCCAGTGCCCACATTCATTCTCTCACACTCATTCTTGTTCACTTTCTCTCTTACGGTCTCCGTACATTTTCTGCCGACCAGTTCTGCATCTTCTCCCTCTTCTTCTATCTTCTATGTATATATAGGATGTGCTGAAGGACTGACTTTAGAAACCTATGCACCTATTCTTGAAGCATGAAAAAGGGGCAAGGTTTTTAATTTAGTTGTGCATTTGCTTACTTTATGAAACTGAACCTGCAATTAGTATTCTTTACATTTTTAGCATTGAATTACGCTCTGTAAAAAATTATCAGTTTAATGGAATTTTATCACCTTCTTCAATGTTTTAAATGGAAGACAAACTTTTAAAATATAAATATATAAATATAAATATAAAATATATATAAATATTTACGATTACAATTGTCTATTGCCTGGTAAAAAGAAATAATATTTTTTTATTCTACTGTTGTATGTATTTAATAAACATATGCGTGTGTTTCCTTAGCTTTCATTTCTATTCAACTTTTGCAAACAAATCATTTAACCCTTTTACATTGTATTTGAATTTTCACCACATTGTGTTGATTTAGTTTTTGTTTTTTTTCCTTATTTCTCCTCGGGTTCATAATATTTCCTGTCATTCGTACACATTTTGATTTTCCTCTTTATTTCAGGCATGCAATTTCCCTCTTGAACTTTATGAGGTAATTATCAGTGTTAATTGTTGTGAATGCGTAAAGTCCAATGTGTCAGTGTGTTACCTGTCAAAAAAAATAGTTTTTTGTTCATCTGTCTAATATAATACCGCAAAATGCAAGTTAAATTTATATTTCATGAACATGCACAGTATGTTCTGTCCTGTAATAATTTAGTGAAAAAACAATTTATATACAGTGCATCTTATTTTAAATAGACATATTTTTATTAAAACTAGAATTAAGGTTAGTGGTTTTGAGTACACTATAATAAACTAGAAGGATATACAGGCATAAAATGATTATCATGGAGAGTTTGTGATGCCTGTTAGTCTTTGGAAAATAACCATTGTTAAGCATTCAGGACAGGATTTATATTTGGCTTGGCACATTAAGGTCAGCAGCCGATAAAATTACATACATGTGGCTGCTTGCTGGATGTACACAGCCACGAGCTATGCTCATAGAGTTGCGGTGTGCAGCCAGTTGTATCCAGTTGGTAGCAGCGTACTAAAAGATGACATCTACAACATGAGTGGCAATAAAAGGTACATGGGAGGCAACATTGGTCATAGGCCCAACAGACATTTACTAAGCTTCAAGTTTTATCTACCAAGTTAGGAACTTTTAGTTAGGAACGTGAGGAAGTTCCAAGTCAAAACTTGGCACCTGTTTCCCAGGAATGTATTTGATGTAGGGGCCAAATTAATTTATATAGAAGCAGTTGAGTGCAGTTGGGTTGTTTCAGGTATTTAGCTAAACAAAATAAAGTTTAAAAATAAATCAAGAAAAAAAATTAATGAAGATAGAAATGTTATGAAGAGAGCTATGGCAATGAGAGAAAGAAAACATATTGCTGGGGGGTTGCTTTCTTTGTTTGACTACAAAGATACAGAGTATTCTTTATTTATCAGTACAATAAACATTTCTACAAAAGTCTATAGAGTGGTAGGGCAACTGCAATTTTCCTATATCTCCAACTAGCCAAGAACAAGGGGATTTCCTATGCAACTATAAAGCACAAACATTTTCAGCTTGGAAGCACTTTATTGATGTCTGTTTCTTGCTGCCATCTAGTGGCAACTGCTCAGTATTGCCTCTGTTTTATACTCCCATTAAACTATGACAAGTTTAAATTACAAGGCCCATGAATCTCAATATAAATATACATTTATACAAAGCTCTAGTTACCTATTTTGCCTTCCAGGTTCAGGTTCAGGTTCTCTGAAATCAGGCTTTTAAAATCATTCACAAATCTACAACTAGTTTAATATGCAATGCTTTTTCTGTCTCAGTGGATGGTTAAGAAAGCTATAAGAGATCTGTTCACTAAATTTTATGTTTGTAAGCCAGTTGCCATGTACTGAAACATTTCATAGTTAAAGTTGTCTTCTCCCTGGTTTAACAATTCAACATGAGGAGCCAACTCACCTCCTCTGAGTAATGAGCTCACCAGGGTTGGTCCTTCAGAACGCATTATAAAGTAAGTTAGTTGAAAAGCCTCATTATTATTTATTTATTGTTTTATATATATCACCTGCAAGCTTACCGTTCAAAAAAGAAAACTTTTCACAGTAAATAAAAATGCACATTTTTTTAGTGTGTGTGCCAAAAACAAGAATTGTTAGTGAGAAAGGTATGCTACCCTTTTGGTTTCCTACCACCCATTGAAGACTTCAGTAATTCCACTCTTTGGAAGGTGCCAAGAAGATACGTCCCTTCTGCAGGCATTTTGGTCAGAGAGGGAGGAAAAGTGTTAGATATCAGCCCCAGAAGATGAAGACTTGGGATCTGGTGACCCACTGTGGCTTCTCATGGGTTCTTTGTTTTATCTCTACCTCTAAGCAAGAAATTGAAACACTTGTACCTTGGGCTTCAAAAAGAAAAAAGTTCAGTCGATAAAGGGGTGCATACTTTATGCCTCCGGCAGTTCAAGCAAAATTCCCTCAAGTGACCTAAATTTAAAATGTGAGAGTATATCGATTTTCAGATACCTTGCTGAAATGCAGTTTAAATCTCGACTGATAGATATGCTTTCATTAACTCATTTTTTGTCTGAGGCATATATCTGATAAAAGGAAAACACTCATGCCCTAATAGCTTTACACTGGCAAGCCCTGGCTGCAAAGAGAAGAGATGCCCTAGAAGGAAAAAAAAAGATCAGCCTACAGTTTCATCCCTCGGGTAATAAGTATACTGAAGAATAGAAAAGAATATTTTTAGTATTTCTAAGAATTAACATAGCAACAGGGTTACAAAACCTCCTTTATAATGCAAAGCTCTTATCAAATAATAATCATAATTGAGCAATAACATATTTTGCTCTTTGCCCATGTTCTTTTAAATATGTTTCCATCTGTTATCTCCGTCACTTGTTTGGGGGGTTCCTGGAATAAGCAGTTTGAATTTCTTCCCAAAAGCACAGCAGTCGTGACAAGACAGACCGCCTAATCTTCATGAACAAATTTATCAATTTTTTTTATGCTGCTCTTCTGTTATCAGTTATATCTTTTCCTCCCCATAAATCAGCTTCTGTTGCTATGCAACATTCAGCCTCCAGCATAGAAACAGACTTCACATACAGTGCTGAGGAGATAAAATAAATACAGAAAAAAGGGTTACGCAATCCTGTAATTGCCTTTCAATGCGGTGTAATCACTATATGCATCTCTGATTTAGGTTGTATCTCCCCCACCCCAGTTTCCTGCAGTATGAAGCGCTGTCAGGTTACAAGTTGTTACATAACATTGTTGAACAGTACTAAACTACCGTATGTATGTATGCAGGGCTGGTGCAAGGATTTTTGCCACCCTAGGCAAAACATAATTTTGCCGCCCCCTGGCTCCACCCCCACAAGCCCCTCCCATAAGGTCCTCCTAACTGGCTGACTCGCTCCCACTCCTCCCATTAAGTGACCGCGAGCTATGGCCGCGCTTCTAATGAATGACCGCAGGCTCCTACTTTGCCTATAGGTGGCGCCGGCCCTGTATGTATGTATGTATGTATGCATGCATATGTTCTATGGCATCTTTCCTTCTTCTTGCGCTATGGTCACTACTTGCAGATTTGTGATCCACTAATACAAACTCATATGTCATGTTTAATATTTTAATAATGTGTGCTCCAAGCGACCAGTAACCAAATAATGTTTGGGGTTTTTACAGTAGGAGAAATGGGCAGACTAGATGTCCCAAATGGTGTCAAAGTCTATGTGTCTACCTAGTCACACATGTATTGTAAGACTACATACACAATAAATATTTGATTTTCATAAAAAGCCTACATTATATCTTCAAAAGGCATATCATTTAGGAGGCCTCAGCATCATTAAATTAGTTCAATACAGAGAAAGTACAGCTTAGGTTTGGGTGACCCTAAGAAACTTGCAGTTCCTTCTACGATGCAGCTAAAAGACTAAAAAGTGGCGTAAAATCATTAAAGTTTCAGGTAAGAATGTAATGTTACTAAGTGTTTTAAACAAACATCTCCTTGTTTACCATGGTATGTGGTTTTATTCTGACTGTTTTGTCATGTCCGGGTGTCATGTCATGTCCAAATGTTCCAGCTAACACTGGCTAAAACTGTTACTGGAATTAGGCTTTATTTGACTTATTTCTTTACTGTTCTTACTCTGCAGAAAGTAAGACGAGGACCTGTTCCAAGTCCAAGTCCAACAGATTCTAAACGAGTTAGCTTTTTTGGTACCAGCCGCTTCCACATCTCTGATTTTAATTTCCTCATGGTGCTCGGCAAAGGAAGCTTTGGAAAGGTGAGGAAGGAAGTGATGGGTGGGAAATCTTGAAAAATAAGGCTGCAACTGAACCTTTTGGGAAGCCAATTGATTGAACGTCAATTAATGTAGCATTAATAATGTAGTAAAATGCAATAGTACATAATAACAAGTCTACAAAAGATATTTTAAAACATTAACTAATGGGAATAAGATCAGAGCTTAGTAAGATTGTCATTTACAATGTGGGTGTTTAATGTGAGTTCTGGTTGGGACATCGTAGACCTTTAAATAAAGATCACCAATCACTGTGTTTAAAAAGTGTCATATGTCATAGAAAGATGTGCTATTTGCAGGAGTTTATATAGGTTATATAGGAAGGTTGCAAGTTTTCCATTCCAATCACCTGTAACAAGCATGTCCTGTGGCAACTGGCATGTTCCAGTGTTATTTTTTTGTTTTCATTCAATCTAGGTGGTTGTAAAAATGCTGGCTATTGGTGCTGAGCGCTGGGATAAGACTTCATATCCTGGTACTCAGCACCAGAGCCGTGTGCACCACAATGTAGCACTGAATGCTCTCACCACAGGACTTAAAAAAGGTGAGAGATGAGGAGAAATATAGGTAGTGAGGAGAGATCAAGAAAATGGAGAGATAAAGAGAAAGGGGAGTGAGAGAGAGAAGGGGAGATAATGACAAAGAAAAAAGGGTGAGATAATGAGATGGGGAAAAGGGGGAGATACAATGAATAAGAGGATAAGGAGAAAGGGAGGATAAGGAGAAAGGAAGGATAATGAGAAAGAAGAGAGAAAGGGAGAGACGAGATAAAAAATACTGTTTGATTTAATTTATTTGCATATCCTTGAGGCAGACATAATTACTTTTATTTTGAAAATAAATGTATATGGGTGGGGCAGTATTTCATCCTGGGTCGGCCCTTGGCCCAAAGCAGCTTACCCTGAAGTCTCCAACAACACCTGAGAGGATTGTGACCCGCATGTCAGCTTCGGGTCAATCACAGAGGCTGCAACATAAACTGTGCAATTGACATAGTATTGTGCTTCTCCTCTGCCTTGTGCATGTGGCATGAGGACATCTCACATAGAGTCACGCTAGGGTCAGAAGGAGTGAAGATCGCAGTGACTGACAGTCTACTCCTAATTTGCAGAGTCAGTGCAGCAAGTACATGTGACCCCTGCATTGAGTTCCCCATATGTATGCAGGGCCCATGGCTACATTTTTTTTTATATTTTATAAATACTTGGGCAAGTGGCATACACTTGGCTGACCAGTAACCAATCACCTAGAAAGGAATCAATGCCCAGGGTACAATCAATATTAAAGATGGCCCAGAGTATATTCCCACAAATTATAGATAGGACTTTCTTTTTATATGTACAAGAAATCATGCAAAATATCACATGATATATAAGTACAAATGTGAAAAATTATATATTGTATTTTCATGTAAACCCCCAACCCGGCTGAAAAAATGTATTGTATCTATGCAACTACACACATACTTCCCCAGGCCAAAAGGTGTCAGTCTTCCCCTGGAGATTTTATCATGAAGTACCATCTACGATGTTTTTACCTTCTGAGCTGCCCTAGGCCCAACCTAGGAAGCGCCCCCAACAACCCTATCCTGATCCGCGTCTGCACCACTTTAAAAGGCTCATTAAGTCATATCACGGCACTATATTCCTTAAAAGTGCGCAGCGCCTTCTAATGCAGTCAATAGAGGCTGTGCTAAGTCAGTAATGCCTTCATAACATAAATGTGCCGGTTGGGTAGATTGAAGATCCCCCCCTGTAACTAGCCCATTGAGCATCAGGATACCAGGGTTCCTCAAGACAAGGGTGCCCCTTAGCTCCTTTATTATATGTTCTTTCAATTGAGCCTCTTGCGACATTAATACGCCGGTCGAACAAAATTATCGGAATAAGCACTGGTCCCTACGAGCATAAGGTTTCTTTATATGCTGATGATATTCTACTCACTTTACCTTCCCCTGAAAATTCACTTCCGGAGGTTCTGGAATGTATTAATAAATATGTACTATATTCTAACTATAAATTAAATTTAGACAAATCACAAATTATTGATTTTAACATGGAACACTCCTGGTTTGAGCATATTAAGAATAAATCTGCAATACATTGGAACCAAAAATATATTGACTATTTGGGAATTAAAATATATCAGAGTCTTACAGCTATTATAATTAATAATTATTCGATCCTCTTAGATTCTTTCAAAACTCAATTTACCCAATGGAAGAACTTGGAAATTTCTTGGATGGGCAGACTCAATACATTAAAGTCATATGTTCTGCCAAAATTGATTTATCTATTTAGAACTATACCTCTACCAGTTCCATCGAAAATTCTAAATCAATTTGAAAAAACCTTCTCATCATATGTATGGTTGGGTAAAAAATCTAGAATTTCACGTTCTATTCTTACTAGAAACCTTTCGAGAGTTGGGCTTAATTTTCCTAGTTTAGACACTTTACAGCAAATTTGTTTATTTAACCATTTTCTAGCTTGGGACATAAAACGGAATTCAGAATTACCTTGGTACAGCTATGAGAGGTGGAAATGTCAAAACTTAGACCCTTTTCTTTTATATTGGACTAATAAAAAAGATATAAATAGATTAAATATTCTTAATCCTATTGTTTCTAATGTATTAAGTAATATGATTATTTTTAAGAAAAAATTTGGTAATACGGAATTTTGCTCACTATCCTCTCCATTGGTAGCGGTACAATATATGATAAAGGACATTGACCTAAAATCCTGGTTTCTTCAGGGTATTGATACAATATCAGATATTTGTACTTCTTCTGATTTGGTTCCATTTAATGAAATTCAAACTAAATACAATCTTCCAAGTAAAGAACTATTTTCTTACCTAAGAATTAGAAATTTTATCAAAAGTAATCCACTAACTTTTCGGACTAACTTAGATAGGTTTTTAAGTAATCATTATAAAAAAAATCTAATTACGCGATTAAGGAATCTATTGGATCAAGAGAGCACGCTAGATAAACCAAATACTATTTTGAAATGGGAAAGAGAATTGGGTGTTTCATACTCTCTTGATATATGGTGTGAATCTTGGAATAAACTAAGGAAAGCGATACATTGTATAAACCTTCATGAACAGTATTACAAACTCCTTCACAGATGGTACTATGTTCCAACTTCATTGCATAAAATGTATATTACTACCTCCAACAAGTGTTGGAGATGTAAATCAGAATTGGGGTCAATGATACACATTTGGTGGGAGTGTGATAAACTTTCAAATATAAGATCTGAAGTTATTATTTTATTTAAGAGTTTATTTGATATGAATTTGGCATTGAATTTGCAAACCTTTCTCTTTCACATCGACTTGCCCTGGGAAAACAAATCGAAATTGTATTTGGCTATTAATATTTTGGTAGCAATCAAAATATGCATAGCTTGGTCTTGGAAAATGGAACAAGCTCCACTTTGGTCTCAAATTATAGCTCAAATAAATTATCAGTATACAATGGAGAAGTATTTTTATCGAATTCATAATAATATAAAAAATGATGATGCAATATGGTCTCCATGGCACAGATGGTTTTCTGGAAATCGTTAAATATACCAAAATCATTATACAATCCTGGCAATTATTAAGTTAAATTATTATTTAATATATAAACACTATCAATATCTCTCTCTTCTCTCCCCCCTAGACGATCTAGGAAGTAATTTGGTCTTGATACCGTCCTGCACTTGAACGTTATATATTTAATTTGTCAATACTTTTCAGTATGTTATAAGAATGAAAGGTTTTATGTAAATGTCTTTTTGTTACTAATAAAAAAAGAAAAAAAGAAAAAAAAAAGGATACCAGGGTTCCTGATCACCCAAAAGGGCAATCTGCCTCCCAGTTTGGCAGCTGTTGGACTGTTGTCCCCTTGGACCTGCCTAGTCGGCCTAGGCCAGGATATGTCACTGAGTATCATGACGTCATAAACAGTATAACACACTCTATGTTCATGTTATGTAATAAAGTATGTTAGAGGTTAAACCGATATTCCAGTATTCACCCAAGGGCAACGTGACATGGCACGGTGTCATGTGGGTTATATGCAGCTGAAACAACTTTAAGCCCTTCTGTTGTCTGTAATTTATGCCACTGTGGTCTTAACACATCTACCACAAGGTCGTATGTTGAAGTCAACATAATAGCCAAGACAGCATTCTACATATTTAACACCTATGAAGAATGGGAATGCCATTCTTTCTTATGCAACAGAGAGATTTCCACATACTAGAAGTGACATGTAGAGAATGTGTGACATTTTAGAAGCTATCACAGAGGAATGCATGATCTAATTACGGTACATACCTATAGTTCAAATTTCATATTGTGATTGAAATGTTGTGACTGTTTTGTAGCTGTCACGGAATCTTTGTGCCTTCGGTGTCTACAAATCATAATATTCAGTGATATGCAACAATAATTGTTTAATGATATAACTTAGAGATCTGACAAATTCCATGGCAAGTCATTGGCCCATGAAGAGTGAAGTAGCAGCAGTGGTGTACATAAATAGTTTGAAAGGCTTTTGCTTAAAGAAATATTAATTTCTGCACCAGAGGCATACAAGATGTGGCATCACATGCACAATAAGGCAAAAATATTTGTCATGTTCGAAGTTAACTACTGGGAACATATTTAGGATTGTAGAGAAAGAGGTGACTCATTTATTATGCAAATAGTATGGTACGAGACTACCACAAGTAATGGCTTGAAATGTTACATAGTTGAAAGGAAAGGAGAACAGACGATTACAGAGAACTGTGTTAAGTTATTGCACAAAATTATAGCCTTCCTCTACATACTTTGTAATTAGGAGCATAAAAATGGCCTGTAATATATCACTGTCAGGTGGAAAGCGTATATGACACCCCAGTGATACAATATAGCTTTATAAAAACTTTATAAAAAAAGATTTCTAAAGAGAAAAAAACAAAAAAAACTCTGTTAGTCACTTTAAACTCATAACAGCCATTATCTTGCATGGAACCCGTCAAGCAATATGCTGCCCAGACTGCAAGATCTATAATATTTTCATTAATGGCTGTGTGTTGAGTTATTTTGAGGGGACAGCAAATTTACACTGTTATATAGACTGTACACTCACTACTTTACATTGTAGCAGAGTGTCATTTCTTCAGTGTTATCACATGAAAAGATATAATAAAATATTGATGTGAGGGGTGTACTCACTTTTGTGAGATACTGTATGTCCACCAAACAAGGTGCACAAAAGGTATCATAATGACCTTTTAGACCAGACAAGGATGGGCCATTTGGCACACCTAGCACATGCCCCTTTGGCGAAACATATGCCATCACACAGCCACTGGCCTTAAACTGCCAGTCCAGCCCTTCTTTAGACCTATAAGCACTTCTAGTGTTTTTGCAGCATGGGAGATCAGGCTGTCCCCATGCTGACAAGTCGGGTATAATAGCGCTAGGTAGTGCTAGTACAGTTGGAAGGACTTAAAAGAGGACAACGGAGGGCCTATCCAAACCGTACTGGGATCACCGCCGCCACTGGATGATCAGCCATGAAGAGTTATGGAACCTCCTTCCTGAGCACAATGTGGTCTTTGAAGGTAAAATAATTTCCAAAAAATGGCAAAATAAATCTATAATTGCAAAATCTAAATAACATTTTAAAATTAATTATAGGGACCCCAGTGATATTGCTATAATAACATCGGGTCCTGCAAGATACAATAGAGATCTCTGGGAGCTCATCAGGTGCACTGTGGTATTGCCAGTGAGCATTATTCTGTTCTGCTTTTTTCAACTATTAATATGTATTAAATATATTTCTAATTAGAACAATAGGTCATAATCTAAAGCTAAAGGATCACCTTGTCACACCGGTAAAACAATTACGCATATTCTTAATTTGTGCTGACAAAACTTGTCTATGTAGGTTATTTTTTTACATTGTCTTTACCTCCCCCTGCCTGTTGAAATTTAGATTTCTTGCTACTGACTTCTGAGTGATCTTCAGTATATTTACCATGTAATTGCCGAGTTTACCTGTATGAGCAATTGTACTGATCAGTCAATAAAATATTTTAAAAAATTAAGTATAATCAGCATATGGTGACCACATTGGTTGCTGACGTTCCCTTTTGGGTTGGAACTGTCCTCCTTCAGACCGTTATACCCGACATATTTGCACATATGTTAAAAGCTGGATTTTTAACGTGCTATGTTCACTTTCACTCATACTTAGGTGATGCTGGCTGAGAGACGTGGATCGGATGAACTTTATGCCATCAAGATTCTTAAGAAGGACGTGATCATCCAAGATGATGATGTGGAATGCACCATGGTGGAGAAAAGGGTATTGGCATTGTCTGATCGGCCTCACTTCCTTACTCAGCTTCACTCAACCTTCCAGACAGTGGTATGTCTTGAAATAGGATTTCCATTGCATTTTATGAAATATGGAATTGTCTTTCTTTATTAATGTTAACTAACTTCAAATCCTACAAATTTACAATACAAAACACGAAATCCTAGAAAAATGTGGTTGAAAAATTAGGCAGTGTCAATAGAAAGGGTAACAAAACTGAATAAAAAAGAGTATTATGTCAGAAAGAGAAGATTACCATTGCTTATGTATGTATTAAGTATTATACAATGACAATACATATCTGCCAAGATTTGCTTTTGAAATACTCTTACAACTTATATTTTTGCTGAAGATGGTCCAGGCTTACTACATGCCCAATGTTAACGAAGATTTAAACTGCTCATTGTTGTATTGTGGTTACTGTACCATAATATAGTTTTAATTTAGTTTTACTTTAGTTGTAAATTCTTATAATTTTGAGTTTCTCAGATTTTGATTTTTATTTACTTTAAACATCAGTATTTTATTCTAACAGACTCTTCAAACTAGAGATCCAAGTTGTTGAATAAAGAAATGGGGCAAAATAAAATAAGAAAAACCAGAATAATTTAAAACTATTCTGAGGTTATCATACAGCTTCCTGTGTGATTTAATTCCTAGAAATATATTCCATTTTCTAGCACGTAAGTAGAAAGATATTCCTGCATCAGTCTATACTGCTGGAGAGGCAAAGCCACGCCACTTGTAGGATGCTTGTAATATACACACTTGTTTTAATTTAATTAACAGATCAACTTTAGCATACATCGAAGTTAGTTAGGTTTGCTCTTTTTCTAGGATCGTCTGTATTTTGTTATGGAGTATGTGAATGGGGGTGATCTCATGTACCACATCCAACAGCTCGGAAAGTTCAAGGAGCCGCATGCTATGTAAGTTATGTATTATTGTTATATGTAGTGTCATATTCTACAGCACTGTCCATTGTGTAAAGAAGTAGCGCATCTTAATTTGGATTTACAGAAACAACTCAAGGATCTCGATGTATAGCTTGGAGGATAGGAGAGAGGGGAGGTGATAGAAACATTTAAATACATAAAGGGATTAACAAAGTACAGGACAGAGGTTTACTTCAAACAAGGAAAAATGTTAGAACAAACTGCCATAATCTAAAACTAGAGGCAAAGGGGCATAGGATTAATGTAAGAAAAGTTTGTTTTACTTGGAAGGTGCTCAACAAATGCAACAGCACCCGAGCAAAAGTGGTAGAGGCTAAAACATCTATGGACTAGGCATAAAGCTATCTTGACTCTAAGGCAAGACCAAGGACCGATTAAGGTCTTTATATCAGCAAAAATTGGCAGACTAGATGGGCCAAATGGTTCTTATCTGCCTTCAAATTTTATGTTTCCGGAAGGAGAAGAGGACACCGCGCAAATGTGCTTCCAATCTATGTGGTTTTCTTTTTATGTTTTTCATATTTATACAGTAATTTCATTGGTGTCCATTCCATCTATAAATACTGTTGCGCCACAGAGAAATTTGAGTTATACAAAGGACCATCAGATCACAAAAAAGTAGAAACTGTAGAGAAATCATTGTTATATGATCTGTGAAGGCACAGGCTCTCCGGCATCTATCACTGCACGTTGTTAATAAAATAGGGAGAAACAGTGCCTTCGAGAAGATGCAGAGAGAAAATACAAGGAACTCAATACCTGATTGGTATTGCGGTTCCCCAGCTGTCTGCTGGGGACAATGGGCGGTCCTTAAACCTATTGAAAACAATGCATTTTGAACCTGTATATGTACGGGCTTTGTCATTAAGGGGTTAAAGAAAAATAAGGATTAACATCTAACCAAAAATGGAATGAAAAAAATATTCTGTGATTTACATGGATGCTCATAAATATTCGTTTTTGAGTGTTCCTGGTTTATAAATAATTGTGTAGGTCAGAAGATCTGAAATATGGTATAAAGTCTTTTCATAATAGTATGCTTGTATTATAATTAGATTTACCATGTTTAACCCCTTAACGACAATTGCCGGTCCTGGCACGACACAGAAAAGCATGTGCTTTACGACAATTGACGTGCCAGGACCGGCACCGTCTTTAAACGGGTGCAGAAAGCGATCTGTTTTCGCTTTCTGCACCCAAAAAACGTTGCTGAATGCCTCGACCTTGAGGCATTCAGCAACGCCGCGATCGGAACGAAGGGGCCATCTCTGGCCCCTCCACGGGGCGTCAACATCCGCTATACTTTGTATGGCGGCGGACGCCCGTTTTAAAAGCGTTTAGGAGGCGATCGACGATCGCCTCCTAAACTTAAATGGTGTCGCTGGAATGCCTCGATCAGGAGGCATCCAGCGACACCAAACACTTACCTTTCGATGGGCTGTGACCGCTCCGGAGAGCGGTCACAGCCGCAGCTGCCGATGATCTTCGCCATCAAGCAAGATGGCCGCTGCCCTGTAACAGGAACCAACAAATTTTAAAAGTTCGCTAGATCTTCCAGACCATCTAGAGAACTTTGGCTCCACTTGCAGGTTGAATACAGGTACTGCATTCACCATGCAAGTCAATGGAACCCAGCTTTCTAATCACAGTGTGATTAGTAAAAATAAATTAAAAAATAAAATAAAATTAATAATAATTAGAAAAAAAATAGTAAAAAACTAGTAAAATGTAAAAATCATTTCCCACTGATGTCACTATCAGGGGAACCTCCAAGTTGAAAAAAAATGTTAAAATTTTTTTTTTAAAAAGACAAAAAAAATATATATATATATATAAAAAATATATTTTTGTGAGCAAGTCCTAAAATTAGCATATTAGCTTAAAACAATTCTTGCATGGAAAGAGTTAAAATACTGGCATATTAAATGCCCGTGGGGTGTCTATGATTTGATGGGGTAAATTGAATTGGCCAGGTTCAACAACGTCCCAATTAACACCGGGGGAAGGATGGCCACACACCTAATTTCCAATTAGAAAAATGCACACGTACCAAATGTGGCCTTTTAGTTCCCACAAAAATGACACACCCATGCATGTGGGATATCACTGCACTCAGGAGATGTTGCTGAACACATTATGGGGTGTCGTGTGACAGCGGCATATACCAGGAGCTGTAAATTCATACATAAAGTAGGTGTGTGTGGGAAAAATACACACACAAAAATACTACTGCAAACTTTGAAAACATGCTGGTGGTAAAATGTGTGCATGCAAAGAGTTAAAATACCAGCATTTAAAATACCCTGTGGTGTCTAGTTTTGAAAAATATATGGTTTTGTTGGGCACACTGAAATGGCCCGGCTCAAAGATGTACCAAATAGGGCATGGGCAGTGGATCCCCAAATGCCAAAGTTCAACATTGAAAAATGCGCATGCCCCAAATGTGGCCCTTTTGCCCCCAAACGGCCAGGCAAAATCATTCATGTGAGGTATCGCTGTACTCAGGAGATGTTGCTGAACACATATTGGGGTGTTTTGTGATAGTGACACATACGAGAACTTTTTAATTCATACCTGAAGTAAAATGTGTGTGGAAAACCAAATGCAAAAAAATGACTACCACAAAGTTTGACAAAGACTGGTGGTAGATATGGTGCATGGAAAGAGTTAAAATACTAGCATTTGAAATACCCTGGGCTGTCTAGTTTTCAAAAATATATGATTTGATGGGGTAAATTGCATTGGCCGGGTTCAAAGATACCCAAAATGGCACATGGGGGGAAGAATTACCAGATTTGGAAAAAATGGCTTTGAAATAGCAAAACGCTACCTGTACTTATTGCCCCATAATGGGTAGAAAAAAGCAAAAAAACATAAAAACATTGGGTATTTCTAAACTCAGGACAAATAGTAGAATCCATTTAGCAGGTTTTTTCATTACCTTTTATAGATGAGTAAAAGATTTTTCAACTAAAATTTAGAAACAGTCATTTTTTTCTAAATTTTTCACCATATTTTATACTTTTTTTAGTAGTAAATAATATGATACAATCAAAACAATGTCATCTAAAGAAAGCCCTTCTTGTCCTGAAAAAAACAATATCTAATGTGTGTGGGTTCAGTAAACGGGAAAGAAGAAAATTACAGCTAAACACAAGCAGCGCAGAAATGTTAAAAAGGCCATTGTCACGAAGGGTACAAAAAGTAAAATCAGCCTTTGTCACGAAGGGGTTAAAGGGGATCTATCAGTTTCCCAAATTGTACATTTCACAGTTCAGTACATTAATTAAACCAGTTTAACTGTATTTACAGATTAAAGTAAGCAACAAATATGTATTAAAATATCTAACTTATGTTGATACTATGGGGAGGGTATCTTAGATTGCTTTTTTGTTGGCTCGATCATTTTTCCCCATTACATTATCTCTCACTTGTTACTAAGAAGTTGCTGGTTATTTTTCATTTGTTTAGATGCTTTTTGTCTCATTCCCCCTCTTAATAAATGCACAAAAGCAGAACACTATATCAGTAGGTCTTATTGTGTGTTAATTCTATTGCCATTTTTGTATTTTGTCAATTTTATTGTAAGTGTTACTTTTCACTGTCTGCTATTGTATAATGCTGGTTCTGCTCCTGAAAGATGCAAATCTCAGCTTCCATGACATCATGTGCAGATCAGGAGATCTGGATAAAGAGGTAAGTCCCAAGTCCCAGACTTACCTCTTTATCTTTCTATTTAATGACATTAAATCGAGAACGGAGCCCAGTAAGTAGGGAACCCACCATAAGCACCACGAACAAACTGAGAACCCAGGATAAAGTGGGACTAGAACCTCCAAACATTGAAGATGCATGAAAGGCTATGCCGTAATACACCTAAATGAAATGGTATTAATGAGAAAGTATAATGAGCGGGCCTCGTGTAATTGATGTAGAGCAGTACCAAGATGGGTACTGAAATGTTGTTTGTATTAAAATTTTTAAAGCATTGTCTTAACTATTAATAAAACCCTGCCATATTTGAAAAAATCTTTGAGTACGTGAGCCTCCTTATCAAGGCTAGTCTACAGCCAGTCCATCTCCATTAGGTACAATAGCTTCGTCTTCAATAACGACAGGGTAGGTGGCGTGGGGCGAACACTGCCATTAAAATGCCCAGCTGTTTTCTATTACCCCTATAAGTATCAGCTACAATCCCCAAAATAGCCAATTGTGGGGTTAGGGATATGTTAGAAAGGCCCAGAGACTTATAATATGCGTTAGCCGTTTCTAAAAGGAGGAAATGGGGGGGCATTGCCAAAGACAGTGATACAAGTCTGCCCCTGGGCACCCACGCTTGCTGCAACAGTCATCAGATTTAAACACAATTTTATATCATCTTTCAGGAGAGTAATAGGCATAATGGGCAATTTTAAGACACATCAGAATACATGGCAGTTGGCAGCGCTTGACAAGTGGCACTCATAGAGATCAGCGATCTCCAGGTTATATGCATATGTTGAATCCATTTCTTATCCCTTCTTGTTAGCTCAGGTCAATATTTATCCTCCCTCAACAATTTATATAAGATCGCAGTGGAATGACCGGCCCCATCTGTAGTTCGGATTAAAAGTCGTAAACCCCTGAATTTGTGAGGTGGCATAACTACGGGCCTGCAAATAAGTAAAGTGTTGTACATGTATGTCGGGGAAAGCCTCCTGAAAGTCAGCCAAAATCACCAAAGATCTGGCGGATCTACTCAATAGCACATCAATAGTGTTTACATGGGACCTGCTTCAGTGCTTAAACACCTGGGCAGCATTACCACACCTGAAAGCCCAGGTTATCAATCCAGGGATGTAACTGTTGTTATTAAGAGGGGGTTCTCTCCAGCCTATTTAGTGGAGTATACAGTAAGGATAGTCTTTAGACATGGCTATCTACATGTAGATCTGTATAAACATTGGATTGTTGTATTCAATCTATCACATATCTGGTCAGCACTGTGATAATATAGTCCCAATAACATACTGCACTATTTTTCGTTCTTTCTTCATTTTACATATCTCCATCCCCTGGTTATATTGGAAGACCCTTACAGCCATCATACCCTTAGGCGCGACTGCCACCCCCATGCGAAAGATTCTACCTTAAAGCCAGATAAGAGAGATTCCGGGCATGGTTTGTGTTGCTGCCTACACCTCCGTTCAAAGACTACTCCCAAAGCTGAACCACTAATTGCCAGACTAAATGAACAAGCCATAGGTGGTTTAAATGGAATTTAGTTCAATTGAAAGCTGTAGCAGTGACAGCACATTTTTTGCATGGCATTCATATGCAATTTCTTGGCATGTAATGCTCCCCATTGTCTGGATCTGGATTTCTTTTCCTAAGAGAACTGCTCTATGCATGGTACCCTATATTATCAAAACTATGCAGAGTAATTGTTGAGTTTAGGTGATTCAGCAACACCCGTGACTGTGACTCTGTGTACAAAGCAGGGTTCATAAAGGCATGGTTTGACAAGGTGGGTGTGGAGGGACTCTAGTGGCCTGCACAGAGCCCTGACCTTAACTCAAATGAACACCTTTAGGATGAGTTAGACCTATTGTGAGCCACACCTTTTCATCCAACATCAGTGCCTGACCCCAGAAATATTTTTATGCAGTACACAATTCAAAATATTGAGTAAAGCCTTCCCTGAAGAGTGGAGCCTATTATAGCTGTGAAACATGGTGGGCAACTCCATATTAATGCTCATTGTTTGGAATAAGATGTCGAGCAAACTCATATAGGTGTGATGGTCATGTGTCTGGATACTTTTGATCATATAATATATGTGAAGGACATGCCTGGGAACTCTCCAGGCTTCATCTGGTGTCTCCAGGCAAACCGCCAGTTCTCCAGCTCATGGTGCTCTGTCTCTGCGTTGTGGGAGCTCTCTTCCCTATTCCACTCCCACCCCACACAAATTTAAGCTATAGAGGGCTAACCCTGCCCTTGTAAGCAGCATATGAGGCGAGCCCCACTCATGTACCCTTGCCACTCTCCCTGAAAGAGGAAGGCCTCTGGTAGCCTGAGTAAGATCCCAAGTATGGTGAAGGGGGTACCTCAAAGTTGACATTACTTACTTATATGTGCTTTTTGTATGTTTTGTGATTACTTGAAATGTTTTGCATGGGCAGTATGTGAGAAACAACTTACTGAAGAGGACTAATCATACAAATTTTGCTGAAACAGCAGCAATTGTACCTATTGGTAGATAATTTCTAATTTAAGAACCAAAACGTGCAAAATTTAGGAAAAGTGGTTAAGTTCGCTTTAGTTAATAGTAAAAATCTTTACATTTTGTTAATGTTTTTAAATGGTTTGGTAGCACTAAAGATGGTAATCTGTATCAACAACAACAACGTTACCAGGTTTAACATTTACTGGTATTGATTCCAGTTAAAGATAAATATACTAGATCGACTAGACTGTAAGCTCGCAAGAGCAGGGCCCTCTTCTTCTTTTGTACCAGTTTGTTATTGTTTGTGATGTTAAATTTATCCCACCTCCTCTGTAAGGCACCGTGGAATCTGCTAACACTATAGAATTAAAAGTAACGTAATGTAAATATACAAAGCAAGCAATTTGGAAAAAAGAAAGTCAAAATGCATGATCGGCTACAGTTAATACGTTGGAAGTTCAATAAATCCTCTTAATTTCTTTAAAAGGTTATCATAGTAGATAGACATTTTATATTACACTGGTTACAGCATTTTCTCAGTATTTTGTTGGGGGGCAAATAGAATGTACTGTCACTCTTTGTTTACTAAGAAAGTTCCTGCAGTTTTGATAAAAGACCTTTGTCTGTAAGATTGCCACGGCCAGTAATATACTTTAGTAACATGAGCCTATTTACCTATTATGAACCTATAAGCCCTTACCTATGGGTTCTGAACTTTCGTTAGTGCCAAAGTCTTAATGATGGATATGTTGGAAAACAAAATGATGCACATGAATAAACTGGGGTTTAATTTAAGTAAGGAAAAGAAAAAATGTCGGTGTGCTAAGCTAGTCTCAGGCTCAAATAATATACATGTATAATATGAGGCCTACCAAACAGTGTGAGCATGCTGCAAACACAATGTGTTGGCTGTACAATGTATACAAAAACAAAAACTATCTGCCATTCTCACCCTAATAAAGTTGGCAACAAATATATAAACATAATATAAATGAGAGTTTTTTTTAAATTTAAATAAACTAACACCCATTT